>JAYESA010000012.1:87940797-88540797 GCA_036927795.1 Iris macrosiphon | reverse complement strand
GGAGAGAGAGGATGACATGCGAGAGCGTTATCCATATTTGTTTGTACCTTGAGGTATGTTATTTCTAGTTATGTTCTGTTCATTGTTATGTTCTGTTCATTAGTTAGTTATGATTCTTTAGTTCTGTTCTGTGTTTTTCTGGGGGTAGTTTTCGTCTTTGAATTTCGAGGACGAAATTATTTTAAGGAGGGTAGACTTGTCACTACCACATTTTATGAAAAAGGGTATTTTAGTAATTTCCTATTTAAATAAATATTGCGCATGGTAAATAATTTTTGTTGTATTATTTAATTATTGTTGGATGTTATTTAATTATTTTGGACTTATTTTAGTGGACCCAACTAGTGTAGTTTGGACCCATAGACCAACATGAATTAAATAGTTAGATTTGGCCCATTTAGAAAGCCCATAGTTAAGGAGATGGATTAAATTAATTAAGTGATTAGACTAGAAGCTTCCTTCCTTAATTATTTCTTCATGAGAGGCCCCAAGGGGTACATTGGACATTTTACAATTGCTTGGGAGTGGGGCAAGGCCGGCCTATTAAAAGAGAGGGGAAATTTCTCTCTCCTCTCATTCTCATTCCAAATCTAGATCTAGAATTTCCCACTCCCAAATTCCCACCATTCCCATTCCAATTCCCTACCAAATTCATTCCAAATTCTTCCTAATTCACCATTAGAGAAGGAGAAAGTAAGGATCTAGAAGAAGAAAACAAGGATCTACAAAGAGGAGCAAGGATCTACAATTTGGAAGCCAGTTCTTCTCAATTGGAGGTTTCATTGGAAATCCATCTCCCAATAGGTATAATTCAGATTTTTCCATTTAAATAGCTTCTAAATCTAAAATTTAATCATGTAAAATTAACCTATATGTATGTACTACCCATAGGAATTTTTTTTGTGTACATAGGAGACCCATGGAGAAAGTTATGGTGCTTTTTATGTCAATTTTGTTGGAATTCCGAATTTATATTTTGTTGTGTGTGTCAATTGATCCTATAGATCAATTGGGCATGTGCTTATGTGTTTGGGCTTGTGTCGTGTCCATATTTGGGTACTTGTGGTTCGTATCCCAACTATTTGGTGATACGTGTCATTTTGGGGGTTTTCCCTCCGACACGGGGCTTTGAACATGTCGTATTTTGACACGGACACATAGATCTACTTTTGACACTTTGATTTATTCATAAATATTATTTGTGACTTGTTTGTGTCCTTCGGGGTGCAATTGGTTGTGTATTGGACTCGTGTCACATGCGTATCCTAGATCTAGTGGGATACGGTGTGAAATTTTCCAATTTGGTGTGTTTATGTGTAGATCTAATTAATTATGCTTTAAATTCTTCATTTATAATTAGTAAATATATATAGATATTATATATTATTTTAGTGTATTTATTATGGTATTTATTGTAGCATAGATCTATAGATATTTCTATGTGTTCTAATGTGGTGTATAAATATATGTATGTAGCTTTCTTGCATGCAAATATATATGTACTTATGTTAATTACATAAATTATACATAAATGTTTTTATAAAATATATTTATGTGTTTAAATATGTAATTATATTATTTATAATTATTATATATTTAATTGTTAATTTAATGAATGTATTTTTATGTGTGCTTCTAGCCATGTAAAATACGTACATATGTGCGTGTGTTTGGTATTTTAATTTTGTAAGTTTATATGTATGTATATATAAGTATATAGTTATTAAATTGTTTTTATATATATATATGCATTTTGATTTATATATTGTATATATATATTTATATATATATATATATATTTATATTTTCTGTTTGGTGATAGTGGTTTAATGACAGTTGAAAACTGTCATTATTCGGTCTGTCACAGCAGCCGCTGTAACAGTGGTTCAGCATTAATGACAGATCTGTCATTAATACTACGGGCAGTTTTGAGCGGCAACTCTTCAGCGACGGTTTCTGTGACAGTTTGAAACTGTCATCAAACGGTATCAGCAGTGGTTTATATATATATAGTTTCTGTGACAGAATTTCTGTGACAGTTGAGACTGTCACTATTAGCTATTTTATTTAAATCCTTGTTTTAGCTCACTGTTTTCAGTGACAACTTGGCAGATTTAATTTATATATTACATATTATATTTGTATATATATATATGTATATATATAGGTGTTTTGTGAGGTATAATACTAATAATAATATATTATTTTATTTGTATAAATCTTGGTTTGTATATACATTATATTAGAGTGTATATTATTAGTATACTTTGTGGGGGTACCAATGGGGATCAAACCTTGATTCCAATTGTTGTATTTTTATTCTATATTATTTATATAGATATCTTGTGAGGTTGACCTTGGTTTGACCATGTTTGACTTTAGTTGACTTTAGAGTTGACCGTAGTTGACTTTTGACTTAGAATTTATTTATTGACCTAGGAGTTGACTAGTTTGACTTGTTCTCTTTCCGGGACCTTGTATTAATGTGGTATTCCATATCTAGGTCTTCGAGGTACCGAGTCAGACATCTGTGAGACTGTTCATTGAACTTCAGGCGAGTACATTCTCTGATAGTTTCTCATTTATGATATCCTCTATGTTCGTTGTATCTAGTGTAGATTTACATATTTCTCTCGACACTATGGTTACACGGATTGGTATATCCGGATCTCGTCATGAGATGTTATTCCTTGGTATATGGTGTATATGGTACAAGTATTGTTTCATTGGTTATCTTGTACATGTACAGACACCGATTCTCGGGGAGACTAGCTATCTTCTTGGGGAATCTAGTGCCATAGCATACCGTGGTTGGATCTATTATACCAGTTGGGGGTGGGGAGTATTAGTATAGATATGTGATCAAATCCCTATTGAATAATGTATTGGTAAGCGAATAGTGTTGATCATGCACCGCACGTATGATTAGCCAGGCCGCATTGTATCTTGCCCAAGCCGATCACATGTTAAGCTAGTACTCACACACTTAGTCATTAGTATTATTGTTTCATTGGCATATTGTTCATTATTGTATTTCTTTCCAGTATTTCCTTATTGTCTATATATCTCTTGTATCTATTTTGTGCATCTTGTTTATCCACAGCTATTTACTGTTACATAGCTTTTATCATGGATTAGAACTGCTGTTAGAGATGTACTCTGCTGCTTTCCTGACTGGATATATTTTTCCAGATGACACTGAGGAGTACCCTACCTATTATGGACCCCAGGATGTTGTGGGTTTAGATTCGGAGACCCTGGCTCAAGAGGGACTTATCCCAACTGAGACAGTTGACCCTGGAGTGTAGCTTGTAGTATGATAATATTCTTTTGTACTGGATTTGTCTTCAGCTTATTTTTGTTACTCTTCAGACTCATTGATGTATTATTTTAAACTCATGAGTTGATGACTATTCTATTCTTATCTGATTCGTGTTCATTCTATCTTAGTTCTGTGATTGAGTACACTATCTTTTGGTAGTTCATTATATTAGATAGACTTTATAGACAGCGTTCTACCGCCGATTCTGCGGCGTAGGCTGGACGTTGTTTTCGACTAGTACCATTACCCCGGGTGCGGGTCATGACACCTGATAAACTCGTCATCTACCGAGCATATTCTCTTAGCGAGCCATGCTCCAACAATGTGGCAGAGTACAATGCTCTGCTAATCGGGCTCCAAGTCGCCAAAGAGCTGGGGGTCGAGTCCTTGGAAGCTTTCGGTGATTCTCTGCTTATAGTCAATCAAGTCAGGGGAATATATGAAGTCCAGAATCCAGATCTCATCCCCTATCACCAAGCAACGGTCGAGATAGCCATAACATTCAAAGGGTTCTTCCTAGAGCATGTACCTCAATCTCAGAATCTGGAAGCTGATGCCCTAGCCAGTCTAGCTGCGGATTTAGCCACTCCTATAAGAAGGCAGGATTCGGTAATCCTTCTTAACAGAGATTTATTCTGTGTAAAGAACAACTTTCACATAGAATGCAGCTACGCTGTGAACACAGATCCCCCTAGAAGAGACTGGAGAAGTCCCTTCATAGATTTCGTCGCATACGAAATCTTGCCGGAGGACCCCAAAGAAGCAGTATCCGTCAAAAGACGATCATTACGCTTCTACTACGCTGCATCTTCACAAGGCCTATATCGTCGGACCTACGACGGACTGCTATTAAGAAGTCCCTCAGACAACGAAGCACAGTAGATTATCCGGGAAGCTCATAACGGCGTGTGCGGAGCGCATCAGCCCGGTCCTAAGCTACAGGATCGTATCAGGAGAATGGGCTATTACTGGCCCACTATGATCGCAAACGCGATCAACTATGCAAGATAATACAGAGCCTGTTAGGTTCATGCAGACTTTATACATCAACCGTCTGAATATCTACATCCTACGATTGCATCCTGGCCTTTCGAAGCATGGGGTATGGATATCATTGGTCCTATTCACCCGTCTTCTTCTAGAGGTCACCAGTTCATATTGGCCATCACGGATTACTTCTCCAAATGGGCAGAGGCGATCCCTCTTGCTGAGGTAAAAGCGTCTAATGTAATCAGCTTCTTCAAGCATCACGTTATTTATCGCTTCGGGGTACCCCGGAGGATAATTCACGACAATGGGCCTCAGTTTATCAGCCAACCGTTTCACCAATTTTGCGATAAAAATCAGATACATAATATTGCCTCTACGGCATATTATCCAGCTGCTAATGATTTAGCGGAAGCTTTCAACAAAACCATTATCAAACTCTTGAAAAAGTTCGTCTCTTCAAACAAGAGAGATTGGAATGAGAAGCTGGGCGAATGTCTCTGGGCATACCGCACAACGGTACGAACACCGACAGGTTGTACCCCATTTTTACTGGTCTATGGAAGCAAAGCAGTTCTCCCCATTGAAATTTAGATCCCGTCACTCAGGATAGCCGTGACTAATGAGCTGACTCAAGAAAAAAATGACCTGTTAAGGCTTCAAGAGCTAGAAGGATTAGACGAGAAACGCCTCCAAGCTCAACAGCGCATCGCGCTCTACCTAGCATGCATTTTCAGAGCTTTTAATCATAAATTAAAGGAAAGAGTATTCAAAGTCGGCGAGCTAGTTTTAGCCGTAAGAAGGCCGATGATCCTTACTCACAGGACTAAAGGCAAATTCCAGCCCAAGTGGGAAGGCCCTTATGTGATCGAGACAACGTTCTCAAACGGCGCTTACAGGTTAGCCTAGCCTAATAGAGACCTGTTAATGGCTCCTATCAACGATAAATTCCTGAAAAGGTATTATGCTTAACCTCCTCTGCTCAAGTGGAATATAGCGAGAATCTCAATTCTGACAAAACTACTTCCAAAACGAAACTAGTTGGGTCATATTCTATCATGTCCATATAACCTCTGAATAGATATGTTCGACTAATTTGGAAAATGCGATACCTATCACGTCCATATTACCTCTGATAGCGTCTTGTCTACCAACTTTAGTCAAAGCATATTATATCATGTCCGTATGACCTACGAATAGATATATCCTACCAAAGCATATTCTATCATGTCCGTATGACCTCTGAATAGGTATGTCCTGCTAAAAGTTTATCGAGAGTCTATCACGTCCATACTACCTCTGATATCACTCCCGCCCAAACCTGTCATTTACATTCCAAAATGATGGGTCCACCACAAAGTCAGAAAAGATTCGCTTTATTTATTCACAAAAAGAGCATAATTACATTTGGGAAGCAAAAAGAAGAAAGGGTACATCATTGTGGGGGAGCGGTCAGATCACGAATCAGCTGTACCAGTGCAGCTATCCTCTCATTCCTGGAAACCAAGGCATCAGTGCGGGCCTGCTCCAGCCGTGCCTCAGGAGTGTTCATAAAGAACAGTTCGGCCCTTGTCCGAAGAGAGCCAGCACGGGCAGCTTCTGCACTTTCCAGATCCCGTCGTGCTGTGCTCAGTCGACCAGTCGCTACATCTAGACCTGCCAATGACTGAGAAGCCCACTCCTTTGCCAGAGCGAGTTTTTCCTTCAACTTGCGGGCCCTCGCTACGTTTCCTTCATGCTCGGATTGACACTTTATATGAACAGCAAGAGCCTCCTCCAAGACAGCTTTTCTTTTATCCATCTCCAGCTTATGTGCTTTGATGGAGTTATCTAGGCTTTCCAGCTGTTTAGTAAGCCGCGCAGTCATGAGATCGTATCTGGCCTGGACCTCAGCTTCAAGGCTGCCCCGAGTCAGCTGCAAATATTCGTTAATAGGTTGCTCCAAACCATTAACCATCGCCTCCAGGGCGTCAGCTACCCTAGAATCGCCGAACTCCCTGACCGCCCCGATCGAAAACTGAGAAGCCTTCTTTAAACGCTCGAAGTCTAGATTCTTCGTCAACACCATTGATATCAGCATTTTCAAACTGGTGTAAAAAAGGCTGGTATATTGCTCGGTCAGCGCAACTAGATCTGATTGGACGCCAGGAGTGGCCGCGATATTGGCGAGTCCCCCTCCAGGAATGATTGCAGACGAGGTGGCCACAGCCGCTGCCTCGATGGGTGGTGCGACCGAAGGAGGTGCGACAATGACGGTCGAAGTCATCGGCATACTCGCGAGAGGCGAGGTCACGATAACGGGTTCGTCCTCCTCTTGAGATGACGAAACCACTCCGGGCGAGCTGGCCCCCGAAGATATTTGCTCCTCGAAGTCGGGCGCCTCCGTATCATCGCTAGGAGCCCGAGCAGAGCCAGAAGGCGCTTCAACGCTATACTCCCCGTGGACCCCGTCCCCTGAGAAGAGGACAAGAAAGTTGATATCAATATGATGGTAATCTTTCTAAGAGGAGACATAAAGATGACATTTACCCGTAGCCAACGGTATATATGTCGCATCTGCAGCCGATGTAGCTAAATCACGCCTTAATGACGCAATACGAACTATCATACCTGGAGAAGGGGGTGGGCCCACCGACATCGCCAGGTGCTCTACCGAGCCTTAACCAAGACGCGGTTGAGGTTCGTCAGCTGGAATCTCGCCAGGCTTGCTCACGGACACGGCAGAAGTTTCATTCGTTGCTGGTCTAGGGAAAGACTCTCCCATTTGCCTCGACCACGCAGGCGATTTCGTTCCACTACCAGAGGCGGTGGCAGCAACGGCAGACTCAAGCAGGCGTTCTCTGGCACCGCCAGCCGAAACTGAGGGTCCCTCTCCGAAAGACAAGGAACGTCCAATCAAAGAAATATCCCCGGCAGGAGAGACAGCAGGTTCCTCTCTAGGAGCCTCAATACCAGGAATCTGGAGAGAACGATTAACCGTCTTCTTCTTCCTCTTGTGAGGGGAAGTCTGCTTCAAAGCAGGAGCCCTTCGCTTCCCAGAGACTGCCAAAGCCCCCGCAGGCGGAGGCACTTCATACCTCGGTACTGACACCAAAGGCTCATCCGGAGTGACAGACTCCTCACCCTCGTCAGAAGAAACCGAGGGGACTTCGACTCTTCCCCCAGGCTTGGGAGAAGGCACCCTAAAGCTTTCACGCATGTCAAAATTGCGATGGAAGGTGTTGATCGCCACGTAGAACTGGGCATACGAATAGAGGATGCGCAGCTCCGTGGAGAGTGTGACGACCGGCGCGATAAAGATTGCTCCCGTACAACCCATGATAAAATATCTCCATCCTCTGGCTCCATCAATGAGTCCGCCCCTGGACCTGAAACTGGTGACGGCATTGCCCACGTGCAACTGATCGTACCCAAACTGCCTGGCAAATCGACTAGGCAAGTAGGGCTCGAAGAAGCAATGATCTTCGCTCCTGTACAACAAATGGGAGGGTCTAATGTAGACCAACCAATTAAAAGCTTCCGGAGAAAGATTGGTCTTTTCTCCACCTAAATCCTCAAGCCTAATCCCCGACTGATTGCGATGTACAGAGGGGACAGTACAGAGGAGCTTCCAGCCATGACTGAGGCTCAGCACCAGCCGACAGTTTAAAACTGTGTTCACGTTCCAGGGAGAGTCCTTGTAGTTCAGCAAGAAACTACCCCCCGAGCTACTACCAGGGCCGGGAGACATCATCCGGGGGTTGTGGAGAATTAACCATCCCATCAAGTACAGGTATGGTAACTCTACCCGGGGAAAGCTATCACGCCGAGCTTCATCGACAAGCAGTCCATCAGTCATAGCTGTCAGGCCAGCCTGTATACGGTACACCATGGCAGGGAGCAAGCCCAGTCTTGCCCCGAGCAACAGACGCACGGCAGGCCATAGGATATTCTGGTGAATGCGGTCCGCGGACGCGATACCGGACACCATTACTCGACGCAGCCATATAGAGAGAAAGCCAGCCTGCCGGGCTTCCTTAGGTAGAGGCCTGCGGCAGTGCCTCAAGTAACTGTAGGCCTTAGTGCCTTCAGGATACTTTCCTACCCCGTCATTGAGAATCTGATCTGGAGCTTTAGCATCCTCCATAAGATCCTCGATGACCTGGGCACTGAGCACGCCCAAACAGTTCACGGGCTCATTCTTGCCCCCCAAAACTTTCTCCGACTTGGCGGACCTGGCCCGGTGGAAGATGAGGTAGGACGTCCACTTAGTGGTGTGAGCCAAATCAGAAGGCTCATCATAAAAAGTGGTGCACGCAAAGTAGTGGCACATCAGCTCCTGATACACCTCCACAACCCGAGGGTCTGAGTCCTCCAACTCCCGGTTGGTGGGAACATACTCTTCATATGGGGTATCCCTCATCGACAGTCTCGAGATCACTGCCATCTAATGGAGGGTCAATCCTAACTCCCCCAGTGGAGTAGCGAAGGTCCCGGTGAGCGGAATGTTTCGCTCCATCAGTGCCAGAAATAGGTTAGGGTTGGGAGGCAACCCGACACTCATCGCACTAACAGCAGCATACAGTCCAATGCCCTCCAGCTCTCTCCGAAAATGCTTCAAGGCCCAGTCAACTAGGCAAGCCCATCGGAGGTTTGTTGGGGTGATCCACCCATTGCACCGAGGATTCTCCTTGGGGTATACACCCCCTCGCCCCATGAAGTCATTGCAGAAAGTCGGCAATTGGACCGGCTGGATCACTGAACTGTCTTCACTCGGGATGCTGCCCGGGCACAGTCCCCTGAACACCATCACAACGCCGGAAGGGCGGCTGACAAATGACCCCTGGTCAGCTCCTTTCAGATGAAAGATCTTCCCCGGCTTGCCGTGAAGATCGGGAGTCAGCGTCCACGACATCCTCCTGGAATGTGTCACATAGGAGAAAGCCGAGATAGGATAATCTCTCGGCATCGTTGGCAGATACAAGACCACACTCTCGGCAGGGAAAACCCAGGGTTCTCTCTTGGGCTTCGTCTGGGACTGTTTGTCAATCATGTCCCCAAAAAGAAAAGCCAGCTTTTTGTACTGGTCCCCGTCTATGTACGTCAGGGGCTCCCCGTTAATCATGTTCAGCAACGTCCGCTCGTCCTGAGCCGATATCAAGATCTCCCTTCCTTCAGGATACTGGGGTCTGGAGATAGGAAATGTCACGTGGGATAGATCCTCCAGATAGTTTGAGTGCAGCATTCCGGCAGCGGAACCCATCACCCCGGCCAGTGGAGACTAATGCAAGTTAACTGCAAAAGTGCAAGCAAAATACGTCATTACAAATCTTGCAACATAAAGACCAAGAAACGACAGTCTGTGCTTTACGCCAAGACTGTACAAAATTTGGTCATTTTATGCCGGAAGTCACATCTAGAAGCGTAATTGGCAGTATACAGTCCGTGCTTTATGCCAGGCTGCCAAAATTCTAGTTATTACGCCGGAGGTCCCATCCACAAGCGTAAAACTAAAATTTTATAGTATACACCAAGTTTTCGGCAGTCAGAGCTTTTACGCTCAAAACTGCAAAAATTTGGAGTTTTTTACGCAGGCACATTAGAAATGTGGGCATAAAAGATAAAAACGTCTCCGTGCGTCATCTTCTTCAAAGAGGCTATCAGCACAGAAGACGACCTAGCGCGGTCACATTTAATGTGTGCGAAGGATTTTTCATCATTCTTTGTCATCCCAAAGGCTCTACCTCTAAGGCCGGGTGCGCTACTCGTCGGCGGGATGCTTCGCTCAGAAGAAAGTTTACCTTGCCCGACCGAAGACTCTCGCGCTGGGGCAGAAGAACGAGAAGAAGAACCTATACTCTTTCCCTTAGTGGAGGGCATTTGTTTCGGCGCTATTTCTGAAAACTCGGAGTGCTCGGAGAAAGAACGAGAGGAAAAACTCACACAGTCGAAGGCTCTCTTTCGCAAAAGATGGATGAAAAGTTTTTCTCTCAAAAGTTTGGGATATATATAGAGTTCGGGTCGACTCCTCGAATCCTCGGATGGACTCAACCAAATCTATAAGTCAATGGTTATGATTGGGTCCTACGTCAGCCTATTATTCAGAGAAGGCGGACAGTCAGCTAATTCGAAAAGTTTTTCGCGCAAAGCAGGTCAGCGGTTCCTACGCTAAGGAGCTTTCTACGCTCGACAGCAGCAGATCTACGGTTTTATGCTCGCAAGCTATAAGTCTATAGTTTTACGCCCGGATGCCTTTGTGCTCGGTAGCTTTTATGCTCGAGAGACTACAAACCTACGACTTTACGCTCAGCAGATACCAAATCGATGATCTCACGCTCGGTGGCGCTTAGTTTACGCTCAGAAGCAACAGATCCGCAACTTCACGCTCGGAGAAATTTTCTTTTCAGAAGCTACAAATCTACAGTTCTACGCTAAGGGCCTTTCTACGCTCGACAGCTATGAATCTACGGCTTTACGTTCGACGGCTACAAGTCGGGTTTTTATGCCCAGATGCCTTTGTGCTCAGTAGCTTTTATGCTCGAGAGGCTACAAACCTACGACTTCACGCTCAGGAACAACAAGTCTATGATTTCACGCTCGATGGTGTTTAGTTTATGCTCAAAGGCTAAAGACTAATGATTTTACGCTCCACGACTTCCCGAACATCTGAAAGATACGCCGGCCAGATTACGCGTACATCTGAACGGTCCTCAAAGCGGTCAATTGCAAAGAGTTCACACAAAAGATACTCGTTCTTGACCTCAAGATATCCCAAGTACCCGAAGCATACAGAGTTCTACATTGAAAAATTACTCTTCTTCATGGGTCGATTCGAAGTTCATCCAGACTCCAGTCTGAATATCTCGTCTATCATGATGGAAACTCAGTTAAACAGCCGTTTCTCGACCCTATTCCAAGGGATTTTCGAGAAATCATTCTTGAAGACGAAGTCTGAACAAAAATTCTGTTCATCAGAAGTAAAAACAACAGTTCAGAGCTCTACGCGGTTCCTCAGTCCTAGCAGCAGGACAATTCTAAATGTTCAAAATGCTCAACAGCGTTCTATGGACTATTCGCTATGCGCAAAAGACTGGAACTAGCACTCTTTCTATACAGAGTCGGCGTAAAGAATCAGACGTGTCGAAGCTACACATATTCAGACTTCACAGCAACGTATGGCAAGATGATCATATGAAGAAGTAAGACGATTTTATTAAAAGATTAAAGTCATGATTACATATGAGGGAAATCCAATCTACAAGGATTTTTTTTCTTTATTTTCATGATTACATCTGAGGGAAACCCCATCGACAAAAGGGCTTCCTCATCATCGTCTGAAGATCGCAACGAGAAGCTATTTTGACAGGTTCTCACGTTGGTGATGGTCTTCCTCTTCTTCCAAGAAGATAATCAGTGGCGGGAGGATACAAAACTAGGCATAGTCCCATCCTCCAAACAGAAAAGCAGGGTACTGCTTTCCTACGCCAACGCCATGGCAGGTTGAGTTGAGGTATTTCACCCAACTCAATACTCGAGGTTAGAGCTAGTTGCTACTCTCATCCCCGGAGGTAAAGGGAGAAGGTGCCACTTGTAAGCAGCATGGTAAAAAATGATTCTTCCTTTCTCCCGAAGAACCACCATATAAAGTTGCTGATTATCCCGAGCAAGGGAGGCTAAGATATCCTTTCATGATCCATCGTTGCAGTGGACACTTGCTTTAGACGTCTTTTTCGGCTCCTTACACGCTGGAAGAACATGGTCTCCTTCTTCCTCAGGTCGGCCCGACGAACTCCTACGATCATCTCTGCGTGGTGATAGGAATGTGGGGAGAACGGGTTAACCCCCCCAGCCTTTTTATAGGCGAAAGAGATCACACCGGTCCCCAATAAATCTACCATAAAGTCAGCATCGACCGTTTCAATGCTCCATTCAGAAACGTTTCGAGTTACGAGGAGTGGTTCATGCTTCATTCAAAGCGTTCCAAATTCCGAGGAATTTGAAAGCTTTGAAGGGGGTCTTGTAGAAGCATAAAAAATACGCCGGATGGCTATACGCAGCATATTGATGCAGAACAGCGTAAACAGAGGCCTTCAGAGTGTCACGACCCGTACCCGGAAATTGGGCATGAGTCGTGGGTACGTCCAGCCTACGCCGCAGCATCGGCGGTAGAACGCTGTCTAGGTCACAAACATAGTATATCCTGTCAATAGTCTCAACTCCGTACGGAGGACAATGATAAATCAAACACAGTTCTATAATATACTCAATCACAACTATAACATAATGGCACGATGAGAATTGAAAAGAGTTCTATTTAAACCAAACACAAGAAGTCTAACTCAAATCCTGGGTCTAAATGACCTCGCAAAGTCACAATTAAAAATAAATACATCTCAGTCTCAGTCTCAGTCTAAAACAATAATGCAGAAAGTAATCTAAGCATGGGCAGGCAAGTTCTCCTCTAGGATAGGCACCTCCTCTGGGATTTCTGGGGTGAAATCCTCCTCTATTCCTGGACCGTAATGAGTTGGGCAAAAGTCCTCCAGGTTCTCTGAAAATGTTGTTATCCAGTCAGGATTGGAGCGAAGCACAAGCACTAACAGCAGTTTCATTAAATTGACAAAATCTATAAACAGTGTAAGAGATACAAGATGGAAATAAATGCTGAAAATGAGAAGTACAGGAGAAAATGAAATAGACAATAGAGCATCTAGCAATGAGCAATAAATAGTGAATGCTAGAACAAGTAATCTGAATAAAGATAAAACATCTAACTAAGTGGTTGAAATATTAGTTTATTATGTGATCGGCTTGGGACTAGATCAGGCTGGTTATATATGATTAGCTATGATTCTTGAAGGTCAGGCTAACCATATGGTTAGCTATGATGCATGATAATGGTCAGGCTAATCATATATAACAGCTATGAAGCATGATGATGGTCAGGCCGCACCCGACGTGAGAAGTGGGGTGAGCTATGATGCATGGTAAGGATTTGGATATGATCACATAATCTACTAATAGTTCCCCATCCCCAGCTAGCACGGTGGATTCCAATCACGACTCCTCATGATGGGGATCTAGGGTGCTAACTCGTGTATCCACAGTGTCGGAATCAAGTATGTAATACACTACAATTTATAGAAGTAATCAACAATGAAAACTGTCAGAGAATGTACTCGCCTGTGGTCCTGAGCAAAATGTGAGGATCGAGGTCCAAAATGGAATCACAATGACCTATTTATGGAAATTCAATGTTAATTAATGAATTAAAAGAATAACATGCTTAACAATTCAAAAACGAGGTTTCTAGGTCACGTCTAAGGTTTACTGGTCAATACTAGGTCCAACTGAGTCAATTGGTCTAAATCTGCCACTTACTAGCTAACACTAGCTATTCTAGGTTTTTACCTAAGTTCTAAGTGCTACTAGCTATTATATAACTAGCATCTACATTAACTAGTAACTTATTTTATCATATTAACATATATACTCAAATAACTAACAAGCTACTAATACTAACTGACATTCTAATTGGCTAACTGATACTTAATATATTAACTATCAATCCTAGCTTACTAACTCTCAAAACATACTAACTCTACTTCTCTAACTGACTGACACATAACAACTACACACAGGCCTTCATTGCATCCTCTATACTGATGCTAACTGACACATGAACACACACATGTATAATTTCTGCACACAACATACCTGGCCCAAACCCCCCTCCTTACTGCTGATACACATCTACTGATACATAAACTTCTGCCTCTTAATTACCTACACACACACAGGTCCTGAACTGTTTGCTCACTGCTCACTGAACACTAGCACAGACACATTACTGGCACATAAAACTCAGTGCACACATACACACTGAATGCACAGAACTCATCCTAGTACACATCTAGTACCTAGACATGCTGAATTCAACTGATACAATGCACAGAATCTACTGCACTGCACACACAGGTCTTCTCCCCCTATCTGATACACATTGACACTGGGAAAACACTCAGGTATTCACACCTATAGGTTCACTAGATGCAGTTCACACACATTCTCAGAAATTCACTGATACACAAACACTGCACAGTCAAGCCACAGTGTCTGGATACACTAATACACAGTATCATTAGTACACAGAATTTGTAGGTATCATAGACTGACACACAGGCTATAATCCTGCACACACACTGGTAGCTAAACTGACTGAGTCCCAGGTGAACACACTAGCACATATTGAAATACACACACTAAACTCTAGCTAGGTTCACACAATACTTAAACACACAGGCAACTAATACACAGTCCCAAACACACACTGCTACTCTAGGGGTTTAGTTCACTCTCACAAAGCACTGAAACTGGAATACTCACATATGTGTTGATACCCACACAAATACCTAACCCAGAATTCCTCAATGAACTCACTCAATTCTGGGACACAGCATATGGACACAGGTAACACACAATACAACACTATCTATACACACACACACAATTAGATACACAGGAACACACATTGGGTTCTCCCTGTTCACAGTCACCTGAGTTCACCCTCACATACTGCTACACCCATAGGTACACCCTCTGCCCACTGCATACAGAGACCCAACTGTGCATATCCTGCACTGAACCACACTGAGACACATAACCTACACACAGGAAACTAACTGAAACACTACACACATACCCAGTTATATACAATACTCAGAATTTACACCCAACCCCACACAACCTACTCACTGAACACACACACACACACATGCTGAAATCCTACCCTGACTGATACTCCATCTATAAACAACCAATGCACAGCCACAGGTACCCAGTTCACATCTGAACAAGGAAACACAGTTCTCAGTTGCCCTTTCTCTCCTCCTTCTCACACAGGCACAATAACCCACCCCAATCCAATACACTCATGCACACATACTTAAACACAGGGTAATTAGGATACTCAAACACATACCCGACTGTACAAAAATGAATTTCTGCTCACAGTTCACAAAACTGCACAGTTCAGGCCAAAACCCGACTATGCACAGTCCTCTCACTGCACACCCCCGATCGTACAGTGAACCCTCTCTACAAAATCACACACACAACTGCAACCCTAGACACATATGTACAAACACATCAAATTCATATACATATGTATAGTTATACATAGACATCATACAGCATTCATCAAATTAGATATTTTAGGGTAAATTAGATAGGTATTCATCCTGTGAAGCATTTAATCAAACACGTAATGTGCAAAAACGGATCCCACATCAAGAACTCCAAAAAAATACCCAACCTAAACCCTAAATCATAATCAAATCTATACGTATAAGAGTGAAATCAGTTTATATACCAAATTCCAGGGTTAGGGTTCCTAAATTAATTGGAAAAACAATTGTTGTTCACCAAAACCTAATCCAAAAACCCTAAATTCGAATTACACACAGATTTGGGGTTCCTAATGGCCATTACCATCTAAAAACAGAAATTTAAAGGAATAAAACTAGAGTTTTACCTGCAGGGAAGGTTCTTCTATGAAAGTTCTTCCTTCCCGAGTCTCCTTGACCCAAGTTTCCTGATTTCCTTGCTTGGAGGAGGAGAAAATGGAACCTAGGGTTAGGGTTTCGAATTTTTGGAGTGGGGAGATGGTTTCTTTTGTGGAGGCTAGGGTTTCTCCTGTCTATATGAAGGATGGCTTTGTGAGAAGCTTCCTTTATATATAAACCTAGTTCTAGGGTTTCCTTGCACAGCTTTAGGTTTAAACCTTTATGTTAAGTCATGTAAGACCTAATAGACTCAGGTTAAGTCAATCTAGGGTTTCACTAGAACAGGGTTTACAAATTAGGGTTGACTCACTAGGGTCTGTCCTAATGAGTTCTAGGGTTTCTACCTTAACCCAAATATCACTAATAAATATAATTAGTTTATAAAACTCAGCAAAATAATTAAATTCATAATTATTTAAAATAGCTAAATTACAGAAATACCCCTATATGGAAAAGTGGTAGTGACAAGTCTACCCTCCTAAAAGAAATTTCGTCCTCGAAATTGGACTGAACTGCAACAAGGATGAAATCAGAAAAGGAAATATACCTCAAGTCTGGAAGAGATACGGGTATTGCTCGCGCATTTCGTCTTCTCTCTCCCAGGTCGACTCCCCTGGAGAGTGATGTCTCCACGCTACGCGAACCAAGGGAATAGTTTGGTTCCGCAACACCTTCTCTCTGCGGTCCAAGATCTCTACGGGCTGCTCAGGGTAGCTGAGCGTTGGACCAACCTCAATCTCCGAGTGATCAAGTACGTGACTAGGGTCTGCCACGTACCGTCTCAGCTGTGACACGTGGAACACATTATGCACTCCCTCCAATGCAGGCGGCAAGTCCAGTCTATACGCCACTGCACCTACCCTCGCCAGAATACCGAAGGGTCCGATGTAGCGTGGGCTAAGCTTCCCGCCTCTGCCAAAACGAATCGTTCCACGCGTCGGAGAAATCCGTAGGAAAACTAGATCGCCAACCTAACACAAAAACAGTCTCAACACGCAGTCTAAACAAACAAACAACACAACCAGAAAATAACAATCTATACCTGAAACTCAAGGGGTCTACGGTGGCTGTCGGCCCAATGCCGCTGTCTGTCCTGCGCCACTCGCAGTCTGTCTCTGATGAGTTTCACCTTTTCTGCTGCATCCACGACCATTTCTGGTCCTAGCAAGGCTCTCTCTCCAACGTCGTCCCACGATAGCGGTGTACGACACCTCCGTCCATAAAGAGCCTCAAACGGTGACATCTCGATGCTGGCCTGGTAGCTGTTGTTGTAGGCGAACTCTACCAGGTGCAGATGATCCTCCCAAGAACCTCCGAGATCTAGAACGCAAATGCGTAGCATATCCTCAAGAGTCTGAATAGTCCTTTCAGACTGCCCGTCTGTCTGGGGGTGATATGCGGTACTGAACTTGAGCTGAGTGCCCAAGCTAGCCTGCAGACTCCTCCAGAAGTGGGAAGTGAAACGACTATCCCGATCTGAGACGATGCTCACAGGAACTCCATGAAGCCTAACAATCTGTCGCACGTACATCTCTGCTAGCTTCTCTGTCGACGTGCCCACCTTGAAAGGTAAGAAATGGGCTGATTTGGTCAACCTGTCCACGATGACCCAAATCGCGTCCTTCCCTCCTGGAGAACGTGGAAGCCCTGAAATGAAATCCATGGTCACGTGCTCCCATTTCCATTCTGGAATCGGTAAAGGTTGAAGCAAACCTCCTGGCCTCTGCCGGTCTGCCTTTACCTGCTGGCACACTAGACACCGAGACACGAAGCGTGCTACCTCGCGCTTCATTCCATACCACCATACATGCTCTCTCAAGTCCCGATACATCTTGTTGGCACCGGGATGCATCGAGTACTGAGAGCGGTGTGCCTCCTGCAAAACCTCCTCGCGCAGCTCCCCGCTGGGCACACATATCCTTGTGCCGTGCCGTAAAGAACCGTCATCTGCGATAGTAAAGTCGTCTGACAAACCCATCTGAACTTGGGTTCTGATACTCCTCAGAGTCTCATCATCGTACTGCGCAGCTCTGATCCTGTCCATCAGCTCGGACTGTATCTGTAATCCCCACATCTGAATCTCGGTACCGGGAACTAACACCTCAATCTCCAAGCTCTCTAAATCAGCCAACAAATGCCTATCTGTTGTCAAGTACATAGCCATCGGATACCTGCTCAAGGCATCGGCGACTACGTTAGCCTTCCCTGGATGGTACTGCAATGAGATGTCAAAGTCCTTCATCAACTCTAACCACCTCCTCTGTCTCATGTTCAGCTCCTTCTGTGTGAACACGTACTTCAAGCTCTTGTGGTCTGTGAAGATTTCTACACGCTCTCCGTACAGGTAATATTTCCACAGCTTTAGAGCGAAGATAACTGCTGCCAACTCTAAGTCGTGGGTGGGATAGTTCTTTTCATGAGGGCGTAACTGCCTGGAAGCATAGGCAATTACCTTCCCGTGCTGTTGAAGAACACATCCCAGGCCCTTCCCTGAAGCATCACTGTAGATGGTGAAACCACCTGTCCCTGATGGCAACGTCAAAATTGGAGCTGTCGTCAACCTCTTCTTCAGCTCATCAAATGCAGCTTGGCACTCCTCCGTCCACACAAAATCCACATCCTTCTTAGTCAGTCTGGTCATTGGCGCTGCAATCTTGGAGAAGTCTTGTACAAACCTCCTGTAGTATCCTGCTAGCCCGAGAAAACTCCTGATCTCAGCTACCGAACTGGGGGTAGCCCACGACTCTACTGCCTCGATCTTCTTTGGGTTAACCGAGATTCCGTCACCCGATACCACATGCCCAAGAAATTCGACCTTGTCAAGGAAGAATTCACACTTAGAGAGTTTCCCGTATAGCTTCTCCCTCCTGAGAGTCTCTAAGACCAATCTCAGGTGCTCTTCGTGCTCCTCCGGGGTCTTGGAATACACAAGAATATCATCGATGAACACCACCACGAACTTGTCAAGGTACTGGTGGAACACCTTGTTCATCAAGTTCATGAATACTGCCGGTGCATTGGTTAAACCAAATGGCATTACCATGAACTCAAACTGGCCGTAACTGGTCCGAAAAGCTGTCTTCGGCGTGTCTTCTTTCTTTACCTTCACCTGGTGATAGCCTGACCTCAAATCAATCTTCGAAAACACCCTCGCCCCGCTCAACTGGTCAAAAAGATCATCTATCCTCGGCAGCGGGTACTTGTTCTTGATGGTGATATTGTTCAAAGCTCTATAATCAATGCACATGCGCACCGTGCCGTCCTTCTTCGGTACGAACAATACCGGAGCTCCCCATGGTGATGAACTGGATTTGATGAAGCCTTTGTCCTGCAGCTCCTCAACTTGCTTCTTCAGTTCTGCCAGCTCGCTGTTGTTGACTCTATAGACGTGTTGTGAAATGGGCTCCGCTCCTGGAACCAAGTCTATAGAGAATTCAACATCTCTGTCTGGCGGCAAGCCTGGCAACTCTTCTGGAAATACATCCAGGAACTCCGCTATCAGAGGATGTGGCAACTCCTCTTCTTCCGTCCTGGCTCCGCAAAATGTGCTCCTCCTCTGTTCCGCTGCTTCTCTGACGACCTCAAATTTCGGCTCTCCTGGTGGTCTAAACAATACTCTGCCTCTATAACAATCTATAGTAGCATGATGCCTACTCAACCAGTCCATTCCGAGTACAATATCGTACCCCGGAAGTGGCATGACAAGTAAGCTCACGCTCAAGTCTCGGCCTCCTACTGATACTCTCCTGTCCTTACAGTGATCACGGACTAGGATAATACCTCCACCAGTCATGATCTTGCAAGTCCTAGCTAATGGTTCTGTGTCTAAATGATGTCGAAGTGCATATGATACAGACACAAAACTATGGGAAGCGCCAGAGTCGAATAAGGTAAATGCAGGAATACAATCGAGAAGAACCGAACCTGTGATCAAGTCTCCTGCTGGCTCGATCTCCTCGACTGCCATGGCGTATGCTCGCCCCTGGGGTGCACCTCTCTGCTGCTGATGCTGGGCGAACTTCTAATTTTGCGGTGGAAGTGGTCCCCTCTGTTGTTGGCCTCCTGGTACGGTAGGTACCCTGCCTGGTCCTCTCTGGGCGGCTGCTCCATCCTGACCTGGACGAGTCCGAATGGTAGGGCAATCCTTCAGCTGGTGTGTCGTCGATCTGCAGTACAAACATGAGCCTAACCTCTTCCTGCAGTTCTCTCTGGTATGTCCTGTCTTCCCGCAGTACGCACACTGGATGGCGGGCTGGTTCTGTCTCTGTTGCTGCTGGACCTGCCCTCGGGCTGGTGCCTGATGCTGCTGCTGAAAGGGCCTCTGCTGCTGCTGAAAGTGTGGACGCTTGCCTGGTCCCGCACTACTGTTTGCTCCCCCGGAAACATCGCGTCCCCTCTTGGGTCTGAGGTCCAAGTCATCCTCGGCTACTTGGGCATCCATCAATATGCCCTCATAGGTAGCTGTGCGACGTCCCGACGTGCGAGACTTGATCTCTCTTGTCAGCCCCTTTCTGAATTTCCGGGCCCTGTCCCCCGGATCTCTAATCATCGATGGCGCGAAGCGGCTCAGGCGGGAAAACTTCGCGGCATACTCGTCGACGGACGAGCTCCCCTGGGCTAAGTCATGGAACTGACTCTCCAAAGCTCCCAGGGCGACATCAGGAAAGAACTTTTCTTTGAAGAGCTCCTTGAAAGCTTCCCAAGTGAGTCCCCCGCGCAAGAGTCTCGGCTCCGTGCGAAACCATGTCAAGGCAATGTCGAACATCTGGCTGCCAGCGGCCTCGATCTGGAGCGCCTCTGGAATCTGCGCCAAACGCAAGTTCCTCTCGATGTCCTCTAGCCAATCATCGGCGTAGAGTATCCCTTCTGTCCCCTTGAACTCCCGAGGCATCATCCTCTTGAAGTCCACAATGGTGCCCGGCCTCTGTTGTTGCTGACCAGGTTGTTGCTGCTGCTGAGTGACTCTCTCCACAGCTTGGAGAGCCACTTGGTGAGCATTTTCCATGTTCACCCTCATCATCTCTGTCTGGGCCTGATGTGCCTCAGCCTGCACTCTCTGGGCCTCTGCCGACGTCCTCTGGGCATCGACCATGCCCTGTATCAAAGCGAACATCTGGGCCCCATCGACGGGCACACCTCCTGGATGCTGAGCTGGTGGTGGTGGAGGTGGTGGTGCCGTCGTAGCTGTGGGGACCCTCTGAACTGGTGGTGGAGGACCCTCGAATGCTGCAGACACTCCCACTTGTCCTGGAGATGTAGGAGGTGGTGCTGATGTCTGTCCGGCAGCGCGAGAGGTGGCAGACCTCTCTGAATCTGCTGCTCCGAGTCTCTGGGACCTTCTTGGCGGCATCCTGAAGACAGATCGAAAGATTCAATTAAGGCAATAGATATGATATCAAGGAAGGACAAAAAAATTTTCTAAAGGAATAAATCATTAAGAATAGTATCATAAGAATCAGAATTTCCTAATTGTGATTGAGCATATCCTTGGCCTAATTCCAATCACTACAATATCGCTCTAATGTGAATCTAAGACTACTGACTACAGACTAGACCTGCATGGGCCACCACTAAAAACGTGTCACGACCCACACCCGGAAATTGGACATGAGTCGTGGGTACGTCCAGCCTACGCCGCAGCATCGGCGGTAGAACGCTGTCTAGGTCACAAACATAGTATATCCTGTCAATAGTCTCAACTCCGTACGGAGGACAATGATAAATCAAACACAGTTCTATAATATACTCAATCACAACTATAACATAATGGCACGATGAGAATTGAAAAGAGTTCTATTTAAACCAAACACAAGAAGTCCAACTCAAATCCTGGGTCTAAATAACCTCGCAAAGTCACAATTAAAAATAAATACATCTCAGTCTCAGTCTCAGTCTAAAACAATAATGCAGAAAGTAATCTAAGCATGGGCAGGCAAGTTCTCCTCTAGGATAGGCACCTCCTCTGGGATTTCTGGGGTAAAATCCTCCTCTATTCCTGGACCGTAATGAGTTGGGCAAAAGTCCTCCAGGTTCTCTGAAAATGTTGTTATCCAGTCAGGATTGGAGCGAAGCACAAGCACTAACAGCAGTTTCATTAAATTGACAAAATCTATAAACAGTGTAAGAGATACAAGATGGAAATAAATGCTGAAAATAAGAAGTACAGGAGAAAATGAAATAGACAATAGAGCATCTAGCAATGAGCAATAAATAGTGAATGCTAGAACAAGTAATCTGAATAAAGATAAAACATCTAACTAAGTGGTTGAAATATTAGTTTATTATGTGATCGGCTTGGGACTAGATCAGGCTGGTTATATATGATTAGCTATGATTCTCGAAGGTCAGGCTAACCATATGGTTAGCTATGATGCATGATAATGGTCAGGCTAATCATATATAACAGCTATGAAGCATGATGATGGTCAGGCCGCACCCGACGTGAGAAGTGGGGTGAGCTATGATGCATGGTAAGGATTTGGATATGATCACATAATCTACTAATAGTTCCCCATCCCCAGCTAGCACGGTGGATTCCAATCACGACTCCTCATGATGGGGATCTAGGGTGCTAACTCGTGTATCCACAGTGTCGGAATCAAGTATGTAATACACTACAATTTATAGAAGTAATCAACAATGAAAACTGTCAGAGAATGTACTCGCCTGTGGTCCTGAGCAAAATGTGAGGATCGAGGTCCAAAATGGAATCACAATGACCTATTTATGAAAATTCAATGTTAATTAATGAATTAAAAGAATAACATGCTTAACAATTCAAAAACGAGGTTTCTAGGTCACGTCTAAGGTTTACTGGTCAATACTAGGTCCAACTGAGTCAATTGGTCTAAATCTGCCACTTACTAGCTAACACTAGCTATTCTAGGTTTTTACCTAAGTTCTAAGTGCTACTAGCTATTATATAACTAGCATCTACATTAACTAGTAACTTATTTTATCATATTAACATATATACTCAAATAACTAACAAGCTACTAATACTAACTGACATTCTAATTGGCTAACTGATACTTAATATATTAACTATCAATCCTAGCTTACTAACTCTCAAAACATACTAACTCTACTTCTCTAACTGACTGACACATAACAACTACACACAGGCCTTCATTGCATCCTCTATACTGATGCTAACTGACACATGAACACACACATGTATAATTTCTGCACACAACATACCTGGCCCAAACCTCCCTCCTTACTGCTGATACACATCTACTGATACATAAACTTCTGCCTCTTAATTACCTACACACACACAGGTCCTGAACTGTTTGCTCACTGCTCACTGAACACTAGCACAGACACATTACTGGCACATAAAACTCAGTGCACACATACACACTGAATGCACAGAACTCATCCTAGTACACATCTAGTACCTAGACATGCTGAATTCAACTGATACAATGCACAGAATCTACTGCACTGCACACACAGGTCTTCTCCCCCTATCTGATACACATTAACACTGGGAAAACACTCAGGTATTCACACCTATAGGTTCACTAGATGCAGTTCACACACATTCTCAGAAATTCACTGATACACAAACACTGCACAGTCAAGCCACAGTGTCTGGATACACTAATACACAGTATCATTAGTACACAGAATTTGTAGGTATCATAGACTGACACACAGGCTATAATCCTGCACACACACTGGTAGCTAAACTGACTGAGTCCCAGGTGAACACACTAGCACACATTGAAATACACACACTAAACTCTAGCTCGGTTCACACAATACTTAAACACACAGGCAACTAATACACAGTCCCAAACACACACTGCTACTCTAGGGGTTTAGTTCACTCTCACAAAGCACTGAAACTGGAATACTCACATATGTGTTGATACCCACACAAATACCTAACCCAGAATTCCTCAATGAACTCACTCAATTCTGGGACACAGCACATGGACACAGGTAACACACAATACAACACTATCTATACACACACACAATTAGATACACAGGAACACACATTGGGTTCTCCCTGTTCACAGTCACCTGAGTTCACCCTCACATACTGCTACACCCATAGGTACACCCTCTGCCCACTGCACACAGAGACCCAACTGTGCATATCCTGCACTGAACCACACTGAGACACATAACCTACACACAGGAAACTAACTGAAACACTACACACATACCCAGTTATATACAATACTCAGAATTTACACCCAACCCCACACAACCTACTCACTGAACACACACACACACACATGCTGAAATCCTACCCTGACTGATACTCCATCTATAAACAACCAATGCACAGCCACAGGTACCCAGTTCACATCTGAACAAGGAAACACAGTTCTCAGTTGCCCTTTCTCTCCTCCTTCTCACACAGGCACAATAACCCACCCCAATCCAATACACTCATGCACACATACTTAAACACAGGGTAATTAGGATACTCAAACACATACCCGACTGTACAAAAATGAATTTCTGCTCACAGTTCACAAAACTGCACAGTTCAGGCCAAAACCCGACTATGCACAGTCCTCTCACTGCACACCCCCGATCGTACAGTGAACCCTCTCTACAAAATCACACACACAACTGCAACCCTAGACACATATGTACAAACACATCAAATTCATATACATATGTATAGTTATACATAGACATCATACAGCATTCATCAAATTAGATATTTTAGGGTAAATTAGATAGGTATTCATCCTGTGAAGCATTTAATCAAGCACGTAATGTGCAAAAACGGATCCCACATCAAGAACTCCAAAAAAATACCCAACCTAAACCCTAAATCATAATCAAATCTATACGTATGAGAGTGAAATCAGTTTATATACCAAATTCCAGGGTTAGGGTTCCTAAATTAATTGGAAAAACAATTGTTGTTCACCAAAACCTAATCCAAAAACCCTAAATTCGAATTACACACAGATTTGGGGTTCCTAATGGCCATTACCATCTAAAAACAGAAATTTAAAGGAATAAAACTAGAGTTTTACCTGCAGGGAAGGTTCTTCTATGAAAGTTCTTCCTTCCCGAGTCTCCTTGACCCAAGTTTCCTGATTTCCTTGCTTGGAGGAGGAGAAAATGGAACCTAGGGTTAGGGTTTCGAATTTTTGGAGTGGGGAGATGGTTTCTTTTGTGGAGGCTAGGGTTTCTCCTGTCTATATGAAGGATGGCTTTGTGAGAAGCTTCCTTTATATATAAACCTAGTTCTAGGGTTTCCTTGCACAGCTTTAGGTTTAAACCTTTATGTTAAGTCATGTAAGACCTAATAGACTCAGGTTAAGTCAATCTAGGGTTTCACTAGAACAGGGTTTACAAATTAGGGTTGACTCACTAGGGTCTGTCCTAATGAGTTCTAGGGTTTCTACCTTAACCCAAATATCACTAATATATATAATTAGTTTATAAAACTCAGCAAAATAATTAAATTCATAATTATTTAAAATAGCTAAATTACAGAAATACCCCTATATGGAAAAGTGGTAGTGACACAGAGCCATCAAGCGTGCAACAGAGCTTTTTTTGCTAAACACAGCGTGAAATATTAAAAGCTCAAAGGACCATCCGCGTAAGTGCAGTATGTCCGGGATGCTTCAGTGTAAAACCCATCATCTTTCAACGCTGCATTGAAGTGTACGAGAGACGCTTCGTATTCTCCGAAGTAAACCTGTTAGATCCTGCAATAAACCTGTCAGACCCTACAATGAACCTGATGTCTGGACTTTTGACAAAGGGATACTACACGGCTACCCAGACGACGGCTATAATGATGGCACAGCACTGCGACCCAGGCTGTCATTTACCGCTATCTCCTTTGCGTAAACTACTTTTACGTGCACAAAGGGATACGCTGCCTTGTTTTACACATGCAGACATGAGCTGTTTACGCTCCGCAGTAGACAAACCGCCTACCACATCAAAAGTTGCACTTCGTACGGGGCAGTTTCTCAAGGCACAGAGCGGTGACAGTTTCTCAAGGCACGTCTCTGCGACTGATGCACAGAAGGGCTGCAGACCTTCAAAAAAATGCCTCCGCATTTAATGCACAGGATGGTGGCAAATCTCGGCATTTAATGCAAGAGATTTGATTATATCTTCAAAAGCCGTAATTCCGGCTAAGATGTCCACATCAGCACTCGGGCATGGTACGCAGCGGCTTCTATGCGCATTCAGCTCCTGTGCTCACTCGGCTTCTACGCCCATTTGGCTTCTACGCCCACTCGGCCTCTACGACCACTCGGCTTCTACGCCCACTCGGCCTCTATGACCACTCGACTTCTACGCCTATTTCGACTTCTATGCCTACTTGGCTCCTACGCCATGGTGACAGACATTGGATTCTACGCCCACCTCTTCTACACGAGGGATACCTACCTACGTGGCTTCTACGCCATGATCTTCGTAGCGATTATACACGTTTTGTTTCTTAGTTGGACCCGCATCATATGCTCATTCAAAGGATCATCTATACGCAGGCATTGGTTATTTTAACCATTGTATAAAAGGGTGCTGTACTTTCCACTCCTCGGTTTCTACACCGATGGAGTGGTCACTGTCACTAAAACTCTATAAATAGAGACCTCTATCAATGAGGAACAAGGTCGACAAATTGGAAGGTAGAAGGAATTAGTCTAAAAGCCTCCAAAAAGATCGAACCAGAGGTCAAGAGAGAGAGAGAGAGAGAGAAGAATCCAGAGCTCAGGCAAAGAGTAGGGATCGACGACTTTGGCATCGTGCATCCACCCTCTTCTGCAACCTTCGAAGTTGCTTCCTATCTTCTACGGTACTTCTTCAACATCGTGTGGTCCAAGGGCTAAAGTGATCGACTACAGATCAGACACCTATAGCAATATTTACCCCGATTAAATAAATTGTACTCCCATATCCTCGTATAGGATTAAATTGTACAAGTTTGTTTGTAAACCAAAGAAGGCGGGTTTCGTGTAAACCCCATCTTGAATACATTTTTATTCTTTCGTTTTCTACCATAAACAATTAGTTCACAACATCCATGAATACATCCTCTTTGCATACACCTGTCTATTGATACCTAGATATGATACCAAAAATCTCTAACATAACCATAATTTAATAATGCATCCAAAGTTTGATACATGTATCCTTTTAGGTACCACTGTTTCTACTACAAGTACACTCACTGCTAGCTCTCTTACCTACTATAATTGTTTACACTAGTCGTTCTTAGCACTCAAGTGCACGCCAAGTGCAACACACCACACTAAGCTACTCATTCTAATACAACTCTAGATGGACACCCAAGTCTATTTAAAGTGCCATCTCAATCATGCTCAAGTCAAACAGATCTTTACACATGCACATCATCCAATAATACACATTTCTTATCCATCATAAAATTTTATCCTCAAAATAAAATTATCAAAATTTAACTTCTTGAACGATGTAAAATAAAATATATATACTTCCTCAAAAGTCAAATACTCAGTATCGAAATAAAAATTTTAATTACTTCCAAAATCTTTATAGCTTTGGCTATGTTTATTGAATTGAATTTTAATCCTCAAAATTTTAATAACATAAAATCTTAACTCCTCAAAATTCTTAAAATTTTTATTTTATTTCCACTTTTCAAATTATAAATTTAAATCCACAAGTATACATATAAATACTCACAGTCTCTAATACTCAAGGTGCACACAAATACACCAATTATCTACAACTTCAACTGTGTACTAAAATTTGCACTACCCGGATTACTTGCACTATTACTCCCAATAATCAAAGTTATCATCACACATATTTTATCCAATGATTTTCTATCTATATTAACTGATACACCAATCTAATTATCATCACATAAAGTAGTTACTGTCATTAGCACGTTGCTCAACAAATCCTCGATATAGAATCATTAGTACTCTTGGTATGATAACACTAGCTTTATTATTGGATCATCTTATCAAACTTATTAGAACTCACGATTACTTGCACCTTCTATAACACCCATGTTTTACTTTACTCTCATGGGCAAGTATATGGTTCCTCATCTCGATTGATGTATATGTATTTTCCTTTTAATCTTTTACAGACTGTTACACTAATCTGTGATACACTTCATACCTTTCATGATCAATCTTGATATTCCTCTACTCATGACATCTCATTAAAACCCTTTATACATATACATTTCTTTACTCTTAGTACACCCAAGTAATCAATCATCAAATTGAATATCATGCTCCATTAATTTTTAACACAAATCCTTGATACTTAATTATTTTAATGGATCACCCAACTACATAAATTCATGACTATCCAGGACTGGCATGCTGACTCTGATACTTACTCTTGGAACCATCACTGATACTCTTTACTCCTTCTACCTATAATACCAATACTAATAATAATGATACCTTATCATAGAATCATTGCTACAAGGTACTATACTATGGATTATCTCTAGATTAATGCCAACTGCTCACATGTCCAACCAAGAAATACTTATAAACTCATAAGTCACACTCAGTCAACACTAATACAAGATACTAACATAATTATAAGTCACCAATTATCACACTAACAAGGATCCTTAAAGAAATATGGCTCGAAAGAAACTGGGTAAGGACTGAAGGTATCTCTACTGCTAGTAAAGAAAACAAACGATGGAACAAAGTCCTATAATAACGAAATAGATAAGTATTAAGATGAGACTTTAAGAACCATTTTTAAGATATGACCTAATAATCATACACATCTATCTGAAATTATGACACTCAGAATCCTCGCCACGCCAGTAAGCATAAATGCGATAAACGACAGGTTCCATAACTAAGGTATGCAACTCTATAATCACGTCATCTAGAATCTTTGCCATGCCAACCGGTATGGCTACGAGAGACTCTAAATTTCAAAACTAAAGTATGTACATCCAAGTCAGGTTCCTACGTTCTCGTCACGACAGCTAATATAGCTGCGATAAACTCTAGGTTCCATAACCAAAGTAGACGATTTACCTTTCTCACTGTTCTCATCAACATATGTCATCAGATGATACCGTAAAATTTAGTCCATAAAATTTATCTCGATAAGAAACCAACTCAACAACGATACCAAGAATTTAAATTTAACAACTGGTCAAAAAGAATCAAACTCAACAATGATACCAAGATTTTAATTTAATAATTGATCAATAAGAATCAAGTTCAATAACAACAAGCGAGAGAGGACGGAAACAAGAAAAGATTTAAATTAGAAATTATAATAAGATTCTCAAGGGGTCGTCCCAGGAATCTCTCAAGAATTTTTTGTGATTGAGTATCCTCTCTCATCCTAGTATCCTATGTCCTATATTCTATAGCAGGTACGCAGTAGTACAACTAAGACATCGTACTACCATGATATCACACAACTTGCGAAGTCTGACCTGCATGGGCTACCACTAAAAATGTGTCACGACCCGCACCCGGTATAGGGGCACGAGAGCGTGGGTACGTCCAGCCTACGTCGCAGTATCGACGGTAGAACGCTGTCTAGGTCACAATACTATCTAAACAATCTCTCACGAATATCCAACTCCGTAAGGAGACACAAATATCACAATATAATATGGAATCTACTCAATCACATAAGCTAAGGCACGATGAGATATCAAAGCAAGCAATAAAATATAAGACAAGTCTAAATGACAAAATAACCATACCTGCAAACAATAACATCCAATCTCCAAGTATACTGGAAACAAGTCGTCTATGTCACAGTCTGGAAAAAATATCCAGTCAGGATTGGAACGAAATACACCTCTAACAGCAGTTTTATGTATATTGACAAAAACTATAACACAGTGTAAAGAAATACAAGACAAATAGGAATACTGGCAACAAGAAATACTGACGAGCATGGATATACTGGAAATAAAAATATTAGAATAAATGGAACACTGGAGCATGTCATCATCAATGTACATCTAGCAATAAAATAGAAATATAAGTACACGCAAGAACAATGAACTGATATATAAATGTGTACAAGAACAACAACTAGAACATGTAGAGATGCTAGATCAATATACTAGAGATGCATGTCAATGATCCTCTAACCAAGTGTGTGAAATATCAGCATATCATGTGATCGGCTTGGGACTGATCAGGCTTGTTACATATGATTAGCTATGATTCATGTAGGGTCAGGCTAACCATCCAGATAGCTATGAAGCGAGCAATAGTCAGACTAATCACATGTAACAGGCTATGAGGCATGTAATGGTCAGGCTGAACCGACGTGAGATATGGGTGAGCTATGATGCATGTAAAGTTTGTGTATGATCACATAAGATACTAATATTTCCCCATTTCCCCAGCTAGCACGATGGATTCCAATCACGACTCCTCGTGACAGGTCTCAATGATGCCAACTCGTGTAAAGAACAGTGTCAGGGTCATGTACGCTATACAACAAGAATTATAGAGATAATCAACATAATGGAAACTGTCAGAGAATATACTCGCTTGGGGTCCTTAGCTGGTATGAATCAGAGTCCAAGTCACAGTCCAAATAGCCTATGTATTACAATTTACCATGTCAAAAGATAATTTATTTTAATTTATTTAATTCTGGAATAATTACTCTAAAATCCTATTTTAATCTTATTATTCTGATTTTTAGGTTAATTCCTAAATTTTGTCCAAAGGAACTAAATTTTATCAACTCGAGACTCATGGCCCGCAAATCGAGACGATCTGTTGACCGAAAAGTCAACCAACAAAAACTCAACTTTTATGCATGACTTCTTGTAGATTTCAGTGTTAAAAACATGCTGGAATTTATGGCTCGTCTGAATTAAAATTCGTTTGAAAATTATGGCACATACAAATTTTGTATTGTGCACCGATGGTTAAATTCTAACCTAGAAGTTCTATAGAATTAACAGTATGTAAATACTTCAAAAAAAATTCTGGGAAAAATATATGTCAATGATCTCGACATTAGCTTTCCGAAACTTCAAACGATTCATGATTCAAATTTCTGGTTCTCCCAAAATCGCAAAAACATCGAAACACATTTATTTTCGGACATGTTGTGTTCTACGAATTTTTCAAAATTTAATAATCATAATTTCGTAAAAAAAATTATATAATCTGAAATCTAACCTCAATATCATTCTAACAAAAAACTAGGCCTCATTTGGAGTACGGAGCTATGCGCAATGGCTTTTGGAAGATGAAGGAACCCTAGATGGCAATTCTCCAAAATTCGGCTGAAGAAAAATCCTAAAAATAAATAACTAAACTAATATATATATATAGGAGAGAGAAAGAAGCCGCGGCTCAGAACACGTGGCAGCCATCTGCGCAGCCCCACCCAGATCGAACGGTCAGACACTGACGCGGCTCGGCTCGCACCCATCCCGGGGTCACTGACAGGCGGGCCCCATACTGTTGGCTGCGGGAGGCTGACAGGTGGGCCCCTGTTGGCTCACTGGGCAGAAATAATTACTTTTTGGGTTTTCTTTTTCAGAAATTAGTTTTTAATGCAGTTTTTCATAATTAACTCAAAATAAATGCTAAAAATAATCAGAAAATTTCCAAAAAATTCTAGAAAATATATTTTATTATTTAGAACCTAAAATAAAAGTTTGGGATATTTTTAATTAAGTTTGTCCCAAAAATAAATTTTTGAAAGTCCTAGAAAATTAGTGTTACTAGTTTTTAATTAACTAAAAATTATGAAAAAATTCCAATAGCCCCAAATTAACCTAATAATCAACATTTAAGTACGAATTTCAGGATACGGAGGTTACACCATGCCATAATGATCCATCATATGCAATACTGAAGTCCTCTGCCAATATCATCCGAACCTGTGCTTTGATGCTCCTCAAAGACTCATCCTTGAATTGTGCTACTCTAATCTGGTTTGTCAACTCTGACTGTACCTGAAGTCCCCATATCTATGTCACAACTCCAGGAACTAGCACCACTATACCCAAGCTATCAAGATCGGCCAATAAATTTTGTCCCTCGTCAAGTATATAGCCAATGGATACCTGTTTAAGGCATCAGCCACTATATTGGCCTTTTCGACATGGTACTACAATAAAATATCAAAGTCTTTCATAAATTTCAACCATCATCGCTGCCTTATATTGACATCTTTTTGTGTAAATACAAACTTTAAGCTCTTATGTTCTGTAAAGATCTTCACACGCTCTCCGAACAAGTAGTATTTCTACAGCTTTAGAGCAAAGATGACTGCTGCCAACTCTAAGTCATGGGTTAGATAATTATTCTCATACGAGAATAATTGCCTGGAGAATAGGCAATCACCTTTCCATTCTGCTGCAACACACATCCCAAACCCTTACCTGAAGCATCACTATATATGAAAAATCCTCTTGTCCCTGATGGTAATGTCAATACTGGAGTTATGGTCAACCTCTTCTTCAACTCCTCAAATGTGGCCTGATACTCCTCAGTCCAGGCAAACTCTACGTCCTTCCTACTTAGCCTAGTCATCGGCTCTGTAATCCTCGAAAAATCTTCAACAAACCTCCGATAATAGCCTGCCAACCCTTGAAAGCTCCTGATCTCTACCACCGAACTCGGGGTAGACTATGACTCAACTGCTATCCCATTTCCTGTAATCACATGCCCGAGAAATTTAATCTTATTAAGGAAGAACTCATACTTCAAAAGCTTGCTATAAAGCTTCTCCTTCTCAAGAGTCGCCAGAACTATTCTCAGGTTCTTCTCATGCTCCTCTGGGTATTCGAATATATCAATATATCATCAATAAAAACCATAACAAACTAATCCAGGTACAGATAAAATGCCTTATTCATCAGGTTCATGAATACCGCCGAAGCATTGGTCAACCCAAACGGTATCACCAAGAACTCAAACTGCCCATACTAAGTCCTGAAAGCTGTCTTCAGAATGTCTTCCTTATTCACTTTCACCTTATGGTACCCCGACCTCAGTCTATGTTTGAGAATACCTTTGCTCTACTTAACTGATCAAACAGATCATCAATCAGCGACAACGGGTATTTATTCTTGATAGTGAGGGTGTTGGGAGCCCTGTAGTTGATACACATACGTACCGACCTTTTTTGCTTCGGTACAAACAATACCAGAGCACCATACGGTGATGAACTGGATCTGATGAAGCCTTTGTACTATAACTCATCAACCTGCTTCTTCAACTCTTCTATTTCATTGTTATTAATTCTATAGATGTGCTATGATATTGGCTCTGCGCCTGGCACCAAATCTATAGAGAACTCAACATCTTGGTCTAGTGGCAAACCCGATAATTCCTCCGAAAAGACATCCATAAATTCTTTAATCAATGGATGTTGTGGCTCCTGCTCTTCCACCGAATCTCCGCAGAAGACTCCTTTTCTCTGCCCCGATGCTCCTTTGGCAAACTCAAACTCTTGCTCTCTTAGCATCTGAATCAAAACTTTGCCTCCATGGTAATCGATACTAGTATGGTGCCTACTCAACCAGCCCCTCCTGAGTACTATGTCGTAACTCGAAAGTGGCATTATGGGTAGACAAGCGCTCAACTCTTGGCCACCCAAGAAACTCTTCAATCCTTGTAAACATCACTTACCAGGATAATGCCATCCCCGGTTGTGATCTTGCAAGTCCTCGCCAACGGTTTAGTCTCAAGATGATACTTCAGAGCAAAATATACAGATACGAAACTATGTGAAGCACCAAAATCAAATAAAGCATGAGCTGGAAAAGAATCAAGATAGACTGAACCTGAGATAACATCTTCGACTGGATCCTCCTCCCCGACCGTTATAGAGAAAGCTCGCCATGACATTGAGTACCTCTCTGCTGCTGTTGGTGCTGAGTGAACCGTTGTTGCTGTGGTGGTAACGGAGGTCCCCTTTTGTGTCCGGCTGATGGTCTCGCAGTTGCTCTCTATGCTTGGCCTTCAACCTGACCTGCTCGAACGGGAGCTAGAACGCAATCTGGCAACTGGTGGCCTACCTACGCATAATAGAGGCATACCCCAAGCCTCTTCCTGCAGACCTCCTGTATATGTTCTATCTTCTCACAGTGAGTGCACTACGGGGCATGCTGTGCTAGTCTCGAGGCCTGATGTGCCTGCTGCACCGGTGTCCAGAATGGAGCCTGAGACTATTGTCTTGGCTGGTGCTGTTGAAATTTTCTCTACTGCTGCTGATAAAAGTGAGGCTGCTTTGTTGTACCCGCACAACTACTAGACCCTCAAGGATCTCTCATTCTCTTGGAGTCGAGCTCTTAATCATCCTATTTCTGCTATGCCTCCTCTAGAATCTTCTGAAATGTAGCGGTACGATGTCCCCTATTATGAGATTTGATCTATCTGTTCAGACCTTTTATGAACTTTCGGGCCTTCCCCTAGGGATTCTACCCCTCCATGAAGTAACCCAAGCTATAGTACTCTGCTGCATACTAATCCATCGTCTTACCTCCATGGACGAGGTAATAAAACTGGTTCTCTAGAGATGTTAGAGCTATATCTGGGAAGAACTTTTCATTGAAGAGCTCCGTAAATGCTTCCCAAGTAAGTCCCGGCACTGAGATCCTGGGGTCCATCCTCAACCAAGTCAATGCGATGTCAAACATAATCCTTCCTCCGGCCTCTACATGTAACCTCTCTGAATTCTGTGCCAGTCGCAGGTTTCTCTCAATATCTTCTATCCAATCATCTGCATAAATAATCCCCTCAGTACCTTTAAACTCCTTCGACCATATCCTCATGAAGTCTATGATAGTCCCCGACCTCGGCTGTTGTGGTATGAACTGATGTAGAGCTACCTGTGGCTAAACCAAGGCAACTCTCTCGACTGCGGTGAGTACAACCTGGTGGGAATTCTCAATGCCCTATCTCATAACCTCTGACTGGCGCTACTGGCCCTCTCTTTTCTGCCAAAAGAGCAGAATATTTATGTTTGATCAACTGCGAATGGTGGAGGTGGAAGCTCATCTGAGACTGTCGGCACTGTCCTTTGTACCGAGGTGGAGCACCCCCGAAAGCTGTTACAAAAATGCCTACCTATACCAGTGAAGCAGACCTCTGAACTTTATTTGCTGGAAAAATGTCTGCTGGAGCTGCCCTTAGAGGCGTTGAAGTGATCGACCTCACTGACACTGCACATGAGCGCTAAAATTGCACTTATTGCTATTCTGACCTACATGGGCTACCACTAAAAATATATCATAACCCGCACCCGGAATAAGGACACAAGTGGTAATAATCGCCCAGCCTACGCCACAACATCGGCGGTAGAATATTGTTTGGGTCATCAAAACTATCTACACATATGTCATAATATATATGGGGTATCTGTCATGTCATCTCAACTCTAATTGGATAAACAATATAATGTGTGATAAAGGATAATCAATACTCAATCATAATATCAAACTAGACGAAGAATGGCATGATATGGATTAGAAGTAAAAGAAATACAATAGTCTCAAAACAAGTCCAAACCCAACATAACTCTCAAAATAATAATACATGCCATAAAGTCTACTAAAATCAAATATAACTCATAATGAAAAGTCTAAGTCTCTCCAGCTAGTGGTACTATCTTAAGTAACTCTACGGGTACTGGCTCAACTGCCTCACCTGCCTCACCATCTTGTGTCTAATAGTGCGTAGGACACCAGTACTCGAGTGAATCATCTGAAAAATATATCCAGTCATGATTAGAGCGAAGTACAACCCAATAGCAGTTCCAATAATTGGCAAGAACTATGAAACATTAATAGAAATGAAAATAAATGATGAAAGTTACTAAACTAGCATATATCATGAGAAAGGGAATCATGGTAAATAATGGCAAGAGATGAGAACAATATAGCGAGGAACCCTGATGTAATGAATTGGAGTAGAAGAACTATATATAAAATATGCAATAGAATACTAGTAAGATAATTTGATTGGCTTGGTCCTAGCGCGGGCTATATATAAGAGGTGACCTAGCGTGATCACATGTGAGTTGCATGATCTACTAACTATCACGGGCTACACTAAATCACGGGCTATATGGTATGATCATATATCCACTAATATTTTATAACCCCCGACTAGTACACGGATCCAAATCACGACACGTATATCATACGGCACAGTCTATAATATCATGCACTATGATCACAAAGATATCACGGTAATCACTGAGTAATCAGGAAGCACGACATGGTGACCACTGAGTTATCTCGACAATAACATCTCATGACAAGGATCTACGTATACCAATCCATGTGACCATCGTGTCAGGAATCAAATATCTCAATACTAAATACATGAAACATAGAGGTTGTCAAATAAAAAAAGTATCAGGGAATATACTCGCCTGTGGTCCTGAGTAAATGGTATATCTCTGTATCCGAGCTGGTGTCACACACACCTAAATATGAATGGCATGACAAAATTGGTGATATAAAGTAATAAAATACTAAAATGCATTAACATACACTTCTAGGCCATTTTTAGGTCCACACTAAGGTATTAGTCTATATTGGTTACAAACTAGCATAAACTAGCTTATACTAGGTATTACCTATGTTCCTAAGTCAATACTAACTAGTACTAACTGGATACATCAATTACTTATACTATCCTTAACTTAATATATATACACTACTAACACTAACTCATAACTAACATGAGTATACATCTATATGATGGTGTCTTCTGATACTAACTAATCTAGTATAGCAATCTTTCCAACTAACACTCTAACTTACATATCATATGATAACTGCTTCTACATAATTATTGACTGACATAAATACTAACTGCTCATACATCCACATGACTAACTAACTTACTAGTTAATAACGAATACCAATTATTGTTAACTGTTAACTTAAGAATACCACACTACTTGCTATCCTATCTAATGAACTAACATAACACTCATAACTGCTATGATCAGATACTATGAGCACCCTGAATTTTTTTACATAGGGTAAGTTCGATAATTAATAAAAAATATTATTTTAATATTTATTCGATAATTTAATCAAACTTTGGAAACCAACCCCCATGGTTTTAAGATCTTGAGTGCAACACTAGCCATTTACTTCCAACCAACCTAGCATGCTCAACTTACACGAGTCAAATTAGGTCCCTGCCATGACAGTCCCTCACAAATTCGTAATCCTATACCTTGTTTTGGTCGCACAACTTTTACGACACAATTACGAGAAAACGACGATTAATGAACCCTTTGTCGTGGCGTATGATTTTAATATGCCATCCCAACCCATTCCTTCCAACTAAATTCATACTATGAGCCTAACTGGTCTTATTACGCACATGATACTCGAGTTGCGTTATTCGAACCCTCTGCATGCTTCCAGTATAACATTAAGTAGAAAATAAAATTTATAGATTATTTAATTAATTTAAATTCATTAATATTTGGTAAATACCTTTTTAATTAATATAAATTAGGTTGTAAATTATTGTTGGAGGAAATATAAATTTCCTCGAATTTTTCCATGTGCCTAACTATTTTTGGGAATTTTTTGTATTTAATTATTGAATAAAACAAAGGAAAAAATAAAACCTAAATTCTAAACCCAAACCCAAACCCATTAATCCTAACCAAAATCCATTAAACATTTCCCTCATCCACGTACAGGAAGCCCCCCCCTCATATATATATGAATATAAACCCTAACCCTAATCCTACACCACCTCCACTATCACCTACGCCTACACCACCTCCACCACCTGTCGGAGTCGTCGACCGCCGTCGTGCCGCAGCGCCGCAGCAGCTCTGGAGCATCGCCGCAGCAGCCGCGTGGCAAGCAGCAGCAGCAATAGCACCTTGCGGCCCCCTCCTTCACGCGAAGGTTCTGCCCTCTTCGCTCGTCCGTTTCGTACCCCATCTTCTCTGGTATGTTCACAACCTAACCCCTTAGGTTTTTCTTCAAGTAAGACGAATTTAGGCATCCGGGTTTGATCGAAAAATTGACCAAAAGTTGGCCGAAAAACTATTCAGAAATAGTTCAAAAATTTAGTCCAAGTACCCATGTTCATATCCAATTTTCTACCATCTTGTTAATTATTTTCAAAATATAATTGAAAGGACTTATTCACAATATAACCAAGATTTTTACTGTTCTTCTAGTTTTTATTAGTTTGCTATAATGGTTAAATTATTCTGGTTCCAAAACGAATAAAAAGTTATTTTTTAAATATCCATCTCAGGATACGGTGTGCGTACTGCCAAATGAGACAACTTTATCATGTACGAGTTGCACCGAAAGATGCGTAACATAAATACGGACGTATGGGCTTTCGTAAAATTTGATTTAGATGTACATGCACACCAGAATCAATACATATCCGTTGAAAAGTACCATATCAGCCTTTTTGACACTCACCAAAACTTCGCTTGTACTCGTCAATTCGCAACAAAACTTATGTCATTGGATTCGCAGCATTACGCTAGTCCTGTGAACCAAGTTTGGTTCAATTCTGAGAACGTTGATAAATCGTCATTTTGTAGGCCCCACGGTTCTACTTGACGTGTGATTTCGTGACCGGCTCATCAAAATTCAGTTTTGAACATTTTATTAGGTTCGTATCATCGTTCTGGACTCATAGATACTAAGTTTGATAAATTTGAAGAACTTTGTCTCTGACACGTTTTTCGGTACGAAGTGGTCCATATGTGGATCTCGCTTTGATCTAAAACTGTCAATTTTGCCCCTGTGTTAAAATTTGACTTATGGGTAGTCAATTCCAGCTACTTCATATATTTTAAGAACATTGGTGATGTTTGTTTCAGCATCCGAAGGTGTACATGTAGATTCTACTTTTCTAGGAGCAGTTGACGAAGTTCAAAACCCAGGTAAGTGTACCTTGCCGAACCTGCAGAGATCCTATTATATTATTTGCTTGTGTTCTTTTCATATATTTTTATTTTGTGTTGTACCTATTCAACCTAGGACCGTGAGACATTGTTGAGCGTCCGAACAAGATTCGGGTGTCGATGTCGTACGCGTAGTCGTACAACCTTACTTAGAGAGTTGATTCCATGACCCTATTTTTACGTGCTTGCTTTACCAAGTACGACATATCATAGGATATTTGACACTATTTCATGTGACAAAATCATTCCTGAGTTATTCATGGTGATTCTGTATAGGCTTACAGGATTCGTGATATGAGACTTGCATATTACATGGATATTATTATGACTCGTTGTACTAGCTAGTGGTCATGATCTTGTATGTTATGGATATGAGACGTCGAGGACATGAGACATGATGTTACATTGGGTGGGGAGAGATACATAGGCTATATGCTGATTATTTATATATATACTACTAGAGGTGCCTTAGACTCTGTCTCGGATCTTTGGCACATATACTGGAGTCGTGATACTACTTGCTGCTATGGGCTCCCCGACACAAAGTCTGTAGTAGTCTCAGCCTGAGTACTAGTGATGCTCTCATTTGTATTTTACATAGCTGGTTATATAGCTTGCCTTGAGGATCTGTCTATATTTACTTGCTGTATTTTATTTAGCTTTATTGTTTATTGTACCTTGCTATGTCTCCTGAGGACCGGGATCCGGATTATGTCCCCAGGTGTAGACGATAAGGGCTTTCCCGAGGTTTATGGAACATGTACTACTATTGGAGACATACAGGTTGCAGAGGACGAGGTTGTTCCGGAGGACTTCTCTTGAGCACATAGTATTCTCACCATTCATTATTTATGCTTAGTGTTCTTGGATATTTGATCTTGTAGTGACTTCTGGATAATTATACTTGAATTTATTTTCCTTTTAATTTTGATGAAGGGTTGTTCCCCGTGATATTATTTATATTGCTTTGATTGGACAGATCATTTTATATTATTCTGACTGGACTTGTCTCTTTGTGATTTTGTTTCTTATTGTGGATGAGATTAGATATATAGACTATGACAGGTATTTATAGACTATTTTATATGTATTATAGCTTAAGTGCACTCTAACGGGTCCATTAAATTGGGTTAACACTTTGGAGTTGTGCTGCTGGCCATTGCCACGTTGCTAGTCCCTTGGTATTTTGGAGCTGGGACGTGACATAGTTTTTGTAGTGGCCCATACAGGTCTACAAATATATTACTTTAGTTTCAACTAAGGGATCGAGCAAGCCTGCGATTAGGATAAGAATAGGATCTCATCCATATGTTGATATGTTCTTGACCTTTGTATCGGACTCGAATAAATTCCTTGACTTGCATCATGCTTGATTCAACTATTCGACCCTATACTGATCCCGACAGAAGAAGAGAAGGCAGAGAAATTCTTTGATGGACTGAGCTTTGAACTACAGAGACAGATTAGCGCAGTTATATTTACTTCTTATACGGACGTCCTTGTAGCAGCTCAATGCATGGAGTGCATCCACAAGAGGAAGTCCAACCAGAAGAGATCGTACCTATTAGTACCAGCTCGAGCATCACATGGAGAGTCTGCAAAGTGACCACAGATGAATCCACCATAGAGAGCAGCATCACGAGCCCCATCCCTTCCTACTTGTCTCTACTGTGGCATGGTAGGCCATATTGAGAGAGAGTATAGACGAAAATAGGGATTAAGTTTAGCTTGCGGATCCAGTTAGCATTTAGCCAGGGATTACCCTGAGTATCGGGGAGGAACACCGGTGGTTTACTGACTAGCTTTACCAGCATCGGAGCCAGTCCAGCAGCCACATCGACCAGCTTATCTAGCACCAGGAGCATCACAGGCAAAATAAGGAGGATTTAGACCACCAGCACTGGGAGGATATCAGCCGAGGCCACCCTTGGCATCACAAAAAGCTCTCTTTTAGCAGGCTCAGCAACAGCAGTGGGCACCATCACAGGGACGTGGATAAACTTTTGCGATGACACTCGAGGAGGCACGGACTAAAGGAGTAGCGAATATGGGTAAGATTTAGTCTTATCATAGCTATCTATAGTAACGAACATTCCTAGTAATACTTTGGCATGTGTCTGTTAGTTTCATTCCCTAGCCTATACCTAGTATTATGTTAGCATAAACTTGTTAGTCTAGATTAGTAATATGTAAGTGGTACCTAAGTTTTCATAAGTTTTAGTTGATCCTCGCTCTATTCAGACTCCTTTACTCTTGAGTTACTCATCTCTCATTGCCTAGGAGAAGTTTTTTTATTTCTTCCCTACGTGTTCTACTTGAACAAAACCCTCACCCTTTCTCTCGACTTTTTTCCCTTATTTATGGTCCTTTATCCTTTGTGTCATGCTTCAACAAATGTCATACAACCGCGTCATCTTTTTTGGAGGAAACCTTTCCTGACCGGTTACGTTCTATTTTTCTTAATTGCGAGGACGTAATTCTTTTAAGGTGGGTAAATTGTGAGCACCCTAATTTTTTTACATAGGGTTAGTTCGGTAATTAATAATTATTTTTTTATTTCAATATTTATTCGATAATTTAATTGAACTTTGGAAACCAACCACCAAGGTTTAAAATCTTGAGTGTAACACTAGCATTTTCTTTCCAACCAACCTAGCATGCTCGATTTAGATGAGTCAAATTAGGCTTCTGCCATGACTGTCCCTTACAAATTCGCAATCCTATTCCTTGTTTTGGTCGCACAACTTTTGTTACACAATTACGAGAAAATGATGATTAATTAACCCTTTTGTTGTGGCATACAATTTTAACAGGCCACCCCAACCCATTGCTTCCAACTAAATTCATACTATCAGCCTAACTGGTCCTATTACGCATATGACACTCGAGTTGCGTTATTCAAATCCCCTGCATGCTCCCAATATAAAATTAAGTGGAAAATAAAATTTATAGATTATTTAATTATTTTAATATTTATTAATATTTAGTAAATACCTTTTTAATTAATATAAATTGGGTTGTAAATTATTGTTGGAGGAAATATAAATTTCTTGGAATTTTTCCAAGTGCCTAACTATTTTTGAGATTTTTTTGTATTTAATTATTGAATAAACCAAAAGAAAAAAAATAAAACCTAAATTCTAAACCCAAACCTATTAACCCTAACCCAAACCTATTAAACATTTCCCTCATCCACGTACAGGAAGCCCCCCTTCTGTATATATATGAATACAAACCCTAACCCTAATCCCACACCACCTCCACTATCACCCACGCCTACACCACCTCCACCACTAGCCAGAGCAGCCGACTGCCGTCGCGCCGCAGCGCAGCCGTAGTAGTCGTGCGGCCAGCAACAGCAGCAGCTGTAGTAGCACCTTGCGGCCCCCTCCTTCGTGCGAAGGTTTTGCCCTTCTCGCTTGTCCATTTTGTGCTCTATCTTTGCTGGTATGTTCATAACCTAACCCTCAGGATTTTCTTCAAGTAGAACAAATTTAGGTATCCAGGTTTGATCGAAAAATTGACCAAAAGTTGGCCGAAAATTGTTTAGAAATAGTTCAGAAATTTAGTCCAAGTACCCCTGTTCATGTCCAATTTTTTACCATCTCGTTAATTATTTTCAAAATATAATTGAATTCTTCACAATATAACCAAGATTTTTATTGTTATTTTAGTTTTTATTAGTTTGCTATAATGGTTAAATTATTCTTGTTTCAAAATGATCAAAAATTTATTTTTAAAACACACAAAATCTTGTGATACGGGGTTCATCATGTACGAGTTGCACCAAAAGGTGCGTAACATAAACACGGATATATGGGCTGTCGCAAAACTTGATTTGGATGTACGTGCACACCAGAATTAATGCATATCCGTTAAAAAGTACCGTATCAGCCTTTTCTGACACTCGTCATAACTTTGTGTATACTCGTCGATTCACAACAAAACTTATGCCATTGTCTTTGCAGTGCTATGCTGGTCCTGTGACCCAAGTTTGGTTCAATTCTGAGAACGTTCATGAAATATCGTTTCGTGAGCCCTACGGTTCTACTTGACGGGTGATTTTGTGACCGGCTCATCAGAATCAAGTTATAAACATTTTGTTGGGTTGGTATCGTCGTTTTGGACTTGTAGACCCTAAATTTTACAAATTTAAAGAACTTTGTCTTTAATACATTTTTTGGTGCGAAATGGTCTACATGTGGATCCTGCTTTGACCCAAAACTGTCAATTTTGTTCTGTGTCCAAATTGGATTTATGGGTAGTCAATCCTGGCTATTTCAAGTATTCTGAGAATATTGGTGATGTTTGTTTCAGCAACTGTAGGTGTATGTGGTGATTCTACTTTCCCAGGAGTAGTTGACGGAGTTCAGAACCCAAGCAAGTGTAACTTGCAAAAACTGCAAAGATTATGTTATATTATTTTCTTGTGTTCTTTCCATATGTATTTATTTTGTGTTGTACCTGTTCAACCTAGGACCGTGAGATGTTTCTTAGTGTCAGAACAAGATTCGGGTGTCGACGCCGTACGCATAGTCGCACAACGTCACTTAGAGAGTTAATTCTATGATCCTATTTTTACGTGCTTGTTTTACCAAGTACGTCATACCGTAGGACACTTGACACTATTTTATGTAACATAATCTTTCCTGAGTTATTCATGGTGATTCTGTATAGGCTTACAGGATTCGTGATATATGACTTGCATATTACATGGATATTATTATAACTCGTTGTACTAACTAGAGGTGATGATCTTGCATGTTATGGACATGAGACCTCGTAGACATGAGACATGAGGTTACATTGGGTGGGAAGAAACACACAGGCTATAGGCTGATTATTTATATATATATACTACTAGAGGTGCCTTAGACTCTGTCTCAGATCTTTGGCACATATACTAGAGTCATGATACTACTTGCTGCTATGGGCTCCCCGACACAGAGGCTGTAGTGGTCTCAGCCTAGTAATGCTCTCATTTGTATTTCACTTGGCTGGTTACATAGCTTGCCCTTAGGATCGGTCTATATTTACTTGCTGTATTTTATTTGGCTTGAGTATTTATTGTACCTTGCTATATCCCCTGAGGACCTGGATTCAGATTATGTCGCCAAGTGTAGACGAGGAGAGCTATCCCAAGGTTTTTGGGTCAGGTGCTACTATTGGAGACGTACATGCTGCAAAGGACGAGGTTATTCCGGAGGACTTCTCTTGAGCACATAGTATTCTCACCATTCATTATTTATGCTTAGGGTTCTTGGAGATTTGATCTTGTAGTAACTTCTGGATATTTGTACTTGGATTTATTTTCTTTTCCATTTTGATGATGGATTATTTCCCGTAACATTATTTATATTGCTTTGGTTGGATAAATCATTTTATATTATTATGACTGGACTTGTCTTATTGTGATTTTGTTTCTTATTATGGATGAGATTAGATATATAGACTGTGACTGGTATTTGTAGACCATTTTATATGTATTACAACTTAAGTGCACTCTAACGGGTCCATTAAATTGGGTTTGTCTATTAGAGTTATGTTGCTTGTCATTGCCACGTGGCTAGTCCCTTGGTATTTTGGGACTAGGGCATGACAAATACCCTTATGTATCAGTGCCAAATATATTCAATATATAACACATACCTCCATACTAGAGTGCTTAACACCCTATCCTATCTTCAAATCTGAAATTCTTAACTTATAACTCAGATATCCACAGGTAATCGAGTTCCCCAATCAAAACTCATAAACTAACTTACACATAATTGGTACCCAGACCTGTAGGCAATCTAACCAACATTCACACTACTCCTACATATACTAACTCAAGATTCAACCAACACACCCACCGATACCCCATGTACTTGCCTTCTTAGAGTTAATGCAACTATTGTTGTACTTAATTAGCTCCAGATTTAGGCACTTATCAGTACAAGTTACTTATGTAAACATCACTTGGCACTAATACAAGCTTTACTTCTTTAAGAGTTCCCAAGTTGCCTGCAGGTCAGGTACAGGCAAGAACCCGACCTTGCTGTACACTGTTTCCACCAATTCTCAGTCAAATGAACCCCACCCCCCATCCATTGCTGAACCCAGACCTCCAAATGTCACACACAGAAATAAACTCAAGTATATGCATAAATACAGTTCCTTGCATACACACACACACACACACACATATATATATATATATACATATATATATATATATATATATATATATGTGTGTGTGTGTGTGTGTGTTACCCTATAGACATATAAACAAACACAGAGAGTGTATAGCTTGGGAAAACATGCTACACATTCAATAGAATATCCAAATTCACCAATTATCCATATTAAACCATTCATGTACATAAATATATTATTATATTACTAATGTAACTTTCTAGAGTGAGAATTGAAGAGTAATTGTCAAAACACCCAAAATAGAGCTCTGTATCATTAGGTATAGCACCGTATCCCAATACGGTCTATTTGTGTCCAATTGTGGATACGTACCTAGTCTCACAATCCCGATCTAAGTCTAATATAACTAAATTAGCGCCATGACACACACTTGATGTGTCAATTTCATAATTCTCCCAAAATAGATATAAAAATCTATGTGGAGATTATAATTCCCCACCAAATAGCCTAAAACTTGTTCCTATAGGTAGTCCTATGTCATTGGGGTGTTTCTAGTGGTCAAATGCATAATTAAGAAACTTAGAATGAAGAAAAATTTATAATTTAACAATTGAGAGATGGATTCCTAATAAAATGCTCAATGGACACGATCCGGACACGATCTCTCCACTAATGCTCCTCCTCCTTGTGCTCCTTGCTTCTCCAAGCACCAAGGCTCTTAGAGGAATGAAAATAAGAGGAAATGTGAACGAATTGAGAAAAAAAATGATGAAAAAATGTGAAAAATTGGGATCTAGAATTAGGGATCTAAAATGAATGTAAATAAAGAGGAGAGGGAGAGGAGACTCCTTATGTGTGGCCGGCCCCTTCCCCCTTCCTCAAGTCACATGCTAATGTCCTATTTTTCCCTACATGATGAATTATGAGAAATAATTATGGATGGGTATCTTAGAAAGTTTCTACACTAATGCTAATTAAGCTAATCCTCCTAATTAATTAGTATGAATGGGTTTATTGGACTTGGTCCATATTGGGCTCACTATTTGTCATGACAAGTCTAGTTGGGTTCTGTCACGACCCGCACCCGGTGTAAGGGTACTAGTCGGAAACAACGCCCAGCCTACGCCACAGAATCGACGGTAGAACGCTGTCTAGATAGTCTATCTAAAGTAATGAACCACCAATAATGATAGAATACTCAATCACAGAACTAAGATTTAATGAGCACGAATCAGATAAGAATAGAATAGTCATCATACAACTCATAAGTTTAAAATAATACATCAATGAGTCTGAAGAGTAATAAAATAAGCTGGAGACAAATCCAGTACAAAAGAATACTATCATACTACAAAGCTACACTCCAGGGTCAACTGTCTCAGTTGGGATAAGTCCCTCTTGAGCTAGGGTCTCCGAATCTAAACCCACAACATCCTGGGGTCCATAATAGGTAGGGTACTCCTCAGTGTCATCTGGAAAAATATATCTAGTCAGGAAAGGAGCAGAGTACATCTCTAACAGCAGTCCTAATCCATGATAAAAACTATGTAACAGTAAATAGCTATGGATAAACAAGATGCACAAAATAGATACAAGAGATATATAGACAATAAGAAAATACTGGAAAGAAATACAATAATGAACAATATGCCAATAAAATAATAATACTAATGACTAAGTGTGTGAGTACTAGCTTAACATGTGATCGGCTTGGGCAAGATACAATGCGGCCTGGCTAATCATACGTGCGGTGCATGATCAACACTATTCGCTTACCAATACTTTATTCAATAGGGATTTGATCACATATTTATACTAATACTCCCCACCCGCAACTGGTATAATAGATCCAACCACGGTATGTTATGGCACTAGATTCCCCAAGAAGAGAGCGACTCCTCCCAAAAATCGGTGTCTGTACATGTACAAGATAACCAATAAAACAATACTTGCACCATATACACCATATACCAAGGAATAACATCTCATGACGAGATCCGGATATACCAATCCGTGTAACCATAGTGTCAAGAGAAACATGTATATCTACACTAGATACAACGAACATAGAGGATATCATAAATGAGAAACTATCAGAGAATGTACTCGCCTAAAGTCCAAATGAAAAGTCTCACAGATGTCTGACTCGGTGCCTTAAAAAACCTAGATATGGAATACCACATTAATACAAGGTCCCGGAACGAGAACAAGTCAAACTAGTCAACTTCTAGGTCAATAAATAAATTCTAAGTCAAAAGTCAACTATGGTCAACTCTAAAGTCAACTAAAGTCAAACATGGTCAAACCAAGGTCATCCTCACAAGACATCTATATAAATAATATAGAAAATAAAATACAACAATTTAGGAATCAAAATTAAATCCTAATTGATACCCACACAAAGTATACTAATAATACAATATTATACACTCTAAATAATATATATACAAACCAATATTTATACAAATAAAATAATATATTATTGTTAGTATTATACCTCACAAAAATACCTATATATATACATATATAAAACAACTTAATAAATATATATACTTATATATATATACACATAAACTTACACAATTAAATATTAATAATTACTAAACACAATGCACATATTAATGTGCATATTTTACATGGCTAGAAGCACACATAAAAATACATTCATTAATATACCAATAATTATATAATAATTATAAATAATATAATTATACATTTAAACACATAAATATATTTTATAAAACATTTATGTATAAATTATTTTATTAACATAAGTACATATATAATTGCATGCAAGAAAGCTACATACATATATTTATACATCACATTAGAACACATAGAAATATATAGATCTATGCTACAATAAATACCCTAATAAATACACTAAAATAATATATAATATCTATATATGTTTACTAATTATAAATAAAGAATTTAAAGAATAAATAATTAGATCTACACATAAACACACCAATTTGGAGAGTATCACACCGTATCCCACTAGATCTAGGATACGCATGTGACACGAGTCCAACACACAACCAATTGCACCCCGAAGGACACAAACAAGTCACAAATAATATTTATGAATAAATTAAAGTGTCAAAAGTAGATCCATGTGTCCGTGTCAAAATATGACATGTCCAAAGCCCCGTGTCGGAGAAAAACCCCCAAAATGACACGTATCACCAAATAGTTGGGATACGAACCACATGTACCCAAATATGGACACGACACAAGCCCCAAACACATAAGCACATTCCCAATTGATCTATAGGATCAATTAACACACACAACAAAATATAAATTCGGAATTCCAACAAAATTGACACAAAAAGTACCATAACTTTCTCCATGGGTCTCCTATGAACACAAAACAAAGTCCTATGGGTAGTACATACATATGGGTTGATTTTACATGATTAAATCTCAGATTTAGAAGCTATTTTAATGGGAAAAAACTGAATTATACCTATTGGGAGATGGATTCCCAATGAAACCTCCAATTGAGATAAACTTGCTTCCAAATTGTAGATCCTTGCTCCTCTTTGTAGATCCTTGCTTTCTCCTTCTAGATCCTTGCTTCTCAACTTTCTAATGGTAAATTTGGAATGAATTTGGTGGAGAATTGGAATAGGAATGGAAAGAATTTGGGAGTGGGAAATTCTAGATCTAGATTTGGAATGAGAATGAGAGGAGAGAGAAATTTCCCCCCCTCTAATATAGGCCGGCCATGCCCCCTTCCCCAAGCAATTGTAAAATGTCCAATGTACCCCTTGGGGCCTCTCATGAAGAAATAATTAAGGAAGGAAGCTTCTAGTCTAATCATTTAATTAATTTAATCCATCTCCTTAACTATGGGCTTTCTAAATGGGCCAAGTCTAACTATTTAATTCATGTTGGTCCATGGGTCCAAACTACACTAGTTGGGTCTACTAAAATAAGTCCAAAATAATTAAATAACATCCAACAACAATTAAATAATACAACAAAAATTATTTACCATGCACAATATTTATTTAAATAGGAAATTACTAAAATACCCTTTTTCCTAAAATGTGGTAGTGACAGGTTCACTAGTGTTAATTCTAATTAATAGGCTAGTCCACTAATTAATATATAAATAGCACAACCACCAATATTAATTATTAGCATAATATAAATAAATATTAATCTAAAAAATAATTATATGAAAATGACTAAGTTACCATCATCTAGAAATGTGGCTAGATAATGCGTTTATAGACTAAGATATTATAAGTTAGTGTTATATTAGAGTCTATATATATATTACATGATATATAGTATAGTGTACTAGCTAGTATTAGTTAATATTAGCTAGTATACCTAGTATTAGCTAGTATACCTTGGTTATTAGCAAGGTATGACTAGTATGACCTAGAAAACTTATTATTAGTAAGGTATTGATTTAAAAAACCTAGAGTTGACTAGTATTGCTATATAGGTCAACCAAATTGACCACTTGGAACCTAAATTAGGCAATTGACCTAGTTTAACCCAATTGACCTAGCTTGACCTAGAAACTTCGAAAAAAGCTAGTTTAGCATGTTTATGATTCCAAAACACTATTTTGACATATAAATTCATATTTAGGTCTTCGAGACACCAATACGGACATTGTTTGATATTCAGTACCAGATTTCAATCGAGCATATTCTCTGATATATTTTTTATTTTATGATGACTATGATTCAAGTCTTAGTAGTGTTATACTTGATTCCTGACATGATGGTAAACTGATTTGTATATTATGGATTTTCGTCATGAGATTTTGCTATTCATGCTACCCCTATGCCTGTTACCCTTGTGCGAGTTATTCCTGTGAATGATATTCATGTGCAAGTTAACCCTGCGGGACCTGTCATAGTTTGGATCCACTATACTAGTCGGGATTGGAAAAATATTAGTTAGATGTGTGATCATACCCTTTCATTTGCAAGAAATCATGTGAGTGCTAATCATATACCTCACGTATGATTAACTAGGCCATAAAATCCTGTGCAAGTTCCAAAGTCGATCATATATTGAAGCTAGTATTTCAAACATATAGCTAGTATATTATTTTCTGATTCAGTTTATACCCTTGATCTATGTTCTATTTCTCCTGCTTTACTTATTTCATAGTTATTGTTCCTTGAACTTTACTTACTTACTTCCATTATTTCAATGCCATATTTGTGCTCTTACTTTTTTATCATGTTATTACATTACTATATTATTTTATTGTCTTTATCATTTTATTGGAACTGATATTGGAGTTTTGCTCATTCTATCCTGACTGGATAATATTTTTTAGTGTTGACTTCGGAGTGATGCTATAGTTAGAACTAGTTTTGCACCATGGACTTAGAGGTGACCTCTAGTGAGATCTAGGCTAGCATTTCTCTATCTCAGATTTATGTTTGACTTTATTTCTCTTAGATTATTGTTTATATTATTTCTTTCTTATTCATTCTACCTTTAGAATATTGTGATTTAGTACATGATAGTAATAGTTGTATGAGTGTGATTTTATTAAGGTCCAGACAACGTTCTACTATTGATGCTGCGGTGTAGGCTTGACGTACCCCCACAGCCCATGCCTAATTATTCAGGCACGGGTCATGACAATAACCGAGGAAGGGGAAGATCTAAGTAAAGGTACACAAGACATCAAGAACAGGACTAAAAGAAACAAAAAAGGAATCAATTTTGATAGTTCAAGCTGGGTATTCAAAGAAGATAAATTCAGGATTGCATGGGGAACAAGTTTGATAGAGACTCCAATGATCATGACATCCCACAAGTCTAAAAAATAGACCTACATGGGCAACCACTAAAATCTTATCACGCCCAGTACCAGAATACGAAGAACGAGGGTACGACACGGCCAGCTACGCACTACGTAGTACACGGGTACCCCGGAGTATGGTCAAGTCTGTGTGAAGACAAGGGGGTGCATACTACAATCAAGTCCCCTATGGTTTTAGAACATCTATATCTCAATCATTCAATCAAAGAATAATAAACATAGAAGATACAAGACACAACAGTAAGGCATCCTAAATGGTCCATCAAAATATTCTAGAGTCTAGCCGTACAGAATGATAGGCTGGCAGACTAACAAAAGTACATGACAGTATGTCAGCTGTCATCTGAATAATTACATTTATGAAGGGAAACTAGTGTCCAGACTTCCTTTCATACTCGTTCCCAGATTTGGTATTCTTGAATTTGTGATATTTAAAAAATTTTCTGTAGATCTATTTATAATGTATTTACATATTGGTTCCTGTTAAATATGTTATATTTATTTAATTGTATTCATGTTTATTGTTGGAGACTACCCGAGACCAGTAGTAAACACCTTGGCAATTGTCATAGACCCGTGCTAAGACCTGTATATAGGATGGATACCAGATCTGGTTTACTCTTGGAACCACTAAGCCTATTTTGGATTATTGAAATTTGGTTGGAGAGTGGCATGACTTAATCCTAGGGCTAACCTTATTTCTCCACTTGGTATATATATGTGGTCGCGTGATATTATAAATATATACATTATTTTCCCAACACGGGAATAATAAGCGACTCAACTACCAAGCGTGGCTAGGATATTGATTATCTGGATGTTACATACATGCTCGTGTGAATCCAGATTTGACTTCTATGGATTCGTATCTAGCGTGTCCGCACTTTGTACGACATCTTAAGAAAAATTCTCATGTGACCACGACTTGAGATTTCAATAACAACATATTATTAATTAGGTAACTAAAAGTGGTAGTAACATTAGGAGGGAACGGTATCCCGATATCATGCCAATGAACCTGCCCACAAAATTTTATTCTAAGTGAAATATGGGCTGGCCACCACAGATACTGTATATCATCTGCCTTAGTATAGTGTAGTATCTCATTATTATAATGCCGGACCATTGTTTTACTATAGGAACACTGGAACTGCTACTACCATATTTTTAGCGTAGTGGCCCTACGGGGTACTGGTGCATCCTGCAAGTGCCTATTTTATTTATTTGGTTCGGTTAGCTCATGTTCGGCACTGGCGTGATCTGAGAATACTTATTATATATTATTTCTGGGATAACTCAGACTCCACATAACAAGACGTAGGATTGATTGGTCGATCTAACAGAGTATGTACTAGTAGTCTAGGGACCTGAAGTATTATGGTACGACGGATCAACCATTGTCCTTGTTTGGTTTTAGGGTTGCGCCAATGTGTCATAATAGGTTATATATCGAAGCTGTATATTATAAATATATTTTAGCATGTATTATTCAATGTGTGTCCTGGATTATATTGATGTATTATATCTTCGTTGTGTTCAAAATTGGTTATTCGTACCATATCTCGGAGTAGTGCGGCACCTTTTGTCCTTGTTTGGTTGTAGAGGTATCCTACTGCTCCGATGAAAGGTCATACGCTTGTCATTTTGGCACGAACTTTCCTATTTTATGTACCTTATTAGTTTTTGCTTCATTCACTTCTGCTCCTTTTAAGTACTTGCTATTCTGGGCCTGACCCCGCTGGTTTTGTTTAGCCAGGTTTAGTAGCAGAGCCCGAGGATCCTATCATGTATCAGTCTGATAGCGCACACCCGGAGGATGTCCGTCGAGGAACTTGAGTGGGTTCCTTCTTCTCCATTATGAGTATTATTTTGTATTACCGTTTAGCGTTTAGCCAACGACACCTGTTAGCCGATTTATTTGGACGTTAGTTCCTCTATATGATTGTATATTGTTCAGACCGCGGCTGACTTATGGTCATGTACTCTTGACAATGTACTAGTGTACCATCTTATATAATTAGTTTTATGATCATTCTGATAAGCATTAGGGACACTTAACTTCTTTTTCTTACATGTTCATTCTTATTGTTTCTTGGTTGATGATTGAGACATAGAAGTTCTTGACTATAGGAGACCTGATTGTAGCATACACCCCCTTGTCATATACAGTCGTTATCGCTATACGTCATATAGCACCTTCTACGGGGTAGCTGTCCATGTCCGTCTCCGTATTTTGGTACTGGGGTATGACACTTTTTGGTTAATAAGTACCGGTGGCTAAATGTCCTATAGAATATAATATACAATAACGATTAGGGAAGAAGAAATCCACCGGTGTCCCTCAATGACCATCCGTCTGGTGTACGCCATGAGTTAAAAGAAGATAAGCTGGATCCTCGGGCTCTGGCTCTAAACCAGCTCACGCAAAACCAGTGGAGTTAGAACCCAAGATAGCAAGTACCACAAAGAAGCACGAATAAAAAACAAAACCCAAATCTAGCATATAATGCAAGAACCAAGAGTCATTGGCGCATTCCCCGTCATCCTGATAATACAATACCCCTGCACCAAACAAGGACAAGAAGTGTTGTATTATCCCAGGATAGAGATCTCCATGTCGTAACTTTGTTCCACAGCCTATCGTATCACAATAGCCCAATCCAAGAACCAAACAAGGATAAGGATTGAATTACCATATCACGATAGTCTATGTCCCTAGACTAGCAGCAAAAAAATATAATACACATACAATTCAATTAATGATCGGCCAAGCAATCCTATAGCTTACTAGGTGAAGTCTGGTTATCTAGAGAATTAAAATTTAGGAATCCTTAAATGGTGCCATGATTGAGCAGGCTAGCCGGGCCAAAATAATTATATAGTACGTAGTATAGGTACCGGTCCCTCGTAAGGCCACTATAAAAATAGATCATATAATATTACATAGTATATATAGCCAGATACTTTACTCTACTATAGTAGATAATATACAGTACCCGTTGGGGGGCAGCCTGACACCCTCAAATCTAAGTTCGACTGGTTGCTGTCATGCACGATCTAGAGATATCGTTCCCATCCAATACTCTACAAGTTTTAGTTGCCTAGTTAACCCTACTGTTAATTAGAATCTCATATCGTTGTCTCATGACAATTTCTCCTTAGATGACGAACATAAGTATGTATACGCTAAGTACGAATCCATATTATTACTCTAGAGTTCAATCTAGATTCACCCAAGCCTGTGTGCAACAAATCAATAATTTCCTAGCCACGGTGTGATCATTGGCCAACTACCATGTCTGTGTAAGGAAAATAATTACATAGTGCATAGTATATGTTACATAGCACTTAGCGGGATCAAGTGGCATATCGGCACACAAGAAAATAGGTAGCACGCTCGGTGCATACAGGTATATCAACACGGATCAAGTAGTCAAGTCAGGTACATATATTAGGCCTAATCAGGTCTTTATCTCTTGTAATAATATAAATCATGTCAGGTGTATATCAATATCATAAAAAATTTATCATATAGTCACTAGTACTAGATGTTTTTGTCAAGATACCTCAGAGGCTAGTGACTTGTTCATATAAGCCAGGTCATTCTAATCATCAAGCTCGTTGGTCATGCACATCATTTAGGATCGAGAGAAGCATTAATAATGATTTCATAATTCAACAAATTATATGCATAGGGTCAATCACACGTATAAACAAGAGGTCATAAGGGTTGGCATAATATGGCAAGACAAGAGAACAATAGGCAAGAAGGCTCACAAATAAGCAAGTCCAAAGTTAGGCACACATGATAAAGAAACAACTAGGCGCATAAAATAGAAATCAAGCAAGCAGCATACTTTTACAAAGGAGAAGAACTCTTGTAAAAGTACATAGGGGAAAACCACTACATAAGCACATAGGGTGCACAAAAGATAAGTTCCAACAATACTGGGAAAATACGCCCACAACTGAAAGTAAGGGTCAAGCGTATAAGCACAGCTCGAGTATGGCGCATAATTACAAGTCAGAAAAAGGTGTTAAGTGGAGTATATAGAGTGCGCCAACCAGAAAAGACAAGACAAGACACGAAAACCAAGTATGGATTGATAGTCAAGGGCACATAAACTGAGGCTTACTAAAGTCAAGGCTCGTCCATCGAGGCAGGTACATGGACAAAAGTGTGCCAAAGTGCGCCTCTTAAGCTGGGCGTACTCTGTCCCTGATGGAAGAGGAAGTTTCTCTGCAAAGTGTGCCAACAAGACTCTAGATCACTTTTGCAGGAAATAATTTTGGTTCAAAGTGCGCCAATATGAAAGTCCAAGCTATGACTTCCAAAAGTGCGCTCAAGGAACACTTTAACAACTTTCTTGGCATACTTTTACAAACAAGGGATGTAGTTCTTTAAAGTATTGTAACTACCTAATTCCGGAAGAGATTTTTTTAATTTTATATTATTTGTAATTGTTAATAGTAATATATATATTATATATGGTTAATATAGTTAGTGGTTGGTGTGTTAGTCCATTGGTTAAACTTAGTACTAGTGATCCTAAGTGGACCCAACTTGACTTATCATGACCATTAGTTCAACTTATTGGTTAGTCATTGTTAGACTCATTTGTTTAAGGATACGAGTGAAATATTCCTTTCCAATAGAGTTAGAATATTTCCTTAATTAAACCCCTTAGTTAAATACCCCCCTTCATGAAAATTAGCTAGGGACAATTTGGACCTTATACAGTACAATTAGGGTAGAGAGGGTGGTCGGCCCTATAATTGGGTGGGTAGTCTATCTCCTCATCATTTAATAGTTCATTCATCCCTAATTAGCTCTTCCCCAAATGAAGACCAAATCCCACCATTTTTAATCCATTTCTTCTCATTTCTTACTCATTTTCATCATCAAGGAAGCCTAGGAGCTTGGATTACAAGGAGTACTACTTAGAGTGGAGATTTGAGGAGCTTGTGTCCATTTCGTATCCACTGGAGAAGTTTTTATTGGGATTTGACCTCCAATGGGTATAATCTCTATTTTCTACAATTTTATGGTCAATATATGGTATTAAACCCTTAGGAACCCTTCGATAGTTAAGGACTACCCATAAGAGGAAGAACTAGGTTCTTGTAAGGCCTATTGAGATAGTTACATTGACTTTCGTGGCCAAATTGGGGAAAATCCAAGTTTAGGCTATTAGGTATTCGTAAGAATGATTCTTCTTTGATTTTAGAGTGTGATTCATAATTTTATAGTGTGTGTGAGTTCACATTTGAATACGAGGAGTACGTATCATGATACGTCGTAATATGGTGTCATAGGAAGGGTATTTACATGCATAGTAGGCTCTAGCATGCCAAATTCTTTATATTGCTTTATAAAAGCTACTATATATATATATATATATATATATATATATATATATATATATATATATATATATATATATATTATATATACTATATTTAGTAATTTGGTTGTGTTGCATATAGTTGGAGAGAGTATCTTGAGGTTTGGTGGGCGTATCCCGAGTGTATCGTAAGCTAAGGTGAGTATATTGATGTATGCACACAAAGTGTTTACTATTTGGTGTGGTGTATGTGTACCTAGTTTTAGTGTTATATTTATGTACCTACTTAGTGTTATATATATATATACATGTAGATATATATAATTGTGTGTGGTGATGGACGTGGGTGTTTCATATATGTGTTTGTGCTCAAGTGGGGAGGGGAGGTTAGTGTTCAGATGGTTTGGGGGGTGTAAATGTGTTTTTTGAACACTATAAGTTGCAGAAGGAACATTAGTGAATCAATAACAAAAGTTGCAATTGAGGGGAGGTTTTGTACTGCTATGTTATCAAGGTAGGTAATGAACGACACCAACAGTTGTAGTGCCAACTGCAGGAAAAGATCGGGATCAGTTGCTTCAGTGATGATATTGGGCTTGAGATGTAGGGTGTAAGTGTATCTTGATATTTTGGTATCAATTTTTGTGTATTTAGTAGCAGGTATGAATGAAGAATTGGCTCAGATATTGGACTACAGAAAAGAAGTACAATTATGGAGGACTCGGGCAGAACAACAGATTGGGGTATGAGAAAGGTCAAGCTCCTGCAATCTTGTAGGCTTGCATCGGCTGTTCTGAAGTGTGGCAGCAGCAGAAAGTGCCTGCAACAAATTGCAAGCTTGAGCTAGGCAGCAGCTGCCAGTAAATAACTCAAGTGTGAGTGAGTAAGATTTGAGTGTATTTTGAGTAATGGTTTGGGTTATTTAGGGTGCTATTGAAGGAGTATTTATATGGGTGGTATTAGAGATAGTTATTAGGTGGTAGTATGAGATCTGTAAGGGAGGTATCCATGTGATACTAAATTATGGTATCATGATACCAAATTAGAAAAGAGGAAGAAAATTACTAAAAGTGTATTAGTGAAAGGATAAAAAGTGTTGTGGTGCAGATATCAGGCAATCAAAAATTCAGTATATCAGTAGTAGTTGTTAAGTAACTTCAGGAGAGTGAGAGGAGGATCGAGCTTTCAGTTTAGGGGATTATTTCCCTTTAATTTTGTAAACAAGGAAAAGCAATAACAGCAGCAATTGTGCCAAGACCTGGCAGGCAGTGCACTTCAAGTATTCTGCAAGAGGAAAACAACAACAATAACATTTTATAAGGAATGTTGGGAGTAGTACAAGTGAAATATGAGGGTGTAGTGAAGTGAAGGGAAGTCGAGTACTAATTGAGGTTAAGTATGAGGTGAGTAGTAGCAAGGATAGACAATGCTTGGGGGGAGTTCGGGTTTATTTCTCAGAACAAGCAAATACAAAAAAGTCAGTTAGTTGTGTGCAAGTGATTAGGTATAGTATATCTACGGTATTATTTAGGTTTAGTGAGATAATAGAATACCAAGGTTTAAGCATTATATGTGGATAGTAAGATTAGTGAGTGTAGTATCACATTGATACCAACTGTCCATGTGTATCTTAGTGTTAGATTATGGTATTGATATTTGTGTCTAGGTAACACAAAGTCGATAAAGGTATAAGGTCAGGTAAGATTAACTTGATATTTCAAGTGTGGTTTGGTTTGTGATCAGTATAAGGACTTTGGGGTTGATGTAAGTGTGTGTGCATCTGTCTAGTATAGTGACTAAGATAGATGTATTGTTGGTTTACTTGTCATTGACATCAGTTAAGGTATTAATTGATACTAAGATAATTTAGATCATACTTGTAACCAGTACAAAGTAATACATATATGTTATTTAGTAACATTAACTACTACATGTATATAGGTTATATTTTGATACTTAGCTTATAAGGTATCATAGTATCTAGTATTAGCTAGTATAACTAACATCCTTAAGATATCAACCTAAAAACATAGATATAGGTTAGTACAATCTAGAAATGACTAGTTTGACCAAATTTGCCTAGTTTGACAAAGAGTTGACCTAGTTCGACTGATTTGGCCTAGTTTGACCTAGAGATGGCTTGAAGACCTAGAAATTAACTAGTTTAACTCCTTTATCATTTTAAAACATTATGTTAATGTGATATTCCATATTTAGGTTCTCGAGGCACTGTTATGGATACTATTCGATACTTTATCCCAGATTTCGGGCGAGTATATTCTCTGACAGTTCTCAATTAATGGTAGCTTCTATGTTAGTTAGTTATACATAATTTCTAACATGATATTATACGGATTGGTCTATTTTGGATCCCGCCATGAGATATAATTTCCTGTTGGACCCTGTAAATGTTGTATGATTCTTGTACATATTTAGATACTGATTCCTGAGAAGATTGGCCCCCTTCTCTACGAAACCTATGTTATATAATGTGTCATGGTTGGATCCACTATACCAGTCGAGGATTGGGTAGTGTTAGTAAGATATGTGATCATATCCACCATGTACAAGTATTCATATACATGTACCATATTAGTGTTAATCATACACTTCATGTATGATTAACCAGACCATGATCCATATTTATGTTCCCAAGCCGATCACATGTCGAAGCTAGTACTCACAGACTTAGAATAATTTTCTTATTCCTGATTTTCTGTATCTGATATTTTATTACCTACTTATTTATATTATGTATTTCCATTTATCAGTTCCTATCTTTGTTCCCTGCTTTTATTTTATATTATGTCTTCCTTACTATTTAATATTTTATAGTCTTTATCATTTTTTGGGAACTGCTGTTAGAGGTGTGCTTCACTCCAATCCTGACTGGCTAAAATTTTTCAGTGATTGTTGTGCTCTACATCCCGGGATTTCATAGTGATGTTATAAGACAGGACTGTTCTTACACTGTAGACCTTGAGGTAACAATTTTAGAGAATTAGGCTAGTATTTCTTATTTCATATCATGTCTAGTTTCATTCATTTAGAATATTATTTGGTTTATCTTTTTTATTCATTCCTTTTGTAGATTATTGTGATTGAGTATATGATAGATCAAGTTGTATTAATATGATTGATAGCTAGATATTGATGACCTAGACAACGTTCTACCGTTGATGCTGCGACGTAGGCTGAATATACCCATGTACCGATGCCCCAATCATGCGGGTGTGGATCGTGACACATTTTTATGGTGGCTCTTGCAGGTCAAGCTTCACAATTAGTGCGATATCGTGGTAGTATAATGACTTAGTTATACTACTGCGATCCTGTAATAGGATATATGATATAGGATATTAGGATGAGGAATACTTAATCATAAAATTAGGATTTCTTTAGAGATTCCTGAGATGACTCCTGAGAATTTTATAATAAACTCTATTTTAAAACATGTTTCCTCTTATTTCCATTTACTCTCACTTATTCGTTGTTGAATTTGATTCTTGGTATTCGTTCTTGACTTTGATTTTTGTATCAAAATAAATCTTATGGACTAAGTTGAGGTACATTCTGATGACATATTTGGATAAGAACAGTAAGAAAGGTATAATATCTGCTTTAGTTATGGAGTCTAGAGTTTATTGCAGTTATATTAGCTGACATGGCAAAAACATAGAGGCAATTTTGGGATATACTTATCTTGGTTATGGAATCTAGAGATCTCGTCGTCATGCTAGCTGGCAACATAAAAACTTAGACAACATAATTTGAGAGGTATGTACCTTGGTTATGGAATCTATAGTTTATCGCATATATGCTTACTAGCGGGGCGAGAATTCTGGGTAACATAATTTTGGATGGACGTGTATGCTTTTAATATTGTATCTTATATTGGTTCTTAACATATCTTCTCTATCATTCCGCTATTATTATTGGATATTGTCCCATCACCCCTGCTAATTTAGAATAGAGATACCCTTAGTACCTCTAGTTCAGTTCCTTATGGAGCTTCATTTTTTAGTTCCTAAGGTTCCATGTATAGTACAGTAGCTTGGTCACTTGCAGGTAGGTTGTATCGAGTTGAGTATCAGGGTTGATTGTTGGGAGTATAGTTTGTGAGTCTGATAATAGTTCCTAGTAGAATATGTGAGCTTTAGATATCAGTGGATAAGCCTAGAAGTGACTTATAGTGTAGTACCATTTGTAACAACAAATTAAGAATGGTGTCTAAGTATAGATAGTACATAGTATCAAGATATTAGAAATAAGATGGTTGTCTGGAGGAGATTAGTATACCAATTTATGGTTTTAGGTGTTGGTACTATGCCATCCAGTATATTTTTGATAGATATAGATTCATATAGTTGAGGGATCCTAGTAGCGATTGAATATAATAAAATTGATTTAATTATTATTGGAGCCTCAATATTCTATTGGGGCTTGACATTTAATTATATAAAAAATATTTATTTATGATAGGTATTAGTAAGTATGCCATGTTGGAGTGGTACCTATAAGTATATAGGTGAGTGTAATGGTGTTATATATATTGTGCTAGGTAATAGGACTTGTGTTATATGTTGGGAATTGTGCATTAGTGAGAGTAGATATGAGTGCACAGGTATGTGTCTTGTATGAGTGTATCACCTAGTACATGAGGGTATTGATTTGTTAGTAAGTGATATGAGTGAGATAATAAGAGGTAAAGTGAAGTACAAGTATGCATGTTTCATGAGTATCATGTAATGGGGGTTTAGTATTAGAAGTATCAATAGTGTGCCAGTGGAAGCTTAATGTTAAGTAGGTATCGTAGACTATTAAGTGTATGAGTCGAGGGCAGTTATGGGGTCAGTGAGAGTGCCTAGAGAGTGCCAAAGTCTAGTGTGCATTAGGTCTAAGATGAGTATTATGTGATAAGTGTAGTGTATCAGCTTAGTATCAGTGAATACCTAAAGAGTAATAATATCAGTTAGTGTACTAGTGTAATACGGATGTAGAGCATGTTTTGGAGTAAGAGTGCCGGTTTTCAAGGTAGGGAGAATAGTAGGAGTAAACTGTCTGAGAGTAAGTTCAGTGGGTAGAAGTATCTATATATATTATATTAATACCAAGGTACAAGTGATTGGACTTGAGAAATTGTTAGATGTTAGTGTATTGGTTAGTATCAGGATATCAAGAAAGAAGGAGTGTGTCCCGATGTAGAGCATCTCAGGTATTAGAAGCATTCACGATATGGGTAACCTAGTTGGTAGTGCATTTGGTATAGAATAGATCCTTGAGTATCTTAGTAGGAAAGTAGCCCATGAGTGTCATGTACAAGAGTTAGTGCCATGAGATAGATAGTGTCAGAAATTTGGATAGATATCCTATAGATTATATCTTAGAAGTCTTAATATAGCATCTTTAGTGGTACGTGCCTGTGAGTTAAGTACGTCAATGGCCTACAACCATAGTATACCATTCGCATTAGAAGTGGTAACCCTTGATGTCAAATATTTTGGCTAGGTTGATGCTTAGTGAATGCTTGGTATAAAATCGAAAAAATGGTCCAACTAGGCCACCCTTGGCACAGCAAATTGCTCCGTACCAGTAGAGGGAGACACCCTAGAGGGGCAGAGCTTTTGCGGTGACAATAGAGGGACCGATGGTATAGGTGTTAGGTTAGCAGGTTATGATATTTTATTTTTCGTTCCTTTCCATCCATTTATCTATGTGATTCTATAATATCTTATAGTTGCAATAGTATTCTTATGCTATAGTATAGTTATTATGTGACCCTGATAGAGACTGCAATATTATGATATGAGGAGACCATAACTATGCATATTTGGTAATCTTGGATGTTCTTTTCCGCAAGAATTGTATGTTTGTATAATTTAGATAAGATTTCTATAGACCATGACTAGATGGGAATTGTGACTATAGTAAGGTTTACGTTGAATAGTTTATGACAATCCAGTAGAGAGAGGGATAGGTGACTTAAATTTTGAGGACAAAATTTTTCTAAGGAGGTAGGATTATAACTACATAATTTTCGAAGAGGGATATTTTTGTCAATTCATATTTATTATAATTTTTAATAGTAATATATATTTTATATGGTTAATATAGTTAGTAGTTGGTGTGTTAGTTTATTATTTAGACTTAGTGCTAGTGAGCCCAAGTGGGCCCAACTAGGCTTGTCATGACCATTGTTTAAACTTATTGGTTAGTCATTGTTAGACTCATTAGTTTAAGGAGATAAGTAGAATATTTCTTTCCATTAGAGTTAGAACCTTTTCTTGATTAAACCCTTAGTTAAATAATCCATCATGATAATTAGCAAGTGTGACACCCCAGTCACAAAAATACGTAGGACTAGGACACGTGAGCATGCCAGCCGTATGAATATGGAAGTCCAATATATGAAAACCATAACACACGTACGCTATATCTGAATAACAAAATTTACAAGTGGTATAAATCCATCATAAGTCATATGGTAAAATCTAAATCTCATCCATAGAATCAATATAAATAAATGACCAGTAGCTATGAAACTAGATCTTAATGAAAAGTATCTAAGATGACAGTCGGATGGAAACAAATCCACTGCAGAACTAGAATATAGAATAAACAAGCTAAATGCAATATAAGGATATCAACTAACACTCACGGGCTCGAAGAGAAGACCTTATCTCAATATACGTAGCAACTCTGGATCTGCGTTCCTGCGAATACTCATGAACAATACACCTGGAAAGAGACCAGGTCCTCAGAGGGACATAACAAGATACATAAAAGCATGCCCTAAAGTAAATACTGTAAAAACTCAAGGGTGACCTAACCATCTAAGTGAAATGCAACATAAGGACAACTTGAGTGTATGGAAAAGTGTAGGCTAGACATATGCTGACGTAATTTACCAATCGTGACAACTGGCTAGTATATGCCACATATGCCCCCAATACAAGTGCGCATGTATATAATAATATCCTACCGCTCCGAAGAACGGGGAATATGCATAGTATATAATGTCCATATGGCTCGGAAGAACGTAGAATCTGCATAGAATATATAACGTTCATATCACTTTCATCGAGTGTGGAATCTGCATAGAGAAAGTGGGTGTCCCATACGCCTACTAGTCGTCCTCCTCGCCCAATGATCTAAGCACGTTATATCCGCAACATGCTTCAGCTACTACGCTGCAGCGTCGTAACTCTGGCTCATAGTATATCATTAGAATAATAGCCCAACCTTACAACCAAACAAGGACAAGGATTGGAGAATCATACCACGCTAGTCTATGCTCCGCCTACTAATAACTGCTAAGTCTTCTAACATGCATTGCTAATAGCAGTTATTCCCTATCCGTCGGATGCCTACACGTATAGGTGGCCAACCGCATACGCAAGTCTGTGCCCTACATGAGACTCACAACACGTGTAAGAAATGTATCAAGGCCTGGGAGTCATACCAATAACTCCACAACTCTAGGTGGGTCTACTAGATACTAGGTCAGACACATGTCCTAACGTCAACATCTCTGTTGACTGCACCCGAGTCTCTCTCGGACGCGCACAGTTATAATAGCTAAAACAATAAACAGGCAGCTAAATAATAACTAAGATTTAAACAGTACAACAAGGGCAAGGTATACTTGCCTGGCAAGAGAGTTTTGTAGCACCAATAACCTGCTCCAGAAGTCACGTAGAACCAATCCAACAATCTTTAGGGTCAGCGTGCACAGGTACGGGTATCGGGGTGACGGCTACGGGTTGTCTGGCAAGAGTGACGAGTCTATAGGTGATAATAACTATGGTGATGAGGTGAGAAGGATGCTGTAGACAGTGGCTGGGATGATGGTAATGACGATGATGAAAATAATAAGATGATGATGATGATAATGATAAGATGATGATGATGATGATAATGAGGTGATGATGATGACAGTGATGAGAATGATAGGGATGATGATAATGTTGACGATCATGATGATGAGGATGATGACGATGTTGGTGACGATGGCGATGGTGATGACGATGATAACGATGATGACTATGGAGGTGATGATGACGACGATGATGATGACGTGGACAATGGTGATGACAAGGACGATGATGATGATGACTAGGATGATGATGCGATGATGGGAGATTGATGATAATGATGATAGGTTGAAGGAGATGGTAGGCTGCCGGAGTTTACTGTTCCGGCCATGCTCAGGCGACCGAGGGGGACCAGGGAGGAAGGAGGACAGGGAGGAGGAGGCGCTCAGGCCAGGGGCTCGCTGTGACAAGGATGGGGCATCGGAGGATGCTGTGGTCGGGTCAGGAATGAGGGTAGGTGGTGGTGGTGTTATTCAGGGAGGATGAAGGAGAGGACATCGATCGAGGGGGTCCAGCGGGTCAGCTCACGGTAGCTGGGAGCAGTGGCCGAAGTGGGGGTTGAGGGAAGGAGGTCTGGTCGGAGTAGGGGTCGAAGGAAGAAGAACCATGGGGTGTGTCCGCTGTGGGCTGCACTAGTCGATGAAGAGGAGAGGAGGTCGGGATATGGCGGTGGTGTTGTTGTAGGGTGGCCTGGGTGCTGCTCCGGTCGTAAAGGAGTGGTGTAGAGGCGGTGAAGAAAGGAGGGCAGGGTGGAGAGGAGGTCTAGTTCGTCGAAGGCGGTGGAGTGGTGACGGTGGGCCGTGGCAGAGGCTGACCGGAGGTGGAGGTCGACTCGAGGAGGATGGAGATGGCAATGGTGGTGTGGTGTGCTCCGACGAGGTTGGCGAGTGGCAGAGAAAGAGGAGGAGAGGAAGAAAAGAGGGAGGAGGTCCGGGCGTTGGGTGGCCGGTGGCTTCGTTCTCCGACGAGGGGGAAGAGGCAGCTCCGACAGAGTAGGACAGCTTGGGATAGAGGAAGGAGATGATGAACAGTAATGGTAAAGGGGACGTCGACTGGAATAGGGTTGGGATTTAGGTCCAATGAATAATAAACAAGGGGAAAAGTTTGTATTTATATGCATGTGAACTAGGGTTTTGTTGACCTATGAGTGGGCTTGGTCAACACCTCCTTGGTGTTGGGCCTTGGGCTCTCATATGAGGATGTTGGGGCTATAATTTACTTGATTTAAAATACAAGGATGGGGTTTAAATGAGGGGGCGATGCTGTGCGTTTGCACATCCCAAAAATTATAGAAATTTTTTTCTAGGGAAAATTGGATTTCTTCATGTATTGTCCAATGGTTTGGACACCTCAATGCATTTTTGCATAAAAGTCCCCAACAATTGGAAAAATTGCACAAAGACAGAAATTAGATTTAATTTATTAAATTGAATACGCTTGATGTTCTGGAATTAATTAGAAGTACATGGGAATGAAATTTGGTGGGACACAAGTGTCAGGGACGTAGAGGGTACAGTATAAAATTTTAATAAAATTTAAGTTGTATAAAACGGTCAAGATTGTGTCTCTAATTTCGATTGGAACGTACAAGGGTACAGAGTCGTATTTATTTAGAATTACAATAATAACGTCTGTGACGTTTATTGTGCGACTAAAATATAGCACAAGAAAGCAATATTATAAGTTACACAAAGGTCAGAATAGTAGGCGGGCCTGTCTAGGATAAGGTTGTGAAATTTGTAAAAAGGCAATGGCTAGTGAGGTGCTCCAATTATCGAAGCAACGATAAGGTGCGCTACGTGATATAAAATATTGTATAATTAAATAAATGCCGTGTTCTATTTCTAATTGGTTCAAACTAGCCCTAGTTTCACTATCTAAGCCAAGTAGTCCTAATTTTGGGTGAGAGGGTTTACAGCAAGGGAAAATTTGGACCTTGTACTTTTCAAATAGGGTAGAGAGGGTGGTCGTCCCTATAATTGGGTGGAAAGAGTCTCTCTCCTCATTATTTAATAGTTCATTCTCCCCAAATTAGTTCTTCCCCAAATAGAGATCAAGCTCCACCATCTTTAATCCATTTTCTCATATTTTTCTACTCATTTTCATCATCAAGGAAGCCTAGGAGCTTGGATTGCAAGAAGCACTATTTGGAGTGGAGATTTGGGTAGCTCGTGTCAATTTCGTGTCCACCGGAGGAGTTTTTATTAGGATTTGACCCTCAATAGGTATGATTTCTATTTTTCTATAATTTTATAATTAATATATAGTATTAGACCCTTAGAAACCCTTCCATGGTTAAGGACTACCCATAGGAGTAAGAAATAGGTTCTTGTGAGGCCTATTGAGAGAGTTACATTGACTTTCGTGACCAAATTGGAGAAAATTCGAGTTTGGGCCATTATGTGTTCGTAGGAATGATTCTTCTATATTTTTGGAAAATGATTCATGATTTTATAGTGTGTGCATGTTCACATTGGATACGAGGAGTGCGTATCATGATACGTCGTAATATGGTATCGTAGGAAGGGTATTTACATGTATAGTGGGCTCTAACGTACCAAATTCTTTATATTGCATTATAATATCTATTATATATATTATATATACTAAATTTTGTAATTTGGTTGTGTTGCATATAGTTGGGGAGAGTATCTTGATATTTTGTGTCACTACCAAAATTTATAGGAATGATATTTTGGTCATTTTATAATTAATTAATTATTGTGCATGTTAAATATTTATTTATTGTATTATTTACTTATTGTTAGATGTTGTATTATAGTTTGGACTTGTGATTGTGAACCTAACTAGACTATACTTGACTCTTGGACCAATATTTATGTTAGTTAGACTTGAGTCCAATATTTTAGCCTATTATTTAAGATAGAGTTTTGATTAGTCAAACTATTAGGAGTAGAAGTTTTCTGCTTAATTACAATTCTTCATGATAAGCCCATAGGGACATTATGGAAATTTAACATTACTTGAACCCCAAGAAAAGGGGCCAACCACATCATAAAGGGGGAGGATACTCTCTCTCTCTCTCTCTCTCTCTCTCTCTCTCTCTCTCTCTCTCTCTCTCTACCATCTCCTCTTTTATTCTAATTTTTAGATCTAGAATTTTTCTCCTCAAATTCCTTTATTCCCTATTCCAATCCTTACCAAATTCCTTTCTAATTAATCCCTACTTCATAATTGGCGACTTTAGAAGCAAGAAGGAGACAAGGATCTATAATTTGGTGGAAGGAGCACAAGTTGAAGGCTCTTGACATCCATTTAGAGGCTTGTATTGGGAATCAATCTCTCAATAGGTACAATTCAATTTTTTTCTTCTGATTAGACTCTAAATCTATAAGTTTAATCATTAGGAACCCTTCCATATACTAGAACTACCTATAGAAAGAAGAATTGACTACTAGGGACCCCTATTTTGGAAGTTATGGTATATTTTGTGCCCAATTTAGTAAAACTCTGAGATTGGTGCAACATGTATTTGTTAATAGGTCTAGTTGACCAAATTAATAAGTGTTTGGTTGTGTGAGACTACTGTCGTATCCATAATTGGATACGAGTGGCCGTATCATGATATTTTGTGACACATATTGATTGGGGTTTTTTTCTTTGACACGGGGATCTACACATATCATATTTTGTCATGAGCACGTAGATGGGTAGCTAGCACTTCATATTGCTTCTAATTATGATTTTAGACTTGTCCACACCATTTGTGGAGAGTTGGGTGAGGTTTGTATTGAGTATCAAGGGCGTATCGCAAGCGTATCATAGATATAGTGTGATATGGGTGGGGTGCACTACTTATTTTTGTTGTATTATTTTTAATGTATTTATATCGTCCATATATTATTTGATTCTAGAGTGTAGTATATATATATAGGTGTATCATTGTTTTATTCATATATGTTAGGATGGTATATATATATATATATATATATATATATATATATATATATATATATATATATATATATATATATATATATATTAGTGTTTATATTTAGTTAGGTGTCATTTAGTTAGGTGTTAGTTCTTGGTTCAATCATCAGTCATTGGGGACTGTCACTTGTATTTGTGTATTAGTGTTCTTGTATTAGTCTTTATACTAGATAGGGGACACTGTCATGTATGGGGCCTTTATGTGTATTGATATGGGGATCGAGCAGTGGCTGTGTTGAACAGTCTGGCTCCATTAGGTTGTTTGTTTTACTGCACAAGGAGCAGTCGGCTATTCATGTAAAGGAGGGTCTGATATTGCTGGTACACTGTAAGGGAAAGCCTAGAGTCGAGGATTGGGGTCTGATATGGAGCAGTAATAGCCTGTACAGTATGTGGACTGGAGTGCAGTCGGGTTGGCCATATTTGGCATCAGGGATATAAACTTTGAATGCAGCAACAATGTAAGGGGAAGGCACGATATAGTGTTAGCTATATGTTAGTACTAGTAGTTTCAGTTAGTTATTAGTTAATAGTTATTTATGTCAATTAGTATATGAGGTAAGTTTGATAAGTTAATGTATTAGTTAGTATTACATGTTAACATCAGTTAGCATATAAGTAAGTATATATGTTGGTTAGTTAGTTATTTAATGTATGTTAGTGAGTATCAGTGGTTAGTATATATATATGGTTGATAATAGTTAGTAATGTTAGATAGTTAGTGGATTAGTTAGATTTTGGATGTAAATGTTGGTAGTAGATGTTAGAGTTATGATTATTAGTTAGTTCGGTTGGTAAGTGTAGCTAGTTATAATATGAGTTACTATAGGTGTTAGTATTATTGCTAGTTATGATATATGACTTAGAATATATATATATATATATATATATATATAAATAAATAAATATATATATATATATATATATATATATATATATGTGTGTGTGTGTGTGTGTATATATTAGTTAGTATAGTGATTAGTATCAGTTCTAGTTACCTTCAGTTATACCAAACTTATACTAAGGTATTAGTTTTATCTCAAGATATTGGGTGTGGGGTATAGAGAGGGTGTAGGTAGTATGATACCAAGTTGGCTCAAAGCCAAGGTATCCATGTTGTATTAGTATTAGATATAAGGATACTAGTATATTTTATATATATTATCTCGTGTATCTTATGATACTATTTAGCTAGGATACCCTAGTATCCTAACATAACTAGAATAGACTAGATACATAGTGTATGAACCAATTACATAGATATAGACTCGTGCAACCTAGAAATACCTAGTTTGACTATTTTGACTTAGAATTGGCCTAATGACCTAGATTTGGACTAGTTAAATTATTTTATAAATTCAAACCTTATATTGATGTAATATTCCTTATTTAGGTCTCTAAGGCACCGTTTCGGACTTCTTTGATACTGTTCATCAAATTTCAGGCGAGTACATTCTCTGGCAATTTTTTGTTTATGATATCATCTATGCTTCTTGTATTTAGTATAGATATCATTGATTCTCCTGACACTTGGTTTCACGGATTGGTATTCTTGGATCCCGTCATGAGATATTATTCCTGGTAGTTCCTGGCATATTTCTTCTACGAACCCTATTGTTCTCGTACATATATGGACATTGATTCATGAGAAGATTAGCTTCCTTCTCATGGAATCCTGTGTCATAGTGTGTCATGGAATTGATCCACTATACCAGTCGGGGGCAAGAAGTGTTTAGTGTAGATATGTGATCATACCCCGCAGTTCATGTTTTTCTAACATAGTATTACTCATACACCACACGTATGATTAACCAAGCCCATGGTTCTTGATCAGCACCTAAGCCGAGCACATGTTGTCACTAGTACTTACTCACTTAGATAGTTGTATCTCATTATTTTTATATATGATATTTGTATCTCTTGTATGTATTTTTCTTATTTTCTTATTCATGTATATTTCTTCTATGCTCTATTCATCTTGTATATGCTCTCTATTTACTACTACATAGTCTTTATCATTTATTGAAACTGCTATTAGAGATGTGCTTTGCTCCATCCTGATTGGATATATTTTTCAGATGATTTAGACTACGGATATCCTACAAACTATGGACCTCAGGACATAGTTGGTGTAAAGTTGGAGACCGTAGCTCAGGAGGGACTCATCCTAGATGAGACAGATGACACATTACCAGTAGCTTAGTAGATAGGCTTATATTGTACTGAATTTGTCTCCATCTTTGGGAAGTTTGTACTCTTTTACATTTGAGACTCATTGGATATTATATTCTATCTTGTGAGTTGTATGTTTGACTCTTTAGTTCTTTATATCATATTCGTGCATTGTTCCATCTTATAGTTCTGTGATTGAGTATTCATATTTTTATTGGTGGCATTATATATCTTGATGATCATTATTGCTAGATAGTATAGTTTACCCAAATAGCGTTCTACCACCGATATTACTGTGTAGGCTGGACATCGTTCACATACTCGTGCCCCAACACCTGGTGCAATTCATGATATTTGGTGGGCATATAGCGAGCGTATCATGAGCTAAGATGAGTATCTTGATGTGTGCACACCAAGTGTTTCTATTTGGTATCGTGTGTGTATTTACCTAGTTTGAGTGTTATATTTATGTACCTACTTAGTGTTATATCTATATATATATATAGATATATATAATTGTGTGTGTGTAGCTTTGTGTGTGGTGATAGAGGTGGTTATTTCATGTATGTGTCTGTGCTCAAGTGAGGAGGGGGGTTAGTGTTCAGTTGGTTTGGGGGATGTTGTTGTGTTTTTTGAACACTATAAGTTGCACCAGAAACATTAGAGAATCAGTAATAGCAGTAGCAATGGAGGGGAGGTTTTGTACTAATGTGTCATCAAGGGGGGTTAATGAATGACACCAACAGTAGTAGTGCGAACTACAGAAAAAGATCGGGATCAGTTACCTTAGTGATGGTATTAGGCTTGAGATATAAGGTGTAAGTGTATCTTGATATTTTGGTATCAATTTCTGTGTATTTAGTAGCAGGTATGAAGGGAGACTTGGCTCAGGTATTGGACTGCAGGAAAGAAGCATAATTATGGAGGACTCGGGCAGAACAACAGATTGGGGGATGAGCAAGTTCAAGCTCTGGCAAGCTTGGGGACTTGCATCAGCTGTTCTGAAGTATGGCAGTAGTAGGAAGTGCCTACAACAAACAGTAGGCTTGAGCTAGGCAGCAACTGCCAGTAAACAACTTAAGTATGAGTGAGTAAGATTTGAGTGTATTTTGAGTAATGGTTTAGGTTATATAGGGTAGTACTGTATGTGTGCTTGTATGGGTGGTGTTAGAGATAGGTATTAGGAAGTAGAATAAGATCAGTAAGGGAGGTATCCATGTGATACTAAATTGTGGTATCATGATACCAAATTAGAGGGGTGGGGGAAAATTACTAGAAGTGTATTAGTGAAAGGGAAACAAGTAATGTGGTACATATATCAGGCAATAAGGAATTTAGTATATTAGTAGTAGCCGTTGAGTAACTTTAGGAGAGTGAGGGGAGTATCGAGCTTGCAGATTAGGGGATTAGTTCCCTTCACTTTTGCAGACAAAGAAAAGCAATAATAGCAGCAGCTGTGCCAAGACCTGGCAGGCAGTGCACTTCAAGTGCACTATAGGAGGAGAACCGCAACAATGATAGTTTGCAAGAGCAGTTGGGAGTAGTGCAAGTAAAATATGAGGGGGTAATCAAGTGAAGGGAAGTCGAGTACTAATTAAGGTTAAGTGTGAGGTGAGTAGTAGCAAGGATAGATAATGCTTGAGGGGAGGTCGGGTTTATTTCTCAGAACAAGCAAATACAGCAAAGTTAGTTAGTTGTTGCAAGTGATTAGGTGTAGTGTATCTAAGGTATTATTTAGGTTTAGTGAGATATTAGAACACCAAGGTTTAAGTGTTATGTATGGTTAGTAAGATGAGTGAGTGTAGTATCATATTGATACCAAGTGTCCATGTGTATCTTAGTGTTAGATTATGGTAGTGATATTAGTGTCTAGGTAACACCAAGTCGAACAAGGTATAAGGTCAGGTAAGATTAACTTGATATTTCAAGTGTGGTTTGGTTAGTGATCAATATAAGGAATTTGGATTTCATGTGATTGTGTGCGCATCTCTCTAGTATAGTGACTGAGATAGGTGTAGTTTTGGTTTACTTGTCATTGATATCAGTTAAGGTATTAATAGATACTAAGATAATTTGGATCATGCTTGTAACTAGTGCAAGGTAATACATATATGTTATTTAGTAGTATTAACTAGTACATGTATATAGGTTATATTTTGATACTTAGCTTATAAGGTATCCTAGTATCTAGTATTAGCTAGTATAACTAACATCCTTAAGATATCAACCTAGAAACCTAGATATAGGTTAGTACAACCTAAAAATAACTAGTTTGATCAAATTTGCCTAGTTTGACATAGAGTTGACCTAGTTTAACTATTTGGCATACTTTGACCTAGAGATGGCTTAAAGTTACGGAAATTAACTAGTTTAACTTCTTTATCATTTTAAATATTGTGTTGATGTGATATTCCATATTTAGGTTATCGAGGCAGTGTTACGGATACTATTTGATACTTCATGCCGATTTCAGGCTAGTACATTCTCTGACAGTTTTTTATTTATGGTAGCTTTTATGTTATATATATCTATTGTATTTATACATGATTCCTGACACGATGTTACACTGATTGGTGTATTCTGTATCCCTTCATGAGATATTATTTTTTGTTGAACCCTGTATATACCCTGTGATTTTTGTATATTTATAGATACTAATTCCTGAGAAGGTTGGCCCCTTGCTCTGCGAATCCTGTGTCATAACGTGTCATGGTTGTATCCACTATATCAAACGGGGTTTGGGGAGTGTTAGTTAGATATATGATCATATCCATCTTGTACTAGTATTCCTATACAAGTATCCTGTTAGTGTTAATCATACACTTTACGTATGATTAACTAGACCGTGATCCCTATTCATGTTCCCAAGCTGATCATATGTCAAAGCTATTACTCACACACTTAGTATAGTTTTCTTATTCCAGATTCCCTACATATGATATTTTATTACCTACTCATTTATATTTTGTATTTCCATTTATTAGTTCCTAAATTTGTTTTATATTTTGTATTCCTTACTATATATATTATTTTATAGTCTTTATAATTTATTTGGAACTACTGTTAGATGTGTGCTTTGCTCCAATTCTGACTAGATAATATTTTTTAGTGATTGTTGTGCTCTACATCCCAGAATTTCAGAGTGATGCTATAAGACATGACTGTTCTTATACTGTAAAACTTAAGATAATAATTTTAGAGATCTAAACTAGTGTTTCTTATTTCATATCATGTCTAGTTTTATTCCTTTGGAATGTTATTTGGTTTATCCTTCTTATTCATTCCTCTTTTAGATTATTGTGATTGAGTACATAATAGATCAAATTATATTAGTATGATTGATAACTAGATATTGATGACCTAGATAGCGGTCTACCGTCGATGCTATGATGTACGCTGGACTTACCCACGTACTCGTGCCCCGATCATGCGGGTGCGGGTCGTGACACATTTTTATGATTACCCATTCAGGTCAAGTTTCATAATTACTGCGATATCGTGGTAGTGCAACAACTTAGATGTACTACTACGAGCCTGTGATGGATATATGATATAGGATATTAAGATGAGAAATACTCAATCAAAAATTTTGGATTTCTTGAGAGATTTATGGGATGACCCTGAGAATTTTACTATAAACTCTACTTCAAAACCTGTTTCCTATTATTTTCGTCAACTCTCATTTATTCGTTGTTGAATTTGATTCTTGGTATCCGTTGTTGACTTTGATTCTTGTATCAAGATGAATCTTATGGACTATGTTGAGGTATATTCTGATGACATATTTGGATAAAAAAAGTGACAAAGGTAAAACGTTTGCTTTATTTATGATGTCTAAAGTTTATCGCAGCCATATTAGCTAACGTGGCAAAAATATAGAGCCAATTTTAGGATATACTTATCTTGGTTATGGAATCTAGAGATCTCGCAGCCATGCTAGCTAACAATGGGAGAATTTAGATAACATGATTGGAGAGGTATATAACTTGGTTATGAACTCTATAATTTATCGCAGCTATGCTGACTGGCATGGTAAAGATTCTGGATAACATAATTTTAGATGGACGTGTATGCTTATCAGATTGTGTCTTATATTGGTTCTTAATATATCATCACTATCATTGCACTATAATTATTGAAATATTGTTCCATAACCCCGGCTAATTTAGGATAGAGATACCCTTAGTACCTCTAGTTCAGTTCCTTATGGAACTTTACTTCATTTGTTCCTAAGGTTTCCTGTATAGTAGAGTAGCTTGGTCACTTGCAGGTAGGTTGTGTCGAGTTGAGTATCAGGGTTGATTATTGGAAGTATAGCTTATGAGTATGATACTGGTTCATGATAGGATATATAGGCTTTAGATATCAGTATATAAGCCTAGAAGTGACTCATAGTATAGTACCATTTGTAACGACAAATCAAGAATGGTGTCAAAGTATATCTAGTGCTTAGTATCATGATATTAAAAATAAAAGAGTTTTCAGGAGGAGAGTAGTGTACCAATTTATCATTTTAGGTGTTGATACCATGTCATCTAGTATATTTTAGATAGATATAGTTTCATATAGTTGAGGGATCGTAGTAGCGATTGTATATCAAGAAATTGATTTCAGTATTAATAGAGCCTCAATATTCTATTGGTGCTTCACATTTGGTTATATGAAGAATTTGTCTTCATGAGAGGTATTAGTAATTGTGCCTTCTATAGTGGTACCTAAAAGTTTATAGGTGAGTGTGATGGTATTAGTATATATTGTACAAGGTAATAGGACTTGTGTTATTTATTGGAAATTATGCATTTGTGAGAGTAGATGTGAGTGCATAGGTATGTGTCTAGTATGAGTGTATCACCTAGTACATGGGATTATAGATGTGTTAGTGAGTGAGATAATAAGCGGTGAAGCAAAGTACAAGTGTGGGTGTTTCATGAGTATCATATAATGGGGGTTTAGTATTATAAGTATCAATAGTGTGCTAGTGGGCAGATTTGTGTTAAGCTGGTATCGTAGCGTATTAAGTGCATGAGTCAAGGGTAGGTATGGGATTAGTAAAAGTGCCTAGATAGTGCTAGAGTCTAGTGTGCATCAGGTCTAAGATGAGTATTATGTGGTATGTGTAGTATATCAGCTTAGTATCAGTGAATACTATGAGAGTGACAGTATCAGTTAGTGTCCCAATGTAATATAGATATAGAGCATATTTTAGAGTAGGAGTACAGGTGTTCAAGGAAGGGAGAATAGGAGAAGTAAATTGTGTGAGCGTAAGTTCAGTAGGTAGAAGTATCTATGTATGTTATATTACTACCAAGGTATAAGTGATTAGATTGGAAGAATTGTTAGATATGAGTGTAATATTTAGAATAAGGATATCAAGATAGAAGGATTATTGTGTCCAGATATAGAGCATCTCAAGTATCATAAGCATTCAAGATATGGGTAACCAAGTGGGTAGTGTAAGAGATATAGAAGAGATCCTTGAGTATCTTAGTAGGAGAGTAGCCCATGAGTGTCATGTACAAGAGTTACTGCCATATGATAGATAGTTTCAGAAATTTGGATATGTATCCTATTGTCACCCTCATATTTTCATTCAAGGGTACTTTGGTAATTAACATAGATATTTTAAATTTTAGGATTGATTGTATTTAAATATTGTGCATGTATAATTAATTATTTATTGTATTATTTATTTATTATTAGTTGTAAATTTTTTTAGACTTGTGTAGTAGACTTAACCTATTTAATTAGATGCATGATCCAACATTTCATATGAGTTTAGATTTAGCCAATGAATTAGGCCCATGGATTTGGAAGTTGGATTAATTAGTGTAACCATTAGACTAGAACCTTTCCTCCGTAATTAATTTCTTCATGAGAGGCACCAAGGGGTAAATAGGATATTTCACATTGCTTGGGGAGGGGGTATTTAGATGGCCATAGAGGAAGGAGAGAGAGTGCCTCCCTCATTTTATTTCCAATTCTATTTGATCTAGTTTTCCCCCTCTTTCTAATTTTCTTTATTCTCTCATCAATTCTCCACCAATTTCTTTGCAATTTTATTATTTAATTCTTTATTAGAGACTTCTACATCAAGAATTTACAAGAAGGAAGTAAGGAGCAAGAAGGAGGATGCCAAGATCTACAAGGAGAGGAGCTACATTCTATTTGAAGACTTTTTATTGGGAATCCATCATCCAATATTTATATTTCAGTTTTTTTTCTTCTAGTAGACTCTAAATCTGATATTTAACCATTAGGAACCAACCCACATGCATAGGCTACCCATAGAAATTTGTTTTAGGTTCATAGGAGACCTATGGTGGAAGTTATGTGCATTTTGGTATCAATTTTAGGAGAATTCAGAGATTGGCACATATGGTTGTTTTGGTATAATATAAACGAGAAAAGATTTGGTGAATATGGGAGAACGAGGTCTTGTACGAAGACCCGCCCCTTCTTTTATTGTTTACAAACAAGATTGTACAAATTCGATCCTACACGAGGATGTCTAAGTACAATTTATTTAATCTTGGTGAATATTGCTATAGGTGTCTGATCTGCAGTCGATCACTTTAGCCCTTGAACTACATGATGTTGAAGAAGTGCCGTGGAAGACAGGAAGACAGGTAGCAGCTTCGAGGGTTGCTGAAGAGGGTGGATGCCCGATGCCAAAGTCGTCGATCCCTTCTCTTTGCCTGAGCTTCGGATTCTTCTCTCTCTCTCTCTCTCTCTCTCTCTCTCTCTTCCGACCCTCCAATTTATCGACCTTGTTCCTCGTTGATAGAGGTCTCTATTTATAGAGTTTTAGTGACAGTGACCACTCAATCGGTACAAAAATCGAGTAGTGGAAAGTATAACACCCTTTTACACAACGGTTAAAATTACCAATGCCTGCATATAGATGATCCTTTGAATGAGCGTGTGATGCAGGTCCAACTAAGGGACAAAACACGTATAATCGCTACGAAGATCACGGCGTAGAAGCCACGTAGGTAGGTATCCATCGTGTAGAAGAGGTTGGCATAGAAGCCAAATGTCTGTCACCATGGCATAGAAGCCAAATAGTTATCAAATCGGCATAGAAGCCGAATAGGCGTAGAATCTGAGTGGTCATAGAGGCCGAGTAGGCATAGAAGCCGAGTGGTCATATAGGCCGAGTTGGCGTAGAAGCCGAGCGGACACCGAAGCTGAATAGGCGTAGAAGCCGAGCGGACACCGAAGCTAAATAGGCGTAGAAGCCGAGCAGGCACCGAAGCTGAATAGGCGCAGAAGCTGCTGCGTAACGTGCCAGAGTGATGATGTGGACAGCTTTAGCCGGAATTACGGCTCTTGGAGATATAATCAAATCCCTAGCATTAATTGTGGAGATTTGCCATCATCTGGTGCATTAAACGCAGAGGCGTGTTTTGAAGGTCTGTCACTTGGCCTGCGCATGGTGCAGAGACGTGTCTCAGGCATCTGTCAGTATTCGGCGCATTAATTGCAGAGACGTGCCTTGAGGGCCTGTCACCGTCCTGTGCATAAAAATACAGAGACGTGCCTCGAGTCCCGTACGGAGTGCAGCTTTTGACGTGGCATACGGTTTGTCTTCCAAGGAGCGTAAGGGGCTCTCATCTGCCTGTGTAAAACTAGGCAGCGTATTCCTCTATGTACGTAAAAGCAGTTTACACAAGGGAGAATGGCAGTAAATGACAGCCTGGGTTGCAGTGCTGCGCCATCGTCATAGCCGTCGCCTGGGTAGTCGAGCAGTATCCCTTTGTCAGAAGTCGAGACGTCAGGTTCATTGCAGGATCTGACAGGTTCATTGCAGGGTTTGACAGGTTCATTTCAGGGTCTGACGGGTTTACTTTGGAGAATACGAAGCGTCCCTTGTACACTTCAATGCTGCACTAAAAGAGGATGAGTTTTAAGCCATATAGGCGATAAAGCACCCTGTTTACGTTGAAGCAGCCTGGGCATACTGCCCTACGCGGATGGTCCTTGGGCCCGTATTTCACGCTATGCTCGGCGGAGGAGCTCTGTTTACATGTTTGAAGGCTCTGAAGTCCTCTGTTTACGCTGCTTTGCATCAATATGCTACGTAGAGCTATCCAGCATATTTTTCATGCTTCTACAAGACCTCCTTCAAAGCTTTTAAATTTCTCGTAATTTGAAATGCTTTGAATGAAGCATGACCCGCTCCTCGTAACTCGAAACATTTTTAAATAGAGTTTTGAAACGGTCGAGGCTGACTTTATGGCAGATTTATTGGGGACCGGTGCTCTTCTCTCGCTTATAAAAAGGCTGAGGAGTTCTCCTGTTCTTTCCATACTTATTTCACCATACAGAGATGATGGCCGGAGTTCGTCGGGTCGACTTGAGAAAGAAGGAGATCATGCTTTTCCAGCATGTAAGGAGCCGAAAAAGATGGCATCTTCGAGCAAATGTCCTCTGTAACGATGGATCATGGAAGGATATCATAGTCTCCTTTGCTCGGGATAATCAGCAACTTTGTATGGTGGTTCTTCGGGAGAGACAAAGAATCATATTTCACCATGCTGCTTGCAAGTGGCACCTTCTCCCGTTATCTCTGGGGACGAGAGCAGCAACTGGCTCTGACCTCGGGTATTGAGTTCGGTGAAATACCGCAACTCAATCTGCCACGGTGCACGGAGCATGGGATCTGCATAATTTAGGCAGGCCCAGTTCCGTATTCTTCCTCCATTTATTATTTCAGACGGTTGCGAAAACCGACCAACTGCTGGAGGAGAGATGAAGAATTGGCGCCCATGCAAGAACCTGGTAGAGCAGATTCTGGGGGGTGGCCTTCCGACGACGACGAGAAAAATCCTTTTGTGGACGGGATTTCCCTTATATGTAATCATGAGAAATAAAGAAAAACCCTTGTAGATTGGATTTCCCTCATATGTAATCATGACTTTAATCTTTAATCAAATCATCTTTCTTCTTCAAATGATCATCTTGCCATACTTTGCTGTGAAGTCTGAATGTGTGCAGCCTCGACACATCTGATTCTTTATGCCAACTATGTTTTAGAAAGAGTGCTGGGTCCTGTCCTGTCTTTTATGCATAACTAGGGGTGCGTAGAAAACTGCTTTAGCATTCGAGTGTTCGAACTGTCCTGCTGTTTAGGAGTGAGGAACCGCGTAGAATCCAGAACTGTTACTTCTGATAAACAGAATTTCTTTGTTCAAACATCATCTTCAAGAATAATTTCTCGGAAGTCCCTTGGAATAGGGCGAGAAATGGCTGTCAAACTATTTTTGCCCTCTTGGTAGATAAAATGTTCAGACTGGAGTCTGGATAAACCTCGAATCGAACCATGAAGAAGAGTAATTTTTTTCAATGTTGAACTCTGTATGCTTTGGGTACTTGGGATATCTTGAGGTCAAGAAGGAGTATCTTCTGTATGAACTCCTGTAATTGACCGCTTAGAGGATCGTTTAGATGTACGCGTACTCTGGCCTGCATATCTTTCAGATGTACGGGAAGTCATGGAGCGCAAAATCATAAGTTAGCAGCCTCTGAGCATAAACTAAACACCATCGAGCGTGAAATCATAGACTTTGTAGTTCCTGAGCGTGAAGTCGTAGGTTTGTGGCCTCTCGAGCATAAAAGCTACCGAGCACAAAGGCATCCGGGCGTAAAACCCGACTTGAAGCTGTCGAACATAAAGTCGTAGATCTGTAGCTGTCGAGTGTAGAAAGCTCCTTAGCGTAGAACTGTAGATTTGTTGCTTTTGAAAAGAAAATTTTCCGAGCGTGAAGTCGTGGATCCGTCGCCTCCGAGCGTAAACTAGGCGCCATCGAGCGTGAGATCATCGATTTGGTATCTGCTGAGCGTGAAATCGTAGGTTTGTAGCCTCTCGAGCATAAAAGCTACCGAGCACAAAGGCATCCGGGCGTAAAAACCATAGACTTGTAGCTTGCGAGAGTAAAACCGTAGATCTGTAGCTGTCGAGCGTAGGAAGCTCCTTAGCATAGAAAACCACGAACCTGCTTTGCACGAAAAACTTTTCGAATTCGCCGACTGTCCACCTTCTCTGAATAAATAGGCTGACGTGGGATCCAATCATAACCGAATATTAATTAAGAGATTTGGTTTGGGGTCCGAGGAGTCCATCCGAACTCTATATATATCCCTAGTTTCTGAGGGGAAAACTTTCCATCCGTCTTCTGCGAGAGAAAGCTTTCGACTGTTCGAGTTCTTCTTCATTTCTTCTTTGAGTCTTCAAAGTTTCCAGTAATGGCTTCGAAACAAACTTCCTCCGCCAAGGGAAAGAAGGTCGATTCCTCTTCTCGTTCCTCGGCCCAAGCGAGAGCATCTCTGGTTGGACAAGGCAAACTTTATTCTGAGCGGAGCATCACGCCGACGAGTATTGCACCCGGCCTGGAAGGTAGAGCTCTTGGAAAGAAGAGAATGACTAAAAATCTTTCGCATACGTTAAACGTGACCGCACTAGGACAACTTCTGTGTTGATAGCCTCTTTGAGGAAGATGATGCACAGAGACATTTCATCTTTTTTATGCCTACATTCCTAATGTGTCAGCGTAAAATCTCTATTTTTTTCGCAGTCGAGCGTAAAAGCTTTGACCGCCAAAAACTTGGTGTATACTATTAAAATTTGAGTTTTATGCTCGTAGATGGAAATCCTGGCATAATAACTCAATTTAATAAATCTGGCGTAAAGCACAGACCGTATACTACCAATCTTGACTTTTATGTTGAGGAAATGGATTCCAGCGTAAAGGTTGAAGTTTCACAGTCTCGGCGTAGAGCACGGACTATTGATCGGATGCTGCAAGTCCCGAAATGTCTAGTTTTAGGAAGTGATGTGTTTCTCCTGTGCCTTTGTAGTTAACTTGCATGAGTCTCCGCTAGGTGAAGTGATGGGCTGTGCTGCTGGGATGCTGCACTCCAACTATTTGGAGGATCTGTCACACGTGACATTTTCTATCTCCGGGCCCCAATATCCCGAAGGAATGGCAATTCTGATATCGGCTCAAGGCGAGCGAATGCTGCTGAGCATGATCAACGGGGAGCCCCTAACGTACGTAGACGGGGAGCAATACCTAAAGCCGGCTTTCCTCTTCGGGGACAAGATTGACAAGCAGTCCCAAACAAAGCCTAAGAGAGAACTCTGGGTTTTTCCTGCCGTGGATTTGGTCTTGTATCTGCCCAGTATGCCGAGAGACTACCCCATCTCGGCCTTATTTTATGCTACGCATCCCAGGAAGATGTCGTGGACGCTGACCCCCGATCTTCATGGTAAGCCAGGGAAGATCTTTTATCTGAGAGGAGCTGACTAGGGGTCGTTTGTCAGCCGCCCTTCTGGCTCTGTGACACTGTTCAGGGGGCTATACCCGGGCAGTATCCCGAGTAAAGACAGTTTGGTGATCCAGTCGATCCAGTTACTGACTTTCTGTAATGATTTTATGGGGCGTGGGGGAGTATACCCTAAGGTGAACCCTCGGTGTGGCGGGTGGATCACCCCTTTAAATCTCTGATGGGCTTGCTTGGTTGATTGGGCCCTGAAGCATTTTCAGACCGAGTTGGAGAACATTGGTCTATTTGCAGCTGTGAGTGATACCAGTGTTGGGTTACCTCCTAACCCTAACCTATTTCTAGCACTGATGGAGCAATATATTTCGCTTACCGGGACTTTCGCCACTCCATTGGGGGAGTTGGGATTGGCCCTACATGAGATGGCAAAGATCTTAAGACTGCCGATGGGGGATACTCCATACGAAGAGTATGTTCCCACGAACCGGGAGCTGGGGGGTTCAGACCCTTGGATAGTGGAGGTCTATCAGGAGCTGATGTGCCACTACCTCGCCTGTACCACTTTTTATGATGAGCCCTCGGATTTGGCTCACATCAGTAAATGGACGTCTTATCTTTTCTTCCACCGGTCTAGGACTGCTAAGCCAGAGAAGGTATTGGAGGGCAAGGATATGCCCGTGAATCCCCTGAGTGCATTTAATGCTCAGGTAGTTGACGATCTCATAGTGGATGCTGGTGCACCGACCGGTTCCTCGACGAAGGGACAGGAAAGTATCCTGAAGGCACTAAGGCCTATAGCTATTTGAGGCACTGTCGCAGGCCATTGTCCAGGAAGGCCCAACTGGCTGGCTTCCTCTCTATCTGGCTGCATCGAGTAGTACTGCCTGGCGTCGTATCTGCGAACCGTATTCACCGCAACACGCTGTGGCCTGCAGTGCGTCTGGTGTTCGGGGCAAGACTGGGCTTGCTCCCTGCCATGGTGTGCCGTATACAAGATGGCCTGAGGGCCATGACTGACGGGCTGCTCGTCGATGAAGTTCGGCGTGATAGCTTCCCCAGGATAGAATTACCGTACCTATACTTGATGGGGTGGCTAATTCTCCATAACCCCCGGGTGATGTCTCCCGGTTCCGGCAGTAGTTCGGGGGTGAGTTTCTTGTTGAACTACCGGAAGTCTTCCTGGAACGTGAACACAGTTATAGACTGTCGGCGGGCGCTAGGCTTCAGTCATAGTTGGAAGCTTTTCTGCACCGTCCCTCCTGTACATCGCAATCAATCGGGGATTAGGCTCGAGGATTCGGGTAGAGAGAAGACAATTCTTTCTTCCGAAGCTTTTAATTGGTTGGTCTGTATCAGACCATCTCATCTGCTATACAGAAGCGAAGATTATTGCTTCTTGGAGCCCTACTTGCCCAGTCGGTTTGCCCGACAGTTTGGGTGTGATCAGTTGCACGTGGGCAACGCCGTCACCAGCTTCTTGTCCAGAGGTGGACTCATTGATGGAGCGAGGGGATGGCGATATTTTATCATGGGCTGTACTAGGGCAATTTTTATTGTGCCCGTAATTACACTCTCCACGGAGCTACGCATCCTGCATTCGTATACCCAGTTCTATGTGGCGACGAACACCTTCCATCGTAATTTTGATATGCATGGAAGCTTTAGGGTGCCCTCTTCCAAGCCTGGGGGAAGAGTTGAAGTCCCCTCGGTTTCTTCCGACGAGGGTGAGTCTGTTACCCCGGATGAGCCTCTGGTGTCGGTCCCTAGGGGTGAAGTACCTACGCCTGCAGGGGCTTTGGCAGTTCTTGGGAAATGAAGGGCTCCTGTTCCTAAGGAGAATTCCCCTCGTAAGAGGAAGAAAAAGACGGTAAATCGTTCTCTCCGGATTCCTGGCACTGAGGCTCCTGTAGGTGAGCTCGCATCTCCCCGTGCTAGGGACGATTCTTTGATTGGAGGTTCCTCGCCTTTTAGAGAGGGACCTTCTATAGTTCCGGCTGGTGGAGCCGGAGAATCTCAGCTAGACACTGGTGTCGCGGCTATTGCTTCAGGTAGTGGAGCGAGGTCGCCTACGGTGCTGAGTATAATAAGGTTCCGTATACCTCTAGCCAGATCGGCATCGGGAGGGACTTCTGCCGTGCCTGAGAGTGCACCTAGCGCGATTCCAGCCGTTGAGCCTCGGTTGGATTTGGAGGAGGACTTGGAAGACTATCTGTCAGCTTCTGTGAGCAGACCCCCTTCCCCAGGTATGACAGCTTGCCTAGCATCATTAAGAAATGATTTAGCTCTACAGGCTACGGATGCGACATATATGCCGTCGGTCCCGGGTAAATATCGTCTTCACGCCTTTTCTCTTAGGAAAGTTAACATTATGCTGATATTAACTTCCTTTCGTCCTCCTTTCAGAGGAAGACCTCTTTGGGGAGGACAGTGTAGGTGCGTCCTTTGGCTCTAGCGGCGATACGGGGGTACCCGATTTTGAAGAGGAGACATCTTCGGGCGCTTGCTTGCCTGCCGAGGAGACTCCGATATCTCAAGAGGAGGACGAGCCTGTTATCGCGACAGTGCCTCCCTTGAGTACGTTGGCATCTTCGTCCGGTGTTGGCGCTTCTTCTTTCATCGCAGCACCTGCTGAGGTGACGACTGTGGCGACACCGTCTATGGCTATTCTTGGAGGGGAAGTTGCCACGATCGCGGACACTCCTCGCGTTCATGCGGACCTAGCTGCGCTGACCGAACAGTAAACCGGTATCTTCTACACCACTTTGAGAACGCTAATGTCAATGGTGTTGGCGAAGAAGCTGGACTTTGCGTCGCTGAAGAGATCCTCTCGGTTCTTGATAGAGGCGATCCGGGAATTTGATGATACCGGGGTAGCTGACGCGCTGGAGGCGATGGTTAATGGTTTGGAGCAACCCATTAACGAGTACCTACAGCTAGCTCGAGGGAACATTGAAGCTCTGGTCCAGGCCAGATACGACTCCTTGACTGCGCATCTTGTTGAACAGATGGAGCCTCTGAATAAGTCCATCGTGGCTCAGCAGCAGGAGATAGATCATGAGGGTGTCCAACTGGAGTATATCGTTCCCGAGTTGACCCGGTGTGAAGCCGAATATGAGGAAGAGGTAGCGAGGGTTCGCATATTAAAAGATGAGCTTGCTCGTGCCGAGGCGAAGGCTCTGTAGTTGTCGGCAGCCCGAGATGTGTTGAAGGAGCGACGTACGGCTGTTCAGCAGAACCTGACACATGTAGGTGTTATCCATGCTGATTTTGTGCGGGCTCGGTATGAGCTAGTTGCTTTGAGTAATGATGCCACGAGGTTAGAGCGGGCTCTTACCGATGTCTTGAACTCCCGGGATGAGATGATGGCCGTACTGGCGTAGCAGCTTCGCGACCTAACCGCTCCCCGTTCATGATGTACTTTTGCTTTTGCTTTTTAATGTACTATTGCTCTTTTCTGGGAATAATAAAGAGGCTTTTCATCTGACTTTGTAGACCCATTATTTCGGAATATAAATGACAGGTTTGGGTGAAAGTGATATCAGAGGTGGTATGGATGTGATATACTTTCAGTAAGTTTTAGCAAAGCATATCTATTCAGAGGTCATATGGACATGACAGAATATGATCTAACTAGTTTTGTTTCGGAAGTAGTTTTGTCAGAATGAGATCACCTTATTCTACTTGAGCAGAGGAGGTTTTAAGCATAGTACCTCTTCAGGAATTTGCAATTGATAGGAGCCATTAGCAGGTCTCCATTAGGCTGGGCTAACCTGTAAGCGTCGTTTGAGAACGTTTTCTCGATTACGTAAGGGCCTTCCCATTTGGACTGGAATTTGCCTTTGCTCCTGTGAGTAAGAATCATCGGCCTTCTTACAGCTAAAACTAGCTCGCCGACTTTGAACACTCTTTCCTTTACTTTTTGATTAAAATTTCTGGAAATACGTGCTTGGTAGAGCGCGATGCGCTGCTGAGCTTGGAGGCATTTCTCGTCTAATCCTTCTAGCTCTTGAAGCCTTAACATGTCATTATTTTCTCTAGTTAACCCGTTAGCCACGGCTATCCTGAGTGACGGAATTTGAATCTCGATAGGAAGGACTGCTTCACTCCCATAGACCAATGAGAATGGCGTGCAACCAGTCGATGCTCGTACCGTTGTGCGGTATGCCCAGAGACATTCTCCCAGCTTCTCATTCCATTCTCTTTTCTTCGAAGAGACGAACTTCTTCAAGAGTTTGATAATGATTTTGTTGAAGGCTTTCGCCAAACCATTAGCAGCAGGATAATAGGCCGTAGAGGCCACGTTTTGTATCCGATTTTTATCGCAGAATCGGTGGAACGCATGGCTGATGAACTGAGGTCCATTGTCATAGATTATCCTTCGGGGAACCCCAAAGTGATAAATGATGTAATGCTTGATGAAGCTGGTCATATTAGATGTTTTCACCTCAGTAAGAGGGATCGCCTCTGCCCATTTGGAGAAGTAATCCGTGATGGCCAGTATGAACCGGTGACCTCTGGAAGAAGACGGGTGAATAGGACCAATAATATCTATACCCCATGCTTCGAAAGGCCAGGATACAACAGTAGGATGTAGATGTTCGGACGGTCGATGTATGAAGTCCGCGTGAACCTGACAGGCTCTGCATCGTCTGGCATACTGGATTACGTCTGCGATCATAGTGTGCCAATAATAGCCCATTCTCCTGATCGTTCCTGTAGCTTAGGACCGGGTTGATGCGCTCCGTACACGCCGTCGTGAGCTTCACGGATAATCTGCTGTGCTTTATCACCAGAGAGATATCATAATAATAGCCTGTCATAAGACTGGTGATATAGGCATTATGACGATGCGTCGAAATAGAAGCGTAATGATCGTCTTTTGACAGATATTACTTCTTTAGGATCTTCTGGCAAGATTCCGTATTCTACAAAATCTATAAAGGGACTTCTCCAGTCTCTCCTAGGCGGATCTGCGTCCACCGTGTAGGTATGTTCTATGTGAAAGTTATTTTTCACACAGAATAAATCTCAGTTAAGAAGGATTACCGAATTCTGCCTTCTTATAGGGGTGGCTAAATCTGCAGCTAGACTTGGTAGGGCATCTGGTTCCAGGTTCCGAGACCGAGGTACATGCTCCAGGAAGAATCCCTTAAATGTCTTGGCTATCTCGACCGTTGCTCGGTGATAGGGGATGAGATCGGGATTTTGGACTTCATATATTCCTCTGACTTGATTGACGCTCAGCAGAGAATCACCGAAGGCTTCCAGTGATTCGACCCCCAGCTCTTTAGCGACTTGGAGCCCGATTAGTAGAGCGTTGTATTCTGCCACATTGTTAGAATAGGGCTCGCTAAGAGAATATGCTTGGTAGATAACGAGTTTATCAGGAGTGACTAGGATGATCCCTACTCCTGAAACTACGTTTCCCCTGAGACCAGTCTTGGAGGCATCATCGAAGAATATTTGCCATGCATCGCCTTCTGTTACAAAATTACACTCTGCAACTTCGTCGGGAATGTCCTCGTACAGTTTGGAGGCTTCCGGGATCGGATGAGCAGCTAGAAAGTCAGCCAATGCTTGGACTTTGACGGACTTCTGAGGGACGTACACCATGTCATATGGCGTTAATAACATTGCCCAAGTCGCGAGTCAGGAATTAAGAACACTTGGCTTGCTCATCAGTACCCGAAGAGGATTGATCCGGGAGATGATATGAATGGTTTGGCCCGTGACATAGTGTCGCATTTTCTGAATAGCGAACATCAGAGCCAAGCATTCTTTCTCCACAGGGTTGTACCGGTGTTCGGCTCCGACCATCATCCTGCTGAGGTAGTAAATAGCGTGCTCGTGGCCCATATCATTTTTTTGTACGAGAAGAGCTCCCAGGAAATGATCCATTGCTCGAACGTACAGCACGAACGGTTTTCCTATGAAAGGAGGTACCAGAACCGGCGGGCTAGTGAGGTAGCGCTTGATATCTCCGAACGCTTGCTGACAGGCTTCGTCCCACACGAAGGATACACCTTTCTTCATGAGACGAGAAAAGGGCTGGCACCTCCCAAAGAGGTTGGATATGAATCTCCGGATATAAGCCATACGACCTTGAAATCCCCTGAGTTCCCTCAGATTGCGGGGCGGTCGCATTTCTAAGATGGCCTTGACTTTATCAGGGTCCACTTGAATGCCTTTGGCCGTGATGACAAATCCCAGAAATTTGCCGCTAGATACCCCCAGAAAGGACTTTGTAGGGTTCATTTTTAGTTAATATTGGCGCATCAATTCAAATACTGTCTTCAAGTCTTGGATATGACTATCCCTGAGGCGACTTTTGACAGCTATATCGTCCACGTAACACTCCACTGTCTTGCATAAATGCTTATGGAATATGTTGCTCATGGCCCGTTGGTACATAGCCCCGACATTCTTTAATCCGAAGGGCATGACCGTATAGCAATATACCCCCAGTGGTGTCCGGAAGACGGCGTACTTCTCGTCTTCAGGATGCATCTTGATCTGATTGTATCTTGAAAATCCGTCCATGAAGGACATACTTTCAAAACTGCATGTATTATCAATCATGACGTCTGTGATGGGAAGAGGGAACTCATCCTTGGGGCATGCCGCATTCAGATCTCGGTAATCGATGCAGATACGTACTTTCCCACTCTTCTTTATGACCGGGACAACATTGGCGACCCAGTCGGGATATTGTTCCTCATGGATGAAGCCGCAGGCTATCAACTTCTTGACTTCAGCTTCAATTGCGTCCATCATGTCCGGGCGGAACCGGCATTGGTGCTGCTTTACAGGCTTTGAGTCGGGCAGTATGTCAAGTTTATGAGTAGCTACCTTTGGATCAAGACCTGGCATGTCCTCATAATTCCACGCAAAGACGTTGATATACTCTTTTATCAGCTGGGTAATTTCTTCCCTTCCTTCTTCGGAAAGGTCGTTATTGATAAATATTGGCTTTGGTGAAAGTTCGTCCCCTACGTCAATCTGGATAACTTCATCTTTAGTGGGAGGTTCTCGTTGCTCGAAGCAAAACTCCTATTGTGTATCCATCTGTTGAGCCTAAGCGTCACTCTCGAATGGTTTAGATTCTTGTTCGTCTGATTCGAAGGAATCCGTTGCTACCATATTCGCCGATAATGTTTGCTCGAGGGCTTGAGATGAGCCGGAGGGCGATGAGCCGTCTTAAAAAGAGGAAGAGACATCCTCGTTCGATTTGGAAGTCATAAGGGAGGTGGCGTACCCTAACCCGGAATGGGTTTGTTGATAGTAAGGATTGCCGAGCAGCGGTATTCGCCTGCCTTTTTCGTAGTTGAGACTTGGTTCCATCCTTAAGTTTTAACCCATAGTTTGCATGATCTTCAAGGCTTGCGGGCTGTACCTGTGAACTTGCATTTCACCAGAGTCGTCATCGAAGGAATCCTCTTGTATAGTCTGTTCGTTGCGCATATGGCCGAAGACTATTGAACGCTGACCGTTTCGGGTAGGTGGGACAATGAAGATAGAATCCTCATGTGGTCCACACGTCGTGGTGACATTGGATGACGACGTCGCTTCCCATATGTACGGATAATAGGAATCTATAGTTGCCAAGAATTTTTGTGCTATAGGCTCTATATTGTCATGGGGATAGGGTTCCTGATTTGGAATCTGAGCATCGATATACTGGAAAAGAGTTCCTTTATTATTATCAGAAACCGCACTTTGGGCTGCATTTACATCACTCGGCTGCTTGTTGCTCCGTAGGTTGATGATTAAGGGCGGAGGATTCTGTCTTAGAGTGACCACTAGAGGATCACCTCCTTTCCCTGACCTGGTCTTGTTCAGGTGGATAGCCATAGGCTCTGTGGCTTTTGGACAGGTAGTCCGTCCTTTTACCTTGATTGACAGAGGTTGCTTGGCAGAAGGTTCTTCAGGCTCCTGGTGGGATTCCTTCTCTGCTTGGGTTGACACCTCTTCCGTATAGTCTTGAGAGTATAACACGGTGTCGGAGTAGTAGGATTCTACTCCTTTAAACGGGTTTAGGTCGGCAATCTCCGTTTGTACTGTCCCTTGGGCATCTACATATTTGAAGCGTTGATGTAGAGTCGAAAGAACGATGTTGTGGTTGTGGATCCACGGTCTTCCTAGCAGGATGTTGTAGGATACCTCTGAATCGATAACGTAGCATGTAGCCACCGATCTGAGGTTGCCAATCTGGATCCTCAGGCGAATTTTCCCCAACGGCTTACTTCTTCCGGAGTTGAAACCCACAATAGTAGTGGTGGTGTAAGCCAGTTCGCTGGTAGGAATCCTCAGCGGTCTAAGCAGACTATGAGGAATGATGCTGATTGACGATCCCGGATCTATGTGTATCTGGTCGACCTCCATGGAACCGATGTACCCGGTGTAATAGAGGGGTCTGTCATGTCTGTTATGTTTTAACAGCATATCGTCTTGAGTGAAAGTGATGTTTGGGATCACCTCTATTGCACTGTGGCATCGGGGACATGCTGCATGTTCTTTGTCGGGGGACTTGAGTTGGGTCAAGTATGTGTCCGCCAGTATCAATGCCTCACTCAGGGCTAGACGAGTGTCTTGGGAGAGCCTGAGTAGCTCGAAGATGGACAACCTGGCTGGCATATTAGCTAGTTGGGCCAGGATGTCGAAGTTGTACGGCTTCTCTAAACCTTTGTTTTGAATGTTTTTCACAGTTTTATCGAAGCATACTTCTTTCTGCTTTTCCTTGTCCGCTGAAGTTGGTCTCGAAGGACCGGCCTCTGGTACTGCGGGCTCTGGTTCTGAAGGTTTGGCAGCTGAAGTATCTGCAGGTGCATCTTCCTGACTTGCTCCATAGTCCTTGAGGTAAGCCTTCCCTGAACGGGTTATTACGAAAAAAGCCTTGTCTTCGTCCGATGTCGAAGAAGTTACAACCATATGGCAGGGTTTGTATTTAGAGTTTTTCCTGGACTTAGCTTTAGTAGCATCAGTCTCTTCTTCGAGCTCCGACACCAAGTCTGGGTGAACCCACATAATCTCGCCTCTCCGGGTAGTTAGGGGTAACAGGTCATGATTTTGACCCCTAGCCGGAGGGAGATTAACGATGTTCATCATTGTCCAAAAAATAGGTGTAACATCGTCCGGTACTTCTTGGGGAGGCAGATTGCCAAATTGTAGAGAGATCATGTTGGCCGTGACCGTCTTCTCGCTATTGCACAAAGTAATAGCTTTATCATCGATCAGCTCTTGGATCTTCCTTTTCAGTATGTAACACGCCTTTGTTGGGTGGTGTACGTATCTGTTGAAGATGTAGTACTTGGGGTTGTTGGAGCTGCCGGCCTAACTAGGCCGCCTTTCCTCCGAAAGGGTGATTTTGCCACTTTTGACGAGACACTCGAATATACTTGGAATATCGTCGTCATCGAAAGAGTATACCTCTACGGGCCTGGAAGTCCCGGGTTTTGTCTGCGTGGTTGCCGCAGTCTTCTGTCTAGACGTATTGACCGCCAGAGCTTCTTTCCCTTTGGAACTGCGAGGATGGTTACCGTTGGGGGATGACCTCTTGCCTCTGTCAGAGGTAGAGATCATTATGCCATTGTCACGCGCCTTGCGACTGTTGTCCTCGACGGTTGCCACTGAGATGATGAACGAGGCCAATCATGGAGCTGATATGGTCCTGTGAACACCGAGATCACGGAAAGAAGGTTCTTCCTGTAAATATCCACCAATGCTGAGTCTGGAACTCCTGGAGGCATCTGTAAAGTGGCTTGGCGAAAACGTTCGACGAAGGTGCGAACGTCCTCATTTTCCCTCTACTTGACTTCAATGAGAGAGGACATAGACATGTCCATTCCTCTCTCATAGAATCGTGTGAAGAATAAAGTCTTAAAGTCTTCGAAGGAAGTAATACAGTTGTCCGCTAGGCTGCGGTACCACTGGTAAGCTACTCCTGAGAGAAAGCCTTTGAACACCCGGGTGAGGAGGGCGTCATTCCCTTGTAGCAACACCGTCATCATACTAAAATAGTTCATGTACTGACTTGGTGATGTTTTTCCCTCGATCAGGGCCATGGTCTGAGGATTGTACCTCGGAGGAAAAGGGACCTCTTCCCAGATAACAGGGTATGGCTGGTTGATTCCCAATTTCTTGAGCTGATCTTTATGCTTCAAGGCATCGAATTGGGCTTTCAACTCCCGCACTGCTTGCATCGGATTTTTAGCTGGTAGAGAGACCACGGAATAGTGCGGAGTTGGTTGTATCGTGACTCCCGCAGGAGGTACATTCTTCGAGTGAGGAAGTGAAGGACCAGCTGATTCTTGATCTAGAGAAGGCTCTTGGATCGTGTTGGACGGTGGTAGATCCACCCCCACACGCATCTGAGTAGGCGGGACCGATGTTCGAGCCATAGCAGCCGCCTGTTGAGTTAGCATCATTTGGTGCATGTCCTCCATCATGTATTGCATCTGCTTCAGAGATGTCTCTAGTGTAGTAATACGTTGCTCAGCGTTCCCTGATGGCGAGGCTTCCTCGTGTACATCTCCGATGGCGTAAACTCCCATCTCCCTGGGCGTCATCGAAGGATGAGTATAGGTTGCTGCAGAAGTTGACTCTATACTCTCAGTATCTGATTCGGGAGACTGGCGACCCCCAGCATCGATATCAGAAGGGCACAAAGTCAGTCGTTATGACCTTGAACGAATGTTCTGGAATACCCCAGCTTCGGTGTCCCTAAGGAGCATGTTGAATCCTTTTCGGCTCGGAGTTCTAGAGGACGGACGTATTGAGTCTGAGCTTCCCCCAGGTATATGTGAAGCCATATTCACAGATGCATGTGCAGGCTCTTCTTCTAGGAAAGATGGAGAGTAGCTCAGTCAGTCGAAAACCGGCCATTTTACTTCGGAACAGCAATAATTAATCACAATCCTGTGACTATTACAGCAGTGATTGCTAGGAGGCGTAATAGCCATACTGGGGGATCCCCTCTCCTTGTGCTTCCGGATTAGATATTTGTGCAGGTCAGGAGGAGTTACAGAAGAAGAAGATGATGGCTTGTTCCTTCTGTTCCCATTGGTGGGCATGCGGACAATGGGAGTCATAGTCTTCGTTGTGCCACCCGTATACAACAGGTTGGCCATCTGGGTGGAGGATAATCCCCGGGGAAGGTGTCTTTCCACAACTGGAGCTTTCTTTACGCTTAAGGACTTCGCCTGGCATAATTTAGAGCTTCGCTGAGGTTGGCATAAAACTGAGGATGTCCTTAGGCGGTCATCAGCGTCTCGCGTAATTCAGAGGGCGTGCAGATCGTTCCCTTGCTGGCATAAAGGCCGGGAAGTTGAGTGGTCCGCCGCTCGCTTTCCCTTGCGGAGATCACAGGGATCATCTGGTTCTCCGTAGAGGTCAGATATTATTTTACGCGCGGAGCGTGTCTTGTACTTCTGATTTGGCGTTGAGGCTTTATCAGAAGTTTTGTCTTTTCCGCCAGGGACGGGAGACTGAATTTCACGCACAGAGTGCGGAGTATACTTCTGGGTTAGCACTGAGGCATTGCCAGAAGTTTTGTCGGTTCTGCCAGAGACAGGCGACTGAATTTTACGTGCAGGGCGCGGAGGGAGCAATGCTACAACCTCATTGGTCGGAGAGATCGGAGAACCCACAGGAATGGTAGAGTATGTCTTGGGCATCCAGACCTTACGTAGCTTCCTGTTGTTTTGGTCGGAGAGAGAGTGAGAGCTGCCCCTTGTTCGGAGCATATCTTCGTAGGCAGACTGGTCGAACTGGACGACCAGTGTCTTCTTCACGGTTCCCACGGATACCGCATCGTGTTAAGCAATAGCTTCCTCATCAAAAGAGAAAAACGTCCCCAGCAGAGTCGCCATCTTATTTTTGTATAATCTAAACGAGAAAAGATTTGGTAAATATGGGAGAACGAGGTCTTGTACGAAGAACCACCCCTTCTTTTATTGTTTACAAACAAGATTGTACAAATTTGATCCTACACGAGGATGTCTAAGTATAATTTATTTAATCTGGGTAAATATTGCTATAGGTGTCTGATCTGCAGTCGATCACTTTAGCCCTTGGACCACACGATGTTGAAGAAGTATCGTGGAAGACAGGAAGACAGGTAGCAGCTTCGAGGGTTGCTGAAGAGGGTGGATGCCCGATGCCAAAGTCATCGATCCCTTCTCTTTGCCTGAGCTTCGGATTCTTCTCTCTCTCTCTCCCCACCCTCCAATTTGTCGACCTTGTTCCTCATTGATAGAGGTCTCTATTTATAGAGTTTTAGTGACAGTGACCACTCAATCGGTACGAAAACCGAGTAGTGGAAAGTACAGCACCCTTTTACACAACGGTTAAAATAACCAATGCCTGCGTATAGATGATCCTTTGAATGAGCGTGTGACGCGGGTCCAACTAAGGGACAAAATGCGTATAATTGCTACGAAGATCATGGCGTAGAAGCCACGTAGGTAGGTATCCATCGTGTAGAAGAGGTTGGCATAGAAGCCAAATGTCTGTCACCATGGCATAGAAGCCAAATAGTTATCAAACCGGCATAGAAGCCGAATAGGCGTAGAAGCCGAGTGGTCATAGAGGCCGAGTAGGCGTAGAAGCCAAGTGGTCATTGAGGCCGAGTAGGCGTAGAAGCCGAGTGGTCATAGAGGCCGAGTAGGCATAGAAGCCGAGCGGACACCTAAGCTGAATAGGCGTAGAAGCCGAGCGGGCACCGAAGCTGAATAGGCATAGAAGCCGAGCGGGCACCGAAGCTGAATAGGCATAGAAGCCGCTGCGTAACGTGCCAGAGTGATGATGTGGACGTCTTTAGCCGAAATTACGGCTCTTGGAGATATAATCAAATCCCCAGCATTTATTGTGGAGATTTGCCATCATCCGGTGCATTAAACGCAGAGGCGTGTTTTGAAGGTCTGTCACTTGGCCTGCGCATGGTGCAGAGACGTGTCTCAGGCATCTGTTAGTATTTGGCGCATTAATTGCAGAGACGTATCTTGAGGGCCTGTCACCGCCCTGCGTATAAAAATGCAGAGACGTGCCTCGAGTCCCGTACGGAGTGCAGCTTTTGACGTGGCAGGCGGTTTGTCTTCCGCGAAGCATAAGGGGCTCTCATCTGCCTGTGTAAAACTAGGCAGCATATTCCTCTGTGTACATAAAAGTAGTTTATGTAAGGGAGAATGGCAGTAAATGACAGCCTGGGTTGCAGTGCTGCGCCATCATCATAGCCGTCGCCTGGGTAGTCGAGCAGTATCCCTTTGTCAGAAGTCGAGTAGTCAGGTTGATTGCAGGATTTGACAGGTTCATTGCAGGGTCTGACAGGTTCATTGCAGGGTCTGACAGGTTTACTTCGGAGAATACGAAGCGTCCCTCGTACACTTCAATGCTGCACTAAAAGAGGATGAGTTTTACGCCATATAGGCGATGAAGCACCCTGTTTACGTTGAAGCAGCCTAGGCATACTGCCCTACGCGGATGGTCCTTGGGCCCGTATTTTACGCTGTGCTCGGCGGAGGAGCTCTGTTTGCACATTTGAAGGCTCTAAAGTCCTCTGTTTATGCTGCTTTGCATCAATATGCTGCGTAGAGCGATCCAGCATATTTTTCATGCTTCTACAATGGTATTTATCAATTAGTCTAATTGAACAAATTAATATATGATTGCTTGTTTGGGACTAGTGTCATATCCACAATTGGGTATGTATAGGCCGTATCTCGTCAATTTGATAAAACAAATTAATTTTAGGGGGGTTTTCTCTGACACGGAGACTTGTGCATATCACATTATGATAGAGATACTTAGATGATCTAATTACTATTCGTATGGTTCATATTTAGTGTATTAGACTTGCTCGTGTCTTTCGGGATGCGTTTGGTTGTGTATTGGAGCCGTATCGTAATCGTATCATAGAAATAGTGTGATATGGGTGCGGTGCACTGCACGTGTTTGGTTTATTGCTCCTAATTTTATATATACATGTGTATATATATATATCTATATAATATTATATATATATGTGTGTGTGTGTGTGTATGTGTATTAGTGGTTATATGTATATATGCATGTGTGTGTTTGATTATATTTATGAGAGTATATATATATATATCTATACATATATAGATTGAGATACACAATGAGTTTGGGATCCATTGGTATATATCTATAGGTGTGTATATATATATATAGTAGTTATCTATAGATGTGTAGATATTAATTATTATAGATAGATTATATATATATATATTAATATAGAGAGTTGTGTGTATATGTATAAGTGTTTGTGTGGCTGTGGGTGTGTCAGTGTGTGAGAGAGTTAGCAGTGGCAGCAAGGATAAGGGCTGCTCGAGAAAGAAGTGCTCGAGCATACTACACAGTAGCAGTGATCATCAGGGGAGCACACTGCATAGTAGCAATGATCTTCAGGGGAGCACACTACACAGTAGCAGTGATCATCAAGGGAGCACACAACAATGTGTGTAGCAGCTATCAGCATGTATCCGTATGGCTTTATAAAGTGCACAAGCATACAACATCAATAGCCATATATACAGCAACTGTGCTATGTAGAAGACAATGAGGAGCAGCAGTGCAGGCAGTCACTGCCAGTGGAGGCAGGCCAATGCCCAGCCTTCACAGCAAGCAAATAGAGAAGGGCATAGTATAGCAACCTTATGAAGATATGTATCACAGCAGTAGCAGCAAATGGTGAGGCACTGTGCAGTGGCTCGTGCACAAAGAGGAGGCTGAAATAGAGAACTCAGTAGTAATAGTAGCAGTTCTGCACAGTATCTGTATCAGTCCAATATTCAATATCCTTCAGTATCAGTTTCAGCTAGGTGTTAGTGTATCATTGTGGGCTCATCATGGTATTTGGTATCAGTGGGGTATTGGTTAGTACATTGGTTAGTTGTTTTGGTAATGGGGTATTATTTGAGTTAAGGTATTGTTAATTGAGGTTTTGTATCAGCAAGTAGTTGGTATCAGTGAGGTCCAGTAAGGTATATGTGCAGTTTTTTCATAATGTCTTCGGGTAGTTAGTTCTAGTGTATCAGTTATTCAGTTTCAGGTATGGGTGTTTAGCTAATAGTTAGTTTGGTTGAGGTATATAGATTATGGGTAGTTAGTGTTATACCTATTTAGTATATAGTTTAAATATATGCATTATGTATATATGTAGTATGGTATTGTATTGTATACTAGTTAGTATACATGTTACTAGTTAGTAGGTATATTTGTGTAGGTATGTATGTTAGTAGATAAATTGGTTATAATTAGTATATTGGTGAGGTTTTATATATATAGGTATTAGCTATAATGTAGAGGTTTTGGGTTATCTTGGGATGCCAAGGTAATACCAAGGTATTGGGTTGATACCCAAGGTATTGGGCTTAGGTATCGAGATAGGTGTGATACACATTGGTGCAAGGCCAATGTATCATATTTCGTTGCTTTGATATAAATATTAAGTATATTGACTTGAATATATATCTAAAATACTATTTTCATATATGAAAACTTGAGTATCTTAGGATACGTCTTTTTGAGTGTTTCATAGTATCATAGGTTAGCTTGTATAGTTTAGTTTCATATTGCATTGACCTAGTGCCCTAGTGTTAGACTCTTGCAACCTAGATTTAATCAGTTTGACCTACAAATAGCTTTATGACTTAGAATTGTATTATTTTAACTTATTTTATTTTTGAACCATGTATTGATGCAGCATACCATATATAGGTTTGTGTGACACCAGGTTGGGCATCGAGAGACACACCTTGCTCAAGACTTCAGGTAAGTACATTTCTCTGATAGTTTTTAATTCATCATAGTGTATATATGTATGTTCTAGAATTGTATACTTGATTCCGACACAGTGATTTCACGAACTTGTACTATATAGATTTCGTCAGGAGATGTTATCCCCTATCTTGTTCAGCGGGTACTCGTGTATATATATTTTATCGTGTATATTGGATATTAATTATATTTTATGTTCACACACTGCTCGTGTTTAGTGTGCTTATTCGTGTACACCCACTGCTCGTGTTCAGTGGTTATTATATTCGTGTACACCCACTGCTCGTGTTCAGTGGTAATATTTATGTTTGTAGCGTGTCGTGATTGGATCCATTGGTATTAGTTGGGGATGGGAGAGTAGGAGTTGATTATGTGATCAAAGTCCGATTGTTATATCGTGTACATTCTGGTTACATACCTCCCTTATAATCTTCTTACCTGATCATGTTCACCCAAATCGATCACATAATAAACTTGTATTCTGAGGCACATTAGGTTAGATTGCCGTTACTTCATCATATTGCTGATATTCATATTGTTGTTCTATATTATCGTACATTACCTATATACCTATTGTTCATTCATTCATATGTTAGTAATCTTGTAGTTTATTTCTATTATCTATTTTATATGCTCGATTATGTTATTGAAACTGCTTTCAGAGGTATGTACTTCGCTCCAATCCTGACTGGATATATTTTTTCAGATAACTGGCTTTTAGAGCAGTGTTCCACATTCTACGGACCGCAGGATGGTATATCTATAGAGGATACTCCTATAGACCAGGAGGACTTAGTTGCAGAGCCCAAGGAGGTCTAGTTATTTGTGTTGGCTTGTGTTAGACTATTATTTTATGGAGATTCATAGTTTGTATATTATTTCAGATTGTGGATTATATCTTATTCTTTCCTTCACTATTCCATTCGTGCTTTATCTTTCTTAGTTTGTTTTGTGATTGAGATTAGTCATACTTGTGAGATATCATATTTTTCCTCCGTTTGGAGTTGAGATGATTGAAAGGTCCTATATTATCTTATTTAGATGTTAGATAATTAGAAATGACGCAAACAACGTTCTACCGTCGATTCTGCGACGTAGGCTAGGCGTAACCACGTACTCGTGCACGAATATCCAGGTGCGGGTCGGGACACATTTTTAGTGGTGGCCCATACAGGTCTAGATTCGCAATTAGTACGATTTCGTAGTTGGGCTCGTCTAAAGTACTACTACGAGCCTATTTTTGGAAATAAGATTTAGGCTGAGAGTTTACAAAATTATACCTAGGAAAAATTCCAATATCAGTTTTTGCAATCCTTATCTATTGAATATTTGCTTTACTTTGAATAAAGTTTTGTCCTACTTTGATGATATCGTATCATATTCAATATTGATTCCTTATTTCAATCTATCTTTAGGATGCCACCGAAGACGCGTAACCAGCGCTCCGGTGTCATGACAGCGCGATCAGTCACTTAATCACCCTTGAAGGCAGTACCCTCAGACGATGGTCCAGCACCTACTTTCAGGAGGTCAGCTTCCCCGGTCCAGGTGGGCATATCAGCAGCAACTTTCGGTGGTGCTCCATCTCCGGTACCGAGGATAACAAAGACAGTTTTCGAGGATCTTCTACCCCCACCACCAGTAGTCGATCAAACGTAGATGTTCGCGCTCTTCTAGCAGATGATGGAGGTGCAGCAGCGTCAGTCCAAGGTCCTGTGACAGAGCGTGGAGAATGCTTACCAGATTGCACTTGCAACAGTTGAGAGAGCTACTACAGTCCAGCCACAGACGACACCATGTTAGTTTATTCCTCAGCAGCCGAGGCCGGGTACCATCACATACTTCAAGAGGATGGGATCGAAGGACTTCAGATGCATAGAGTAGATCCTTTACGCGGATGATTGGATCTAGGACATCGAGCGGAACCTGCGGCTGGCACAAATTCTAGAGATGCTACAGATAGAGGCAGCGGGGTGTATGATGTTCGATATTACATTGACATGGTTTCGTACAGACCCTAGGATTATAGTACCAGGGCACACTTGGGAAGCTTTCAAAGAGCTTTTCAAGAAGAAGTTCTTCCCAGACGTGGCTATTACATCCTTAGAGTGCTAGTTCCAGTACCTCGTCCAGGGAGGTATGTAAGTGGATGAGTATACGAAGGAGTATTGTCGACTAGGTCGCTTCATGGAGGGGCAAAACCCTAGAGGTAGAGCCAGGAAGTTCAGGAAGGGCCTGAACAAGGAGGTCAAATCCTACACAAACGGAGATCCTATCGTAACCTTTGAGGAGATCCTCAGACAGGCGCAGCGGGCCAAGGATGACTTAGAGCTTGGCTCTAAGAGGTCGAGGGACACAGAAGGATCTAGTACCAACACGGGTCTAGCAAAGAGGCCTCATTTTTAGCAGCAGCATCAGAGGCATTGCCAGCATCCGAGACAGCAATATCACGGGCCAGCTAGAGCGTCGGTACAGAAGATGTATCAGATCTAGAGGGCAGCAGTTCCTTGTACTTTATGTAAGAAGCAAGGACACAGATGGGACGCATGCAGGATGAGGCTAGGCCAATGCTAATTCTGTGGATCAAGAGATCATCAGTTAACGGTTTGTCCTAAATTCCCAACTCGTCCAGCCCAGGGAGGAGGACAGGCACAGAGAGCACCCGCTAGACCACCAGTGGGACAACAGAGAGGACCTCTTCCCCCGCAGCAGCATCAGTTTGCTCAGCATCAACAACAGAGAGGTGTGCAGCGACAGGGGCAATCTTTTTCCTTGACTGTCGAGGAGGAGAAGCCGGTTGGCGATGTCATCTCAGGTTCGGTTTATCTCGATTCCTTTCCAGCTCATGTTTTATTTGATTCTGGTGCTTCTCATAGCTTTATATCTATATCTTTTGCTTTGATGCATCATATTTAGTCTGAACCATTGGCGAGGAGTTACATGATCATGACCGGTGGTGGCATTATCCTAGTCAGTAAACATAGAATTTATTTGGGAGGCCGGGAGTTGAGAGTATGTTTACTTGTAATGCCACTTCCGAGTTATGATATAGTACTCGAAATAGACTTGTTGAGTAGACATCATGCTAGTATCGATTGTCATGGAGGTAGAGTTTTATTTCAGACGCCAGGAGAGTCGACGTTCGAGTTCGTTCGAGGAGCAGAGCAAGGCGAAGGCAATTTCTGTGGAGCTTTGGTAGAAGAGCAGGAGCCGCCACATCCGTTGATTGCAGAGTTCATGGATGTCTTTCCAAAGGAGTTGCCGGGGTTGCCACCGGACAGAGATGTGGAATTTTTTATAGGTTTGGTGCCAGGCGCAGAGATGATATCTCAGCACGTCTATAGAGTCAACAAGAGTGAACTGACAGAATTGAAGAAACAGGTGGATGAGTTGCAAGGCAAAGGCTTTATCCATTCTAATTTAATACCATGGGGTGCTCCAGTACTTTTTGTACCAAAGAAGGATGGGTCTGTACGTAGGTGTATCGACTACAAGGTACTTAACAACCTTACTATCAAGAACAAATATCTGTTTCTACGGATTGATAATTTATTTGACCAGTTGAGCGGAGCGAAGGTATTCTCAAAGATAGACTTGAGGTCAGGGTACCACCAGGTGAAAGTGAAGAAGGAAGATATCCCAAAGACAGCTTTCAAGATTCGTTATGGGCAGTTCGAGTTCTTGGTGATGCCATTTGGGTTGACCAATGCCCCAAAAGTATTCGTGAACCTGATAAATAAGGTACTTTATCAGTACTTGGATCAGTTTGTTGTAGTCTTAATAGATGATATTCTGATATATTCGAAGACCGAGAGGAGCATGAGCAGCACTAGAGGATAGTTTTGGAGACCCTCAGGAAGGAGAAGCTGTATGGCAAGTTATCAAAGTATGAGTTCTTTCTTGATATGGTTGAATTCCTTGGGCATGTTACTATAGGAGATGGAATCTCAATGGACCCGAAGAAGATTTTAGCAGTTGAATCATGGTCTACCCCGAGTTCAGTAGCAGAGATTAGGAGTTTCCTTGGATTGGCAGGCTACTACCGAAGTTTTGTTCAGGACTGTTCCAGACTTGCAACAGAGCCGATAACTAGACTAACCAGGAAGGATGAAGAGTTCGTCTGGACTGAAGATTGTCAGTCAGCAATTGAGGAGCTGAAGAGGAGGTTGACTACAGCTCCAATATTGACATTGCCATCAGGAGCAGGAGGATTTTCCATTTACAGTGATGCATCGGGAAAGGATTTGGCTTGTGTGTTGCAGTGGCATGGGAAGGTGATTGCCTATGCTTGCAGGAAATTACGCCCGCATGAGAAGAACTATCCTACCTATGACTTTGAGTTGGTAGAAGTTATCTTTGCTCTCAAATTATGGAAATAATACTTGTATGGAGAGAGAGTGGAGATCTTTACAAACCATACGAGCTTGAAGTATGTGTTTACCCAAAAAGGGCTCAATATGAGGCAGCGGCGATGGTTGGAGCTGATGAAAGACTTTGACATTTTCTTGCAGTACCCCCAGGAAAGGCCAACGTAGTCGTGGATGCCTTGAGCAGTTATCCCGTGGCTGTGCTTGATGAGAGAGAGACATTTATTGGCCGATCTTGACAGTTTGGGCATTGAGGTATTAGTTCCTGGAGTCGCAGCACGGATGTGGGGACTTCAGGTACAGTCAGAGCTGATAGACCGGGTCAAAGCCGAACAGTATGAGGATGAGTCTCTGAGGAGCATCAGAGCACATGTTCAGATGGGGCTGGCAGAGGACTTCATCATCGCAGATGATGGATCATTGCAGCACAGTACCAGATTATGTATACCAAGAGGAGCATTGCGCAAGAAGATTCTACAGGAGGTGCATCGTTCTCAGTAATCTATTTATCCAGGTATCACGACCCGCACCCGGTGTAAGGGTACAAGTCGAAAACAATGCCCAACTTACGCCGTAGAATCGGCGGTAGAACGCTGTCTTGGTAATCTATCTAACAATATAATGAACCACAAACAATGATAATATACTCAATCACAGATCTAAGATAAAAATGAGCACGAATCAGATAAAAGAATAAAAAAGTCACAATGCAACTCATGAGTCTAAAATAATACATCAATGAGTCTGAAAGAATACTAACAAATAAGTTGGAGACAAATCCAGTACAAGAAATACTAAGAAACTACTAAACTCGGGTAATCTGTCTCAATCGGGATAAGTTCCTCCAGAACCAGGGTCTCTGACTCTAAACCTACAACATCTTGAGATCCATAATGTATAGGGTACCAGTCCTCAGTGTCATCTGGAAAAAATATATTCAGTCAGAAAAGGAACAGAGTACATCTCTAATAACAGTTTTAATCAATGATAAAAACTATATAATAGTAAATAGGTGTGAATATACAAGGTGCACAATAGATACGAGAGATATATATACAATAAGAAAATATTGAAATAAATACAATAATGAGCAATATGTCAATGAATAAGAATACTAATGTCTAAGTGTGTGAGTACTAGCTTTAACATATGATCGGCTTGGGAACTTGATATAAGATATATGGCTGGCTAATCATACGTGCGGTGTATAATTAATACTATTCAATGCAAGACTTGATACAAGGAGGGTATGATTACATATCTACACTAAAATACTCCCCACCCTCGACTGGTATAATAGATCCAACCATGGTATACTATGGCACGAGATTCCCCAAGAAGATAGCTAGTCTTCCCGAGAATCAGTGTCTGTACATGTACAAGATAATCAATGAAACAAGACTTGCACAAGATACACCATATACCAAGGAATAGTATCTCATGACGAGATCCGGATATACCATCCGTGTAACCATCGTGTCAAGAGAATAAGGATATCTACACTAAATACAATGAATATAGAGGATATCATAAATGAGAAACTATCAGAGAATGTACTCGCCTAAAGTCCAATGAATAGTCTCACAGATGTCTGACACGGTGCCTCGAAGACCTAGATATGGAATACAAGGTTCCGGAAATAAAATAAGTCAAACTAATCAACTTCTAGGTCAACAAGTCAAGTCTAAGTCAACAAGTCAATTCTAACTCAAAAGTCAAACTAGGTCAACTCTTAGTCAACTATTGTCAAATATAGTCAAACTATGGTCAACTACCTATTACTAGATTGCACAAGTCTAACAAAAGGATATTGGGTTCAAATACTAAAAGTCTAGGTCACAAAATTCATATCTTAAATATTAGGATACCGTATCTCCGGATACATAAATCCATAGGTAACACATCAATATATAAGTCAAACAATTATTAATAATATAGAATTCTAATTACAAACATTAAATAGGTACCGTGGTTTTGAGCCAACTTGGTATCCCAACACTAAACCATAATATTGATACCCAAACCCAATACCTTGGGTATCCCCAATTACCTTGGTACTTACCTTGGTATCACAAGGTAATGCCCAATACCTTGTTTATGATAACTACCCATAAATATATATATATACTACACCAATTATTAGACATAAAGTATATTATAATGCAAATAGCAATTTAGGAACATATTTACATATATATTAAATACCATATATATATATATATATATATATATATATATATATATATATATATAAATATCTAAAATAAATAAAAACTGCCAAACTGTCGCTAAAAACTATTCTTGCTTTCACTGAAAGCTGTTGTTACTGCTGATACACTATTGTTTTAGCGACAGATTCCTGCTGTTGTCGTAAAGCTCTGATACGCTGCTGATACTGTTGCTGTTTCAGCGGCAGTTTCCTGCAACTGTCGCTACTGCTGTCGCTGTTTCTTCTGCCGCTGTTGTTGCTGTTTGCTGCTGCTGTGACAATTTCTGTTGCTGTTGCCTTTGCTGCTGTCGCTGAAGCTCCATCTTATATATATAAATTAATATTTATGTATATATATAATATATATATAAGATCTAAATATAACTAGATACTAGTATGTATATATAACTATAATATATATATATATATATATGACTATATAAAATACATACATACTCCTCCATATACATATATATAAGTACATAATAATCACATGTATACAACACATATATGTATACATATATATAATCATACAATAATATATATACATATATCTTATAAGTATATATATATATATATATATATATATATATATATATATATATATATATATATATATATATAATACAACTAATAATGTATATACATACTACAATATTAAATAGATCTTACATTTGTAAAATAAATAGCTACATAAATATGTATACACATATAGGTAAAATAGATTTATGACACATAAATATAAAATATATACATCATATTATGTACATATACATATGTATATATATAATTACACATTACTATGTTCAAAAGTAAAAGAGAATTAGATCTAAAATTAAATTGCACAAACATATGAATAGTTTCATCCCGTATCCCACTAGATCTCGGATACGCTTGCCACACGAGTCCACCACACATCCAAACATACCCCAAAGGACACAAACAAGTTATATATATTATTTATGAATAATAAGAAGAGTCAAAATAAATCTACGTGCCCGTGTCGAAATATGACATGTACAAAGTCCCGTGTCGGAGGAAAAACTCCCAAATCAACACGTATTACCAAATTATTGGGATACAACCTACACGTACCCAATTATGGATATAACACTAGCCCCAAACACACAAGCACATGCCAAATTGATCTATAGGACCAATTGACACACACAATAATTGTCAATCTCAAAATTCTCCCAAAATTGACACAAAAGTACCATAACTTTCTCAATAGGCCTCCTATGAACACAAAACTAAATTCTATGGGTAGCCTATGCATAAGGGTTGATTTTCCATGGTTAAATCTCAGAATTAGGACCTAAATTAAAAGAAAAAACTGAATTATACCTATTGAGAGATGGATTCCCAATGCAACCTCTAAATATGATAAAATTGCCTCCAACTTGTAGATTCTTGCTTCTCTTTGTAGATCCTTGCTTCCTTCTTCTAGATCCTTACTCCACTAGCTTCCATTGGCAATTTGGGAAAAAATTGGAATAAAATTTGGTACGAAAATAAAGTGGGAATGAAGGAATTTGGTTGAGGAGAATTTTAGATCTAGTTTTGAAATAAAAAGAGGATAGAGAATTTTTTTCCCCTCTTTAATATAGGCCGGCCCCTTTTTCCCTCCCTCAAGTTACTATGAATTGTCCAATATACCCTTTGGGGCCTCTCATGATGAAATAATTAAGGGAGGAAGCTTATAGTCTAATGGTTTAATTAATTTAATCCATCTCCTTAACAATGGGCCTTCTAATTGGGCTAATTTCTAACAATTAATTCATGTTGGTCCATAAGACTAACTAAACTAGTTAGGTTCACTAACACAAGTCCAAAATAGATAACTAACATCTAACAATAATTAAATAATACAATAAAATTATTTATCATGCACAATATTTAATTAAATATAAAATTACTAAAATACTTTTTCCTAGAATACGTGGTAGTGACAAGTCTACCCTCCTTAAAATAATTTCGTCTTCGAAATTCAAAGATGAAAACTACCCCCAAAAAATAACAAAATAGAACTAAAGAATCATAACTAACTATGAAAGAACACAATAATGAACAGAACATAACTAGAAAATAATATACCTCAAGGCACAAACAAATATGGATTACGCTCTCGTATTTTATCCTCTCTCTCCCAGGTAGACTCCCCCTGAGAGTGATGCCTCCATGTGACGCATACCAAAGAAATAGTTTGGTTCCTCAGCACCTTCTCTATCCGATCCAGAATCTCAACTGGTTGCTCTGAATGGCTAAGAGTAGGGTCCACCTCTATCTCTGAGTGATCAAACATATGACTAGGATCTGCCATGTATCGTCTCAACTGCGATACATAAAACACGTTATGCACTCCCTCCAATGCAGTTAGCAAGTCTAGTCTATAAGCAACTGCACCGATCCTCTCTAGAATAGTGAAAGGTCCGATGAATCGCGGCCTAAGCTTCCCGCCTCCACCGAAGTGAATCGTGCCTCATGTCGGAGAAATCCTCAGAAATACCAAACTACCCACCTAGAACAGAACACCAACTTAAGAACTTAATCTATAACAAACAACTAATAACAAGCATAAAATAAAATTTTAAACTATACCTCGAACTCCAAAGGTCTCCGGTGGCTATCGGCCCAATGTCGCTGTCTGTCCTGCGCCATACGAAGTCTGTCTCTGATCAACTAAACCTTCTCTGTTGTATGTACAACCATCTCTGGCCCAAGCAAAACTCTCTCTCCAATATCGTCCCAAGACAAAGGAGTACGATACCTCCGACCGTACAGAGCTTCAAAAGATGATATCTCTATACTAGCCTGGTAACTATTGTTGTAAGCAAACTCTACCAAATAGAGATGGTCCTCCCAAGAACCCCCAAAATCTAGTACACAAGTGTGCAATGTATCCTCGAGAGTTTGAATAGTCCTCTCTAACTGCCCATCTGTCTTGGGATGATATGCAGTACTGAACTTGAGCTGAGTGCCCAACCTCTCCTCCAAACTCCTCCAGAAATGAGAAGTGAAACGACTATCCCGATCCGAGACTATGCTGACGGGAACTCCATGTATCCTAATGATCTTCCACACATACATCTCTTCCAGCTTCTTCGTAGACAAACCCACCTTGAAAGGTAAACAGTGGGCCGACTTGGTCAACCTATCAACAATGACCCAAATTGCGTCTTTCCCTCCTGGAGATTGTGGAAGTCCGGACACAAAATCCATAGTAATGTGCTCCCACTTCCACTTTGGATTAGATAATGGATGAAGTAAACCTCCTGGCCTCTGCCTCTCGGCTTTCACCTGCTGTCACACTAAGCATCTGGATACAAACTATGCCACTTCCCTCTTCATGCCATACCACCACACACTCTCTCGTATATTTTGATACATCTTGTTAGCTCCTGGATGCATGGAATACTGAGAGCGATGTACTTCCTGTAATACTTCCACACCCAGCTTTCCACTAGGCACACACAATCTAACTCCATGCCTCAAATATCCATCCTCAGCAATAGTGAAATCATCCTCCAATCTTGCTCTCACCTGAGCTCTGATACTCCTCAGAGATATATCCTCATACTGTACTGCCTTGATCCTTTTCATTAAATTTGAATTTATCTGCAATCCCCACATCTATATAGTACAACCAGGAACTATCACCTCAATGCCCAAGCTCTCTAAGTCCTCCAACAAATATCGATCATGTATTAAGAACATTGCTACCGAATACCTACTCAAAGCATCGGCAACTACATTAGCTTTTCCAGGATGATACTGCAAAGATATATCAAAATCCTTCATAAGTTCTAACCATCGATGCTGCCTCATGTTCAATTCCTTCTGCGTGAAAATATACTTCAAGCTCTTATGGTCTGTGAAGATCTCCACACGCTCTCCGTACAAATAATGTTTCCACAACTTCAGGGCAAAGATGAATGCTGCCAACTCCAAATCATGGGTAGGATAGTTCTTTTCATGAGGATACAATTGTCTGGATGCATAGGCAATCACTTTTTTATTCTACTGAAGAACACAACCCAAACCTTTCCCTGATGCATCACTATAAATAGTGAAACCTCCAAACCCTGATGGCAACGTCAAAATAGGAGCAGACGTCAATCTCCTCTTCAACTCCTCAAAAGCAACCTGGCAATCCTTCGTCCAAACAAACTCCACATCTTTCCTTGTGAGTTTGGTCATCGACTCGGTAATCCTCGAAAAATCTTGCACAAACTTCCTGTAGTAGCCTGCCAAACCCAAAAAACTCCTAATCTCTGCTACCGAACTCGGGGTCTTCCATGATTCCACTGCTGCAATCTTTTTCGGATCCACTGAAATACCATCACCAGTCACAACATGCCCCAAGAACTCCACCTTGTCCAAGAAAAACTTACACTTGGACAACTTCCCATACAGCTTCTCCATCCTCAGCACATCCAACACAATCCTTAATTGCTCCTCATGCTCCTCCGGTATCTTCGAGTATATGAGTATGTCGTCGATGAACACCACCATGAACTTGTCAAGATACTGGTGGAATACCTTGTTCATCAAGTTCAAAAATACTGCTGGTGCATTAGTCAAACCAAACGACATCACCATAAACTCGTACTGACCATACCGAGTTCTAAAAGCAGTATTCGGTATGTCTACCGGCTTCATCTTCACCTGATGGTAGCCTGATCTCAAGTCTATCTTAGAAAATACCTTCGTACCACTCAACTGATCGAACAGATCATCAATTCGTGGCAAAGGATACTTACTCTTGATAGTCAGATTATTCAAAGCCCTATAATCAATGCATATGCACACCGATCCATCCTTCTTCGGTACAAACAATACCGGGGCTCCCTACGGTGAAGAACTTGATCTGATAAACCCCTTATCCTGTAATTCATCCACTTGCTTCTTCGTCTCGACCAGCTCACTGTTGTTTACTCTATAGACATGTTGTAAAATTGGTTCTGCACCTGGCACCAAGTCTATAGAGAATTCAATATATCGATCTGGCGGCAAATCTTGCAATTCCTCAGAAAACACATCCAAGAACACTGCTATCAACGGATGCGGCAACTCCTTGTCTTCCACCATAGCTCCACAAATAATGCCTCCTTCCTGCTCCGTAGCTCCTCTAGCAAACTCGAACTCTGGCCCTCCTAGCGGACCAAACACAACTCTACCTCCTCTACAATCTATGCTAGCATGGTGCCTAATCAACCATTCCATCCCGAGTACAATGTCGTAGCTCGAAAGTGGCATTACAAGTAGACACGCACTCAACTTCCGGCCTCCCAGAGTAACTCTCCGATCCTTCTAAATATTATTAACCAGGATAATGTCTCCCCCGGTCATGATCTTGCAAGTCCTAAGCAAAGACTAAACTACCAAACCATGCTTCAGAGCAAAAGAAATAGATACAAAACTATGGAAAGCACCACTATCAAACAAAGCTAAAGCTGAAATGGAATCAAGAAGAATAGAACCTGCGATGACATCTCCGGTGGATTCATCCTCCTCAACGGTCATAGCAAACGCTCATCCCTGACGTACACCTACCTGTTATTGATGCTGGACATAACACTGTTGCTGTGTCGGAAGCGGTCTCCTCGGTTGTACTGCAGGTGGTATCGGCTGTGCCCTCGGAGCTAAAGCTGCTCTCTGAACTGCACGACGTAGATTTGAAGGACACTCCCTCAGCTGATGCCCTTCAGTACCATAATACAAACAAACTCCCAACCTCCTCCTGCAAACTTCCCAGATTTGGTCGGGCTTCTTGCTGTAGCGGCAGAAAGTTTAGTGTAACTGTCTCTATTTCAGTTGTTGTTGTGCCTGGTGAAAAGGTACCGTAGTTGGAGTCTGGTGTTGTTACTGCCGCTGGAAAGGTCTGGACTGGAAATGAGGACGTTTTGCATATACTGCACTGCTATTGCCCCCAAAAAATTATCACGGTCTCTCTTGGGCTTCAAACCCAACTCTCGCTTAACATTGCATGCCTCCGCAAGTATCTTCGAGTATGTCTTATAAAAAGACGGAATGAGGATCTTCACTTTCCAGTTTAGACCCTCACGAAAATGAATAGCCCGAACCTCCAGCTCTCTCACCAGATACACTATAAATTGGCTCAACCTGCTGAGCTCCGCAGTGTACTCCTTTAAAGACATGCTCCCCTGAATAAGACTCTCGAACTGCCTCCCCAAGTCTAGCCTGTCTTCCCGGTCAAAGAACTTCTTTTTGAAAAGGTCCTTGAATACCTCCCAAGACTGTCTCGTATCAAAAAGAATTAGCTCATTCCTGAACCAAGTATGAGCGACGTCGAACAGTTGAAGTCCTACTGCCTCAACCTTCAGATCCTCGAAAAGATGAGACACCCTCATAAGATGCTCAATGTCCTCGAGCCAATCATCAGCATAGACGATGCCCTCTGTCCCCTTGAAGATCTTAGGCTCCAGTTTCTTGAAGTCCTGAATGTTGCCTGGCCGAAGCTGAGCAACCTGAGGAATAACTTGCTGCTGAACCAAAACTCCTCTATCGACTACGGTACGAGCAAGCGATGAGCACTCTCGATGCCCTACTATAGAACGTCGATCTGCCTCTGATGTGCCTCTAACTGAGCCCTCTGTGCCTCGAGCATCTTACGAAACAGTGTAGACATCTGTATTGCCTCTGTTGTCACAGGAGGTGGAGGTGGAGGTGAAAGCCCTCAGATACAGCTGGCATAATCCTCTGAGTAGGTAGTGGACCTCCGAAAGCAGTTGACACTCCAATCACCAAAGAAGTGACTGGTGCAGGCCCTTGGGATATCGTAGACCTCTCAGAAGCTGCTCTCCCCTGTTGTGATCTAGTCTTAGGCGGCATCCTCAGACAAAGTGAAGAAAGAATCAATATGGCACATGATGTAAGACACTCAAAGAAAGGACAGTTTTAGAGATCAAGTATCAATATCAAAGGACAATAGTTGAATCAAAAGAATTTTTCTAGGTGTGATTGAGTATCTCAGCCTATATCCTATATCCTATCGCAGGCTCGCAGTAGTACAATTAAATTGTCGCACTACCACGATATCGCATAACTTGCGAAGCTTGACCTGCATGGGTCACCACTAAAAATGTATCACGACCCATACCCAGTGTAAGGGTACAAGTCGAAAACAACGCCCTGCCTACGCCGTAGAATCGGCGGTAGAACGTTGTCTGGATAATCTATCTAACAATATAATGAACCACCAACAATGATAATATATTCAATCATAGATCTAAGATAGAAATGAGCATGAATCCGATAAAAGAATAAAAAAGTCACAATACAACTCATGAGTCTAAAATAATACATTAATGAGTCTGAAAGAATACTAACAAATAAGCTGGAGATAAATCCAGTACAAGGAATACTAAGAAACTACTAAACTCGGGTCATCTGTCTCAGTCGAGATAAGTCCCTCCAGAACCAAGGTCTCTGACTCTAAACCTACAACATCCTGAGGTCCATAATGTGTAGGGTACCAGTCCTCAGTGTCATCTGGAAAAAAAAATCCAGTCAGGAAAGGAGTAGAGTACATCTCTAACAGCAGTTCTAATCAATGATAAAAACTATGTAACTGTAAATATATGTGAATCTACAAGTTGCACAATAGATACGAGAGATATATATACAATAAGGAAATACTAAAATAAATACAATAATGAGCAATATGTCAATGAACAAGAATACTAATGTCTAAGTGTGTAAGTACTAGCTTTAACATGTGATCAGCTTGGGAACTTCATACAAGATATATGGCATGGCTAATCATACGTGCGGTGTATGATTAATATTATTCAATGCAAGACTTGATACAAGGAGGGTATGATCACATATCTATACTAAAATACTCTCCACATTCGACTGGTATAATAGATCCAACCATGGTACGCTATGGCACGAGATTCCCCAAGAAGATAGCTAGTCTTTCCGAGAATCAGTGTCTGTACATGTACAAGATAATCAATAAAATAAGGCTTGCACAAGATATATCATATACCAAGAAATAATATCTCATGACGAGATCCAGATATACCAATCCGTGTAACCATCGTGTCAAGTGAACAAGGATATCTTCACTAGATAAAATGAACAAAGGGGATATCATAAATGAGAAACTATCAGAGAATGTACTCGCCTGAAGTCCAATAAATAGTCTTACAGATGTCTGACACGGTGCCTCGAAGACCTAAATATGGTATACAACATCAATACAAGATTCTGAAAAGAAAATAAGTCAAACTAATCAACTTCTAGGTCAACAAGTAAATTCTAAGTCAAAAGTCAAACTAGGTCAACTCTAAGTCAACTATAGTCTAACTATGGTCAACTACCTATTACTAGATTGCACAAGTCTAACACAAGGATATTGGGTTCAAATACTAAAAGTCTAGCTCACAAAACCCATATCTTAAATATTAGGATACCGTATCTCCGGATACGTAAATCCATAGGTAACACATCAATATATAAGTCAAACAATTATTAATAATATAGAATCATAATTACAAACATTAAATAGGTACCGTGGTTTTGAACCAACTTGGTATCCCAACACTAAACCATAATATTGATACCCAAACCCAATACCTTGGGTATCCCCAATTACCTTGGTACTTACCTTGATATCACAAGGTAATACCCAATACCTTGTTTATGATAACTAAATATATATATATACTACACCAATTATTAGACATAAAGTATATTATAATACAAATAGCAATTTAGGAACATATTTATATATATTAAATACGATATATATATATATATATATATATATATATAAAATAAATAAAAACTGCCAAACTATCGCTAAAAATGATTCCTGCTGTCACTGAAAGTTGTTGTTACTACTGATACACTGCTGTTTTAGCGACAGATTCCTGCTGTTGTCGCTAAAGCCGTCGCTAAAGCTCTGATACGCTGCTGATACTGCTGCAGTTTCAGCGATAGTTTTCTACAACTGTCGCTACTGCTGTCGTTGTTTCTTCTGCCGCTGTTGTTGTTGTTTGATGCTGCTGTGACAATTTCTGCTGCTGTCGCCTTTGCTGCTGTCGCCTTTGCTGCTGTCGCTGAAGCTCCTTCTTATATATATATAAATTAATATATATATAATATATAAGATCTAAATATAACTAGATACTAATATGTATATATAACTACAATATATATATATATATATATATATATATATATATATTTATCTATGACTATATAAAATACATACATACTCCTCCATATATATATATATATATATATATATATATATATATATATATATATATATATATATATACAACACATATATGTATACATACATATAATCATACAATAATATGTATACATATATCTTATATATATATATATATATATATATATATATATATATATATATATATATATAACACAACTAATAATGTATATACATATGTATACTACAATATTAAATAGATCTTACATTTGTAGAATAAATAGCTACATAAATATATATACACACATGGTAAAAATAGATTTATGACACATAAATACAAAATATATAGATCATATTATATACATATACATATGTATATATATAATTACACATTACTATGTTCAAAAGTAAAAGAGAATTATATCTAAAATTAAATTGCACAAACACATGGATCGTATCACCCCGTATCCCACTAGATCTAGGATACGCTTGTTACACGAGTCAACCACACATCCAAACATACCCCGAAGGACACAAAATAAATCTACGTGTTCGTGTCAAAATGTGACATGTACAAAGTTCTGTGTCGGAGGAAAACCCCCCAAATCAACACGTATCACCAAATTATTGGGATACGACTTACACGTATCCAATTCTGGATACGACACTAGCCCCAAACACTCAAAGAAAATAAATTTTTAGCTTGATGAAGCCTATAATGGCCCACGAAGGAGAGCTGATGTAATCTTCAACGTAATAACCTAATGGCTGGTACGTGAACACCTTGTTCCCACTCCTCTCCACACGTCACCTATCACTATCTGTATCGTATTAAATGCTACGGAAAATATATCCATTTTCTCGTAAGTTTCCAAAAGTAGATTTCCCTCTACTTTTTCAGAGCCACCAAGAATTAACAGAGGAAATGGAAAAAGTAACAGAGAACATCTTCATCACAGTAGCAGGTCAACAATCCATTAAATGAGAGAAGATCACGGACATGCAAAATTATATGGAACAAGTATTGATAAGCCATGATGTTCAAGTCAAGTGTAGTGTTAATTTCCGGTCATATGCTAAGAGAGTGATTGTACGAGATGCAATTTTACAAGAATAGACAGACCACTCTTGTCCAGTGATCGCTCATTGATGGATGGATGGATGGATGGACAGATCAGAGTTCAGGAGTGAGTAAAGAAATTGCTTTGGTTACGTAAAACCAACCCCTCATTAGTTGGTTTCTTCTTTATGCATTGCCATTTCTGTGATTGTGTTCACTCGGAGGGAGGGATGTTGGTGATGTCTTGCTTTCATATTAGCCCTTTATGTGTAATTTCTATGGAGAGAGAAATGACTTGATTTCTTGTCATGTTTGCTAAAGAAAATGATAGTCCTGCAGAAACAGGAATGGGCTACCTATACCAGTCTTCTGAAACTTTTCTTTTACAGAGAATATGAGGATTCAGGACTCACTCAGATCCAGGAATGAGCTAGAGATCTGCGTGTATAAATTATAATGCACCCAACAAATTGTCAGTTGCAGCATTACTTGCTGCAACAAGAGAATTCTCAAACAACATACTGACTTGTCACTTGATGAGGATGCATCAGAAATGGTCTACATGACTAGTCACTTGATAAGTGCTTTTATTTGATGAATATCGGTAGAATACACGTTCAAGTATGTTGCCTTCGCTCATCCAAGATGGTGCCAGTGCATTGGATTCTGTCATATAATATACTATCTATATTGATTTACAGGCCCACACTTTCGGCTACCAATGGTTACCCACCTTCCTGAAAGGATGAAATTGTACTTAAAGTGTCCCTCACTATCTCTTAATACTGCAGCACCGCTTATCTTGTCATCCACAAAGGCTCCGTCGAAGTTAATTTTGTAGGTATTAGAGTGGTGTTTGAAGCACGAAGCTTGAAGCGTCAGATATCGGAGACAACCTCCACGCGCAAAGTCCATGCAGCAATCAACACTACACGCGTAGTTCCATGGTTTCGATGCTCATGTTGTACCGCTGCACCGCTGCTTGCGCTGCTCGCGTTGTTCCGTATGTAAACGATCGTACAACAGTAAAAAAAATTGTCCAAAAATGAGCGCAAACAGTGCCATCTCACGTCCAATATGTTCGTGCGAAGTGCAAAGTGCACAATCAAAATGCCACATTGTGCCCTTCGTCCGAGTCCGAGTCGCTAATTCCCTTTCAGGCTTAGCTCTTAGGGAAATCTCAAAGAGAATAACAAAAGATAAATATTCCTTTAAGGATTCAAACTTAGCCTCCTAGAAAAAATCCTACAAGGACCGCCACACCCATGTGCATACGCCAATACAAAGCATACCTATATTTTGATATACACACTTGGAGGTTTTTTCAATGTGGGACTAAATATTCTAGAGCTTAAGTAAAATCTCCAAAAATCTCCTACATATCTCAATACACTACAAAAATAAGTCAAATTAGAGACGTCTTCAGCGACTCCAGATGGCGACGTCACTAAATTTGTAGAATTTAGGGAATCCATAAGTAAATGTCGCAATACATAGGTGACAAATTACGACAAGTAGAGAATACTATTAGGTATTGTGAAACATGTCACTGTTGTGAGTCCTTGGACGTCGCTAATTTTTTAATTTTTACGACGTTTGGCGATATTATTTCTGAGACGTCGCTAACTTTATAATTTTTGGGACGTTTAGTGACATCTTTTTGGGGAGTTGCTAAATATTTTAATATACATGTTTAGTATTCACTTCCCCCATTCATAAAATTTTGACCAAATTCAAAATTTCCCCTTGCTTCTCCCATTCCGCTTTAGCTCTTCTCCTTCCCTCCGGCGCTCCGTTCACTTTCCAGCGGTCCCACTCTGGCACTCCTTCGATTCGTGTCCTGGCCACCGTCGGTTCCACTCTACGCTCCGGTGTCACGACCCGCACCAGGTGTAGGAGCGCGAGTAGCGAACAACATACAACCTACGCCGCAGCATCGGTGGTAGAATGCTATTTGGGTAAACTATCTATCTAGCAATAATGATCAACAAGATATATACTGCCACAAATGAAGTATAAATACTGAATCACATATCTATAAGATAGAACAATCGCACAAATATGATATGAAGAAATACTAATATCTAATGAGTCATCTAATATAATAAGAAATACTAATATCAAAAGCTGGAGACAAATCCAGTACAATAAACTTATCTATTGAGCTATAGGTACTGGATCCTCTGTCTCAACCGGGATGAGACCCTCCTAAGCCAAAGTCTCTGGATCTAAGCCAACTACGTCATGAGGCCGGTAGTGAGTGGGATACCACTCCTCAGTGTCATATGGAAAAAATATATCTAGTCAAAAAAAGAGTAAAGAATACCTCTAACAACAGTTCTAATAAATGATAAAACTATGTAACAATAAATAGAGCGAATATACAAGTATAAGAGATATACCAAATAGGAATATTGGAATTAAATATAAGAAAATGAGCATTATTAAAATAAGCAAGAAATACTACTAATTTGTGAGTGAGTACCAGCTTCAACATTTGATCGACTTGGGAACTTGCACAAGGATTAGGGCCTAGTTAATGATACGTACGGGGTTTGATCAACACTCACAAGGACATGCGCAAGGATGGGTAGATCACATATATATACTAACACTTCCCACCCTGAATGGTATAGTAGATCCAACCATGGTACGATATGACATGGGATTCACTGGGTAGATAGCTAGTCTCCCCAAGAATCAATGTTTGTACATGTACAAGAAGAACGAGGAATAAGGCTTACACAAGATACACCATAAATACCAAGGAATAACATTTCATGATAAGATCCGGATATACCAATCTGTGTAACCATCGTGTCAAAAAATTAAGGATATCTACACTAGATACAAGAAACATAGAGGATATCATAAATGAGAAACTAACAGAGAATGTACTTACCTGGAATCTGATGAACAATATCAAAGATGTCCGAAACGTTACCTCGGAGACCTAAATATAGAATATTACATCAATACAAGATTTTGGAATGAATACAAGTTAAAGTAGTCAATTCTGGGTCATAAATCTATTTTTAGGTCAAAACAGTCAAATTAGGTCATCTTTGGGTCAAACTAGTCAAACTTGGTCAAACTAGCTATTTGTAGATTGTTTGAGTCAATCTCTAGGATATTGGGTCCATACACTATGTAACTAGGCTATACTAGCTATGTTGGGATATTAGTACTATACTGTATCGTAAGATACATAATATAATATAAGAAAGTACTATAACAATATAAAATATACTAGTATTCCTAGCTAACTAGTACTATGGGATACCTTAGCTTTGAACCAACTTGTTATCTCACTAGCTACCCTCATCTAGATGCCCATACCCAATACCTACAATTACCTTAGCATTACCTTGGTATCACACGGTAATACTAGACTCGTATTAAACTTACTAACATCTATACTAACCAACACACATCACATTTTAACATATACATATATCAACTAACACTAATATTCATATCAACCTAACGAACAATACTTAACTTTTAACTTCTTAATTAGAAAACTAACTAAACTACTAACTAATTCTATCAACTAACTTAAACCCATGACTAATCAACAAACTACATACTAACCTATACTAAAAGATCTGACAAAAAATACTGACCACCCCCATTTCCTAGAACTATTGCTGCTAATGCAGCACCTACATGCTGTGCACAAGGTGCACATCCCACTGCCCTATCTCACTGTTGTTGTTGCATGCTGTTACTGCATTGCTACTATTGCTGCTGCCCATAGCAGCATTGCTTCTGCTGCTATTGCATGATGTTGTAGTGTGCAACAGCCTGACCTGCTGTCCACTTCATTGTGCAGTGCATACAAACTCGATCAGACCCCTCCCTCTTGCTACATCTCATATCAGTCATTGACTGTAACATGACAGTATTATATCCTAACTAATAGTGAAACTCACTCCCCCCCCCCACATATATATATATATATATATATATATATATATATATATATATATATATATATATATATATATATAGATATATTACTAACAAGTATATAATACTTAGATACATAGATATATACCAAATATATACTCCTAAATAATGCAATTAGATATAAAGGATAGAAATTTAGTGGGCATGAAATTAATATAGCAATAATACAAACATTTGGCATGCTTCGCACCGTACCACACCAAAACTATGATACGCTTGCGATACGACTTCACCAAACCACCAAACGTATTCCAAAGAACACGAGCAAGTATAGAATCATAGTTAGAAGTAGTACGAAGAGCTAGCTACTCATCCACGTGTCTGTGTCAAAATATGACATGTTCAAACCCCCGTGTCAAAGAAAAATCCCAAATCAATCCGTATCACCAAATTGTCATGATACAGTCTACACGTATCCAATTGTGGATACAAAACTAGTCTCACACAACCAAACATATAATAATTTGGTCTAATTGATCTATTGACAAATACATGATATGTCAAAATATTCTAAGATTCTTCAATAGGCCTCCTATGAACCTAATTCCACTTCTTATGGATAGCCTTAGTACACGGGAGGGTTTCTAATGATTAAACTACAGATTTAGAGTCTAAATAGAGAAACAAAACTGAATTATACCTATTAGGAGATGGATTTCCAATGCAAGTCTACAAATGAGTGTCAAGAGCCTTCAATTTTTTCTCCTTCCTCCTTTTGTAGATCCTTGACTCCTCCTTGTTCCAATAGCCTCCAATAGTCAGTAGAGAAGAAATTGGAAGAGAATTTGGATAGGGATTGATGTACGGATGAAGGAATTTGGTAGAGAGAAATTCTAGATCTAGAAATGAGATGAATAGATGAAGAGAAAGAGAGTCTCTATCCTCTCCCCCTATAGCCGGCCTTGCCCCCTTCTCCAAATCACTATAAAAAGTCTATAATATTCCTTGGGGGCATGTCATAAAAGAATTAATTAATGAGCGAAGGTTCTAATCCAATTGGTTTAACTATTTAAGTCATCCTCCTAATGAAATGGGCTCGTTTGTTGGGCTCAAATCTAGCTAGAATTAATGTTGGTCTATGAGTTTATTCTAATCTAGTTAAGTCCACTAACACAAGTCTAATAAAAATATAGCATCTAATAATAAATAAATAATACAATAAATAAATATACCACAAGCATATTTATTATTTATAAAATGACCAAAATACCCTTCTTAGAAAATATGGTAGTGATAAGTCTACACCCCTTAAAATAATTTTGTCCTAGATATTCAAAGATAAACTACCCCTAGAACAAAACAGCAACAGGAAAGAACATACCTCGAGGCACAAACAGTTATGGGTAACGCTCTCGTATTTCATCCTCCATCTATCAGGTAGACTCACCCGGAGAGTGATTCCTCTATGCAACGCATACCAAAAAAATGGTTTGGTTCCTCAGTACCTTCTCTCTCTGAGCAATAATCTTAACTGGCTGCTTTGGATAGCTAAGAGTAGGGCCCAACTCTATCTCCGAGTAATCCAATACATGACTAAGATTTGCTATGTTCCATCTTAACTGCCATACATGAAACACATTGTGCACGCCCTCCAATACAGGTGGCAAGTCTATTATGTAAGCAATTGAACTGACCCTCTCAAGAATATTGAAGGGTCCGATGAATCATGGACTAAGCTTCCTGCCTCCACCGAAATAAATTATGTCTCGTATCGAAGAAATCCTCAAAAATACTAGACCTCCAACCTAGAACAAAATACAACCTTAAGAACTTAATCTATAACAAATAACCAATATCAAGCACAAAATAAAAATCTAAAACTATACCTCAATCTCCAAAGGTCTCCGGTGGCTATCGGCCCAATGCCGTTGTTTGTCCTACGCCACTCGAAGTCTGTCTCTGATGAACTTAACCTTCTTTGCTGCATCCATAACCAACTCTAGCCCCAACAAAGATCTCTCTCTAATATCGTTCCATAACAAAGGAGTACGACATCTTCGACCGTACAGAGTCTCTAATGGTGACCTCTCTATACTAGCTTGGTAGTTGTTGTTGTAAACAAATTCTACCAAATTGAGATGGTCCTCCCAAGATCCCCCAAAATCTAGAGCACAGATGTGCAGCATATCCTCAAGAGTCTGAATGGTCCTCTCTGACTACCCATCTGTTTGGGGGTGATATGCAGTACTAAACTTAAGCTGGGTGCCCAAACTCGCCTAGAAACTCCTCCAGAAATGAGAAGTGAAACGACTATACTGATCCGAGACTATGCTGACGGGAACCCCATGTATCATGATGATCTTCCTCACATACATCTCTGCCAGCTTCTTCGAAGACAAACCCACCTTAAAAGGCAAAAAGTGGGCCAACTTGGTCAACCTGTCAACGATAACCCAAATTGCGTCTTTCTTTCCTAGATATTGTGGAAGTCCGGATACAAAATCTATAGTAATGTGCTCCAACTTCCACTCTGGAATAGATAATGGCTGAAGTTATCCACCTGGCCTCTGCCTCTTGGCTTTCACCTGCTGACACACTAAGCATCTGGATACAAACTATGCCACCTCCCTCTTCATGCCATACCACCACACACTCTCTCGCATATCCCGATACATCTTGTTGGCACCGGGATGCATAAAATACTGAGAGCGATGCTTTTTTTGTAACACCTCCTCACAAAGCTCCCCACTAGGCACACATAATCTAGCACCATACCGCATAGAACCATCCTCAGCAATGGTAAAATTACCCTCCAATCCTGCTCTCACCTGAGCTCTGATGCTCCTTAGAGATACATCCTCATACTGGGCTGCCTCGATCTTGTCTATCAACTCTGAGTGTATCTGCAACTCCCACATCTGTATGGCAAAATCAGGGACTATCCGCTCAATGTCCAAGCTTTCCAAATCCTTCAACAAATACCGATCCTGCGTCAAAAATATAGCTACCGGATACCTGCTCGAGGTATCGACAACTATATTGACTTTCCCCAAATGATACTGTAAGAATATATTAAAATCCTTGATCAGTTCCAGCTATCGACGCTGCCACATGTTCATCTCCTTCTGAGTGAAAATATACTTTAAGCTTTTATGATTTATGAAGATCTCCACACGCTCTCCGTACAAATAATATTTTCACAACTTTAAGAAAAATATGACAGTTGCAAACTCCAAATCATGGGTAAGATAGTTCTTCTCATAAGGATGCAAGCCTAGATACACAGGCAATTACTTTTCCATTCTGCTAAAGAACACAACCCAGCCCTTTTCTCAATGCATCTGTATAGATGGTGAAACCTCCAGACCCTGATGGCAACATCAAAATAGGAGTAGACATCAGCCTCGTCTTCAATTCCTCAAAAGTAGCCTGGCACTCCTCTATCTAAACAAACTCTACATCATTCCTGGTGAGTCTAGTCATCGGCTTGGAAATCCTTAAAAAATCTTGCACAAACTTCTTGTAGTATCCTGCTAGACCCAAGAAACTTCTGATCTCTTCCACTGAACTCGGGGTCTTCCAAGACTCCTCTGCTGCGACCTTCTTTGGATCCACTAAAATTTTATCACTAGTCATAATATGTCCTAAGAACTCCACCTTATCCCGGAAGAACTCACACTTGGACAACTTTTCATATAACTTCTCATTCTTTAACATATCCAACACAATCCTTGTGCTCCTCTGGTATCTTCAAGTATATGAGAAAGTCATCGATGAACACCACCACGAACTTGTCAAGGTACAACTAGAACACCTTGTTCATCAAATTCATAAATACCATCGAGGCATTAGTCAACCCAAACAGCACCAACATGAACTCATACTGGCCATAACGAGTCCTAAAAGCAGTCTTCGAAATGTCCTCCGGCTTTACTTTTACTTGGTGGTAGCCTGATCTCAAGTCTATCTTGGGAAATACATTTCCACCACTTAACTGATCAAACAGGTCATCAATCTGTGGTAAAGAATATTTATTCTTGATAGTGAGATTATTTAATTTCTTACAATCGATGCATATGTGTACCGATCTATCCTTATTAGGTATAAATAATACCGGAGCTCCCCACGGTGAAGATTTGGATCTGATAAACCCCTTATCCTGTACTTCATCCACTTACTTTTTCAGCTCAACCAGCTCGCTGTTGTTTACTCTATAGACATGCTATAAAATTATCTGTGTACCTAGCACCAAGTCTATAAATAATTCAATATCTCGATCTGATGACAATCCTGACAACTCCTTAGGAAACAGATCCAAGAATTCTTCTATCAAAGGATGTGATAACTCCTTGTCTTCCACTATAACTCCACATATAATGCTTTCTCTCTACTCTATAGCTCCCCTAGCAAACTCAAACTCTGGCTCTCCTGCCGGACTAAACAAAACTCTACCTTCTCTGTAATCTATACTAGTACGGTATCTAGTCAACCAATCTATCCCGAGTACAATATCGTAGCTCGAAAGTGGTATTACAAGTAAAAACATACTCAACTTTCGGCCTTCCAGAGTAACTCTTCGATCCTTGCAAATATCACTAACCATGATAATGCCTTCCCAGGTCATGATCTTGCAAGTCCTAAGCAAAGGCTCAGCTACCAAATAATGTTCAGAGCAAAAGAAACAGATACAAAACTATGAGAAGCACCACTATGAAATAATGCTAAAGTTGGAATAGAACAAGAAGAATAGAAACTGCGATGACATCTTCGGTGGGCTCGGCCTCCTCGACTGTCATAGCAAACGATCGTCCCTGAGGTGTACCCCCCTGATGTTGGTGCTGGGTATAATGCTGCTACTGGATTGGAAGCGGCGGTCCCCTCGGCTGTACTACAAGTGGCCTCTCCTGTGTTCTCGGAGCTAGAGCTGCTCCCTGAACTACACAATAATGGTTGGTAGGACAATCCCTCAGCTAATGCCCCTCGACACCATAATACAGACAAACTCCAACCTCTTCCTGCAAACTTTTCAGATGTGGTCGGGCTTCTAAAGAAATGGCAGAAAGCTTGTTGTGACTGTCCCTGCTTTTGTTGTAGTTCTTGGTAAACTGACGTCCTAGCTAGAGCCTGGTGTTGTTGTGACTGCTGAAAAGACCTAGACTAAAAATAAGGACGCTTAGCAGGCCATGCGTTGCTACTAGCCCCCAGAAAAGAATCACGGTCTTTTTTTGGTTTCAAGCTCAACTACCGCTCAACCTTGTATGCCTCCACAAGTATCTCCGAATATATCTCATAGAAAGACGGAATGAGTATCTTTACTTCATAGTTCAGACCCTCGTTGAAGCGGATAGCCCAAACCTTTGGCTCCCTCACCAAATATTCCGTAAATCGGCTCAGCCTACCGAACTCTGTGGGGTACTCCTCTACGGACATGCTCCCCTGAGTAAGGCCCTCAAATTGCCTCCCCAAGTCTAATCTGTCTGCTCAATCAAAGAACTTTCTCTTGAAAAGGTCCTTGAATATCTCCTAAGACTGTACCACATTAGCAAAAAGTGGCTCATTCCTGAACCAAGTACGAGCGATATGAAATAGCTGAAGTCCTACTTCCTCAACCTTCAGATCCTCAACAAGACGGGATACCCTCATGAGATGCTTGATATCCTCGAGCCAATCATCAGCGTAAATGATGTCCTCGATTCCCTTGAAGTCCCAAGGTTCCATCTACTTAAAGTCCTGGATATTAATCGACCAAAGCTGGCAACCTGCGGAATAACCTGCTGCTGGATTGAAGCTCCTCTCTATACTGCAGCAAGGGCAAGATGATGAGCACTCTCAATACCCTACCATAACACGTCGATCTGCCTGTGGTGAGCCTCTGACAAGGCTCTCTTAGCCTCCATTATCTCGCGAAACAATACGAACACCTGCGTCACAAATGTCGGCACGGAAGGTGGAGGTGAAAGCCCCTAAGTCACAGTTGGAACAATACTCAGTGCTGGAGGTGGACCCCCGAACGCAGCTGATATACCAATCACCGGAGAAGTAACTGGTGCAGGCCCTCGAGAAGTCACAAATCTCTCAAAAACTGCTCCTCTCTGCTATGATCGAGTCTTAGACGACATCCTGAGGCAAAGCGAAAGAAAAGAACCAATATAACACATGATATAATATATTCAAATAAGGACAGTTAAAGATCAAATAATAATATCAAGGAAGAACAGTTCAAATAAACAATAGAGTTTTTCTAGAATTGATTGAGTATTCTCAACCTATATCCTATATCCTATATCATATATCCTAAAACAGGCCCGTAATAGCACTCAAATCAGAGCACCACTACGAATCGTACTAATTATGACCTTGAATACCAGCATGGGCCACCACTAAAAATCTGTCACAACCCACACCCGATGTAGGAGCGCGAGTAGTGAACAACAATCAGCCTACGTCGCAGTATCGGTTGTAGAACACTATTTAGATAAACTATCTATCTAGTAATAATGATCATTAAGATATATAATGCCACTAATGAAGTATAAATACTCAATCACAGTTCTATAAGATGGAACAATTGCACGAATATGATATGAAGAACTGAAGAGTCAAATAAAACTCAACAGACAAAATAATATCCAATGAGTCATCTAATATAATAAGAAATACTTATATCAAAAGTTGGAGACAAATCTAGTACAATAAACCTATCTACTGAGCTACAAGTTCTGGGTCTTCTATCTCAACAGGGATAAGACCCACCTGAGCCAAAGTCTCTGGCTCTAAGCCAACTATGTCCCGAGGCCCGTAGTGAGTGGGATACCACTCCACAATGTCATCTGAAAAAAAATATCCAGTCAGAAAAGGAGCAAAGTATACCTCTAACAACAGTTTCAATAAATGATAAAAAATATGTAACAGTAAATAGAGCGAATATACAAGATGCAATATACAAGTACAAGAGATATACCAAATAGGAATACTGGAATTAAATACAAGGAAATGAGCATTATAAAATGAGCAAGAAATACTACTACTATGTGAGTGAGTACCAACTTCAACATGAGATCGGCTTGGGAACTTATACTAGGATTAGGATCTGGTTAATCATATGTACGATGTATGATCAACACTCACAAGTATATGCATAAGGAGGTATATGATCTCATATCTATACTAACACTCCCTGCCTTGACTGGTATAGTGGATCCAACCATGGTACGTTATGACACGGGATTCACTGGGTAGGTAGCTAGTCTCCCCAAGAATTAATATCTGTACATGTACAAGAAGAACGAGAAACAAGGCTTGCCCAAGATATACCATAAATACCAAGGAATAACATTTCATGACGAGATCTAGATATACCAATTTGTATAACCATTGTGCCAAAAAATCAAGGATATTTAAACTAAATACAAGAAATATAGAGGATATCATAAATAGAAAACTATTAAAGAATATACTTGCCTAAAATCCGGTGAACAATATCAAACATATTCGAAATAGTACCTCAGAGATCTAAATATGGAATATTACATCAATACAAGATTTTGGAATGAATACAAGTAAAACTAGTCAATTATGAGTCATAAATTTATTTCTAGGTCAAACAGTCAAATTAGGTCATCTCTGGGTCAAACTAGTCAAACTTGGTCAAACTAGCTATTTCTAGTTTGTATGAGTCTATCTCTAAGATATTGGGTCCATACACTATCTAACTAGGCTATACTAGCTATGTTGGAATATTAGTACTATACTGTATTGTAAGATACATAATATAATATAAGAAAGTACTATAACAATATAAGATATACTAGTATTCCTAGCTAACTAGAATTATGTAATACCTTGGCTTTGAACCAACTTGGTATCGCACTAGCTACCCTCATCTTGATACCCATACCAAATCCCTACAATTACCTTAGCATTACCTTGGTATCACAAGGTAATACTAGACTCGTATTAAACTTACTAACATCTACACTAACTCTCATCTGATTCTAACATATACATATATCAACCAACACTAATATTCATATCAACCTAACTAACAATACTTAACTTCTAACTTCTTAATTAGACAAGTAAATAAACTACTAATTAATCCTATCAACTAACTTAACCCATGATTAATCAACCAACTACCTCCTCTCTCAGGTCCCCCCCTCGACACGGATAATCTAATACCGTACCTCATAGAACCATCCTCGACAATGGTAAAATTATCTTCCAATCCCGCCTGAACCCGTGCTTTGATATAAATAGAACTAGAACTGAAGCGATTAAGGTTCTGAAAGAATTCTCTCTTTCGAGAGGAGCTGACCCAGAACCACATACTCATAATATGTAGACTTGATCCTGTCCATCAGCTCTAACTGAATCTACAAGCCCTACATCTGTATCTCCATACCAGGAATTACCACCTCAATACCCACGCTCTCTAGATCGGCTAACAAGTGTCTGTTTGACGTCAAGAACATAGCTACCAGATACCTTCTCAATGCATCAAAAACTACGTTGATCTTCTGTGGGTGATATACAATAATATATCGAAGTCCTTCATCAACTCTAGACACCTTCGCTACCTCATGTTCAGCCCTTTTTGGGTAAACACGTACTTCAAGCTCTTGTGGTCTGTAAAGATCTCCATACGCTCTCCATACAGATAGTATTTTCACAACATTAGAGCAAAGATGACCGCTACCCACTCCAATTTGCAGGTAGGGTAATTTTTCTCATGTGGACGTAACCGCCTGAAAGTGTCATACCCAGTACCGAAATACGGAGATGGACATGTGGCGCCCCGTTCCTCCTATTTGAGGAGCGCGGCTAAGAAATACAAGATGGTATCGTTCGATCGGGATAGATTAAAATAAGAACTCGTCCTCATTATGGATTTGCTTCTTCGGAATCGATTCCCATATTTAGTGGACTGTATCCCCGGGATCGACTTAGTGGCAGAGTCAGGAGGGACCTCTCCGCTGCATTCTTTTGTTGCCTCGGATTTCGATATCGCTTGTTGCTTTCGTGCTTTGAGTTGGTTTTCGGATTTGCTTGTTTTTCTTAAACGATTTTTGATGGATTTCATTGTTTTTGTTCATTGAACTGCACTTCAATTCCGAGATTGGAAAGAGAGAAAGAGGTAATGATCGAGCTGTTCGTGCAATCAGGTGAACGAGCAGTAGGCGGCTTACGAGCGGAGTCTTGAAGCACCTCTTTCCTTCTCCCTTCCAACCATCTAAGTGAGTGGCTACCATCCCGATTAGCTAGCCCTGCTTCCAAGTCTTCACACCTAAAAATCTTGCATTCTTCTTTGCCCCGATCAAATAATACCAAGTAATAACTAAAAGATGTCAAGATAAAAAGGGAATGGATTTGGATTATATTGCTTGTCATTCAAGTTAGAAACGATTACTTATATTGCATGCTTGTTCGTTTGGGAATAAATCATGAATTATTGCTTGTCTTATACTCTTGTTGCGAATCATGAATTGTTGCTTGTCTTGTACTCTTGTTGCCTCAACTGCATGAATAGTTAACTTGTAAACATACCGTTCGATCACGGACAACTTGTGCACAGGGTCACGATCTCGCGGACGGTGCTGGGGCACTGGCATCGATCCGATCCTGGCTAGACCTATTGTTTAGTCTCTTGTTCTTGGCAAAATAGCTTGCAATGCCTCTTGTACTTTCGTCGCATACCATTCTCGTCAAAGACTATCGTCCACTATGGCATACGCCAGTGATCATCTTGTATATTTAAACCTGTTACAAACTAACTTGTGTCTTCGTGGCAGGGAAGGCATAGAAAGTATTGTACAGGTGGTTCAGTCGGCACCGAATGGTGGCAAGTTTTATTTCAGTAAATTTTATATGCTTCTTACTTGTAAATGAACTAAGGCAAGATAGAAAGACCATAATAAATATGCATGCTTCATTAAAATAATGTATTGATTGGTATAGTTGGGTTTAGCTCGCCTTCACCAGTACATTTCGATATACTGACCCTCGTTGAAACAGGTTCCCCGTACTAAGGCAAATTGAGCGAGGAGCCCAAGTCGTCTTCCTGATCCAGTCCAGCTGTAGGCGCATCCTGATCATGCCGCATCATTTTGAAGTATTTTGAATAGAAGGAGCTAGAACCCAAGCAAGAATGCAGCTCCGTGGAAAAGACGTCCTCCAGCCCGGAGGTCTGTATACATTTTGAAGTTTAGTAAAGGGATGTAATGTACAGGACTGTTATCTCATTTTGTGTCAACACTTTTGTAAGACCGTGCGACAAATTAGCTGACTCATTCAAGAGTTTGTAATAGATGTTCATTATCAATAAAGAGAACTTTTCCATGTTTTAATTTGTGCTTCAATTTATCTGTGTACTCTGAATATGTGCTCGTTATGCAAAATGTTCTAGCCTTGTGCGGGCGTAACCCCAAGCCCGCACGACGGTCATGATTCGGGGGACGCCCCAATGATTCCACGAAATTGGGTCGTGACATAGTGGTATCAGAGCACAGATTCAAGTTCCTGACCCTCGTACTAGAAAAGTTCCTTTAACAATCAAATTCTTGTACGAACTCTTGAACTCGTTAGGACAAAATGAGATACGTTCATGCAATGAATCGATAATACATTATGATCCTAATATAATTTACCTTCTTTTGAAGGAATGGCACTAGCGCAATCCTTAGTGCTAGCACCGGACAAAATGCAAGGCCAAGAAAGTAGTTCGGGCACTTCGGGAAGTTCAAGGAGCCAGCGAGCCCTGCCAAGCATCGATTCCATCCAGCAAATATTGCGGATGTTGGAGGCAAACCAACAAAGGGACGAGGCTCGCTACGAACGGGCCGAGAAGCGGGCGGAGGAGAGTCAGCTCAAGTTTCAAGAAAATATAGAAGCTCGATTCTCAGTCCAATAGAAGCAGGTAGATATCCTGCAATAGATCGTTCAGACTTTGGCTTCCAACCATTCCACGACAACAACAGCGACTCCGGTGGAACAGCCCGTGCTTGAAGTTGAGACATCATAAATTCCATGGAAGAGGAAAGTTACTGCCTTCGACTTTGGCCACTTTAAGAAAGTCTACAACACTCCATTCAACGGGACTGAGGACCCAATCATGGCTCTAGATTGGTTGCCCGAACTTGAAGACCACTTCACTCTGCTAGAGGTCCCCGAAGAGAAGTGCGTCGTATGCGCACAACTACAGCTCCGCCTCAACGCGCACGATTGGTGGGACGTACATCGACGATCTCTTCAAGTTGACTATGGAAAGGAGGCGATCGTGTGGACAACTTTTCGTGCTGCGTTTGAAGAGGAGTTTATACCCTCTTCAGTACGACGTCAGATGGAGAACGAGTTCGTACAACTGAGGCGAGGTAGCATGACAGTTAAATAATATTCTGTCGAATTCAACCGACTCTCCAAATTCGCTATCCATGCACACGTAGTCGTTCATCAGTATTCCGTCGATCCAGAAGGTTTAAAGGTGGTCTATGCCCTGCCATCCATGCGTACGTAGTCGTTTATCAGTATCGGACAATGCGGGAAGTCATGAATCATGCCTTATCACTTGAACCGCAGTATCCTCACGTTTCTACCGGCGTTGTGCATACCTAAAATCAAAAACGCTAAAGCAACGATAGAGGAAAGAATGCTACAAAGCGTCACAATTAAGGCAGGAAGCAGAAAGAAAATTCAAACCAACCTTGTAATTTCTGCAAAAAGCCGGGGCATATAATCGACAAATGTCGTCTGAAACTTGGGTTATGCCTAGCCTGTGGAGAATCAAACCATTCAGTTCGTGATTGTTCATTGAGTCATAATCGTCGTCGCCAACAAAATAATCTCTAACGGTAGGTTCTATTCCTAAGTTCCGAGGATGAAACTTTCAATTAGTTGGGTAGGATGTGGCGTCCCGTTCCTCCTATTCGAGGAGCGCGGCTAAGAAATACAAGATGGTATCGTTCGATCGGGATAGATTGAAACAAGAACTCATCCTCGTTATGGATTTGCTTCTTCGGAATTGATTCCCATATTCAGTAGACTGTGCCCCCGGGATCGACTTAGCGGTAGAGTCAGGAGGGACCTCTCCGCTGCATTTTTTTGTTCCCTCGGATTTCGATGTCGCTTGTTGCTTTTGTACTTTGAGTTAGTTTTCGGATTTGCTTGTTTTTCTTGAAAGGTTTCGATAGATTTTATTATTTTTGTTCATTGAACTGCACTTTAATTCCGAGATTGGAAAGAGAGGAAGAGGTATTGATCGAGCTGTTCGTGTAATACAGGTGAACGAGCAATAGGCGGCTTACGAGCAGAGTCTTGAAGTGCCTCTTTCCTTCTCCTTTTCAACCATCTAAGTGAGTGGCTACCATCCCGATTAGCTAGCCCTGCTTCCAAGTCTTCACACCTAAAAGTCTTACATTCTTCTTTGCCCCGATCAAATGAAACAAAGTAATAACTAAAAGATGTCAAGATAAAAAAGGAATGGATTTGGATTACATTGCTTGTCATTCAAGTTGGGAACAATTACTTATATTGCATGCTTGTTCGTTTGGGAATGAATTATGAATTATTGCTTGTCTTGTACTCTTGTTGCGAATCAAGAATTGTTGCTTGTCTTATTATTTTGTTGCCTCAACTGCATAAATAGTTAACTTGTAAACATACCGTTCGATCACGGACAACTTGTGCACAGGGTCACGATCTCGCGGACGGTGTTGGGACACTGGCATCGATCCGGTCCGGGCGAGGCCTTTTGGTTAGTCTCTTGTTCTTGGCATAATGGCTTGCAGCACCTCTTGTACTTTCGTCGCATACCATTCTCGTCAACGACTATCGTCCATTATGGCATACGATAGTGATCATCTTGTATATTTAAACTTGTTGCAAACTAACTTTTGTCTTCGTGGCAGGGAAGGCATGGTAAGTATTGTACAGGTGGTTCAGACGGACAGGTAAAAGCCATCGAACAGTGGCAAGTTTCATTTCAGTAAATTCTATATGCTGCTTACTTGTAAATGAACTAAGGCAAGATAGAAAGACCACAATAAATATGCATGCTTCATTAAAACAACGTGTTGATTGGTATAGTTGGGTTTAGCTCGCCTTCACCAGTACATTTCGATGTACTGACCCTCGTTGAAACAGGTTCCCCCCATTAAGGCGCACCGAGCGAGGAGCTAAAGTCGTTTTCCTAATCCAGTCCAGCTGTAGGCGCATCCTGATCACACCGCATTATTTTAAAGTATTTTGAAGAGAAGGAGCTAGAACCCAAGCAAGAATACAGCTCCGTGGAAAAGCCGTCCTCTAGCCCGGAGGTCTCTATACATTTTAAAGTTTAGTAAATGGATATAATGTACAGGACTGCTATCTTATTTTCTTTCAATACTTTTGTAAGCCCGTGAGGTAAATTAGCTGACTCGTTCAAGAGTTTGTAATAGATGTTCATTATCAATAAAGAGAACTTTTCCATGTTTCAATTTATCTGCGTACTCTAAATATGTTCCCGTTATGCAAAACACTCTAGCCTTGTACGGGCGTAACCCCAGGCCTGCACGGCGGTCACGATTCGGGGGACGCCCCAACGATTTCACAGAATTGGGTCGTGACAGGACATGGCCAGCTATCCCGTATAAGGTACTATACGTCGTACGACGATCACGACTGTAATAAGACAAGAGGGTGCATGCTACAATTAAGTCACTTAGGGTCACACGAATATTTAATCTCAATCAATAAAGAAAGAAACAGTAAACATAGAGCATATATGATAAGCAAATAAGGTGTCCCAAACGCTTTTTCAAAATATTCTTGAGACCAGCTGTGCAAAAATAAGAAGCTGACAGAGTAATAAAAAAATGACAGTGACAACCTGTAGCCTGATTTAATATAATAATGTAAGGAGACTAATGTCCAAACGTGCCGGCTAACAGGTGCTGGTGGCTAAACGCCTAAAAAAAGAAAATATACAATGACGAGAAGGGAAGAAGAAAACCTACTCGTTATCCACTGCGACCATATTCCTGGTATGCGCCATTAGTTAGCTGATAGTGCGCTGGATCCTCGGGTGCTTGCTTGAAACCTGTCCATGCAAAACTAGTGGGGTTAGAACCCAAATAGCAAGTACCATAAATTAGCAAGAAATATATATATATATATATACACACACACACACACACACACACACACACACACACACATAGGTTATGTGTTTTTGTTCAGGTCCACGGCATATCCTAAAACAAAGTTCCAACCTTAAAAGCAAACAAGGAGAAGGGTTGAACCGTCACACAATGATACTCCATGACCCTAGACTACTAACGGAATAAATACAATTATATCCAAGTCTAAATAATAAGATCGACCAATCATTTGTACTTACTAATTATGGAGTTTGAGGTCATCTAAGAATAATGAATTAGTATCCTCATATCAAGCAATTATCGAAAATGAGCTAACCGAGCCAAATAAGGAATATCCAGGCTTTCACGAGTGCACCCATTCTCGGAAGGGCCACTGCGTTAAAATACGGTATTAGCGGTTCCAGTGCTTCGATAGGGAGATAATGGCTCGGTGCTATTTATAATTGGTTAGATACTCCACTCTACTAAGGCGAATAATATGTAGTATCTGTGGTGGTCAGCCCACAACGTACTTAGAATGAATCTTTGTAGGAAGGTTCGTTGGCATGATCTCGGGATACTACTCCCTCCAAATATTACAATCACTTTTAGTTACTAAATTAGCCCTACACTGTGTTCAAAAATCTCAAGGCGTGGCTACATGATAATTTTTCTTAAGATGTCGTATAAAGTACGGGCACGCTAGATACGAATCCATAAAAGTTCAATATGGATTCACCCGAGCATGTATGCAATATTCAATTAATCAATATCCTAGTTACACTATGGTACTAGACTCGCAAATAATATCTATGAAGGGGAATATATATATATATATATATATAATATCATGCATTTAGGAATTTGGAGGCATTTTCGATGCACAATCCAAATATAAAATACTTAACACATGACACGGTATGTCGCACCTCAGTGCACATTCATTCATATACACATTCAGGCAATAATTATATCAACACCGATACAGTATTTGTCATGCCCCACTCCTAGAATACACAAGACCAGGCCACGTGGCAATGGCCAACTAATACGACTCCAAGGGATTTTCCAATTTAATGGACCCGATGAAGCATACTACACTGTCTTAAAATACTATCAAGTATAATATGATAATATACAGCAGGTAAATATCTAATATCATCCACACAATATAAATAAAAGAGCTAAAGTAAATATTGGAAAATAAATGCAGAGTTTTAATGTCATAGTATAATCCAAATAAGTCGGATAGGAACAAATCCATTACAATGATGAAGTAAGAGTATAGAAGGACAAATAAGAGTACGGCTAGAGCATCGGCTCACTAGATAAGGATGCTCCAGCCCTAGGCGGAAGGCCTACCAGTGATCAAGGGACCTCTGATGGTAGCACCACAAGCTCCTCCTCGGTCATGTACCTCGTCTCCCGACCGGGCCCGTATAAGGTAGGATAGTATTCCTCGTCCAAATCTGGAAGAGAACCAAGTCCTCAGATGGACGTAACAAGATACAAAAATATATGCCAAATATAAATACTGAATAAATAAAGGGGGTGTAGTAACCATCTAAGTGAATACAATATAAGGACAACCTTGGTATGTATGGGTAGGTGCAGGCATAACGTCCAATACTCTGAAGAGCATGATATCTGTACATGTAACGTCCATCATTCCGAAGAGAGAGGTATCTGCATATATATAAGTCTGTAACTCTCTGAAGAATGCGGTATCTGAATAAAGAAAGTCATTGGATCCGTGGCTCATCTGGACACTATGGATTCCAATATGTGTATCCCATACACCTACCAGTTGACCTTTCCTCCCAATACAAATATATAAGTCGAATATATGATGTACATACTACGTAACTATATACCAAGTCTCAAATAACTAGGCTAACCTGACTACGCACTAAAATCGTGATGTATGTCACATGCACCGATAGCTAGTCGGGTATGCTAACTCGAATCCCAATATGAGTTTATCATCATGATGAGTGTAAAAAGTGTCAGGGTCTTGGAAGATATTAGAATATTCTCAGAATAGTAGGTGAGTCTACTAGTGACTAAGTCAATACACTACACATTAACGCATTAGTCAACTGCACCCGAGTCATTCTCGGATGCGCACAGTTATATATAATATTGCAATAATATCTCATGTAGCATTTAGTAATTTAAATTAAACAATAAATAAGGCAAAGTATACTTGCCTGGATTCTAAAGCTGTGAGTGCCAAAATCCTGCTCCCAAAGTCGCACCCGAATGGTCCAACGATCCTATATATATAATATAATAATCAACAGTCATTATACTAGTACGCACAGAAATACAACTATAGTTCACTTAGAAACTGACGCAAGTAGGGGTCATAATTGGTCAACTAGCAGGGTCGAGTATGCACATAGCTAAAATGCACAAGTGTAATATCCTCAAAAATCGTGTACAACAGGACAATTAACTACCAAATGCGTCATAACTCTAAAATATCGTATAACCTATCTTGTGTCCTAGCTAATGGGTTAAAGTACACAAATGACAATTTAGTCTAAGCACCTAGGGTCTACACAATTATGTGCCATACTAACAACCAAATTTCTAAGAAGTATTTAGTCACACTAACTACTATTCCCACACATGCGCACATATATAAACTAGGTACTAGGGTTCACAAATCAACATTGGTCCATGCAACTATAATATCATAAAGAAAGAGGAAGACAAGTGCAAACATATATGTGCTCGTAAATTGGGGGGGGTGATGCTCATCCGTGGCTCGAGGGCCGGTCTCCGGTGGTGCACAGTAGCTGCAGTAGCAACATTGGCAGCTGCGGGATGGTGCGACAAGGTAACGGTGGCTGATGGTGAGGTGGGGACGATAGTGATTGGGATGGATGTGGTAGCTAGAGGTGGTGATATTGGGATAGTGATGGTGGCGGGATGGTGATGATGGTGTAATGGTGATGGTGATGGAGATGGTGGTGTTGGCCAAAAAAAGAGAAGGAGGAGGAAAGTGGTGGCGGTGATTGTTGTCGCGGTGGGATGGTCGGAGAAGACATTGGTCGTGGGGATGATGGCGAGGGTCGAGGTGACTATAGAGGTTGCAGTGGTGATGGTAAGGCTGATGGTGGCGACTGGTAATATCGGGATGGTTGTGGTTATGGTTAAGGTGGTGGCTAAGGTGGCGGGGAGGGGGATGGTCGGAGGAGGAAGTCGGGAAAGAAGAAGAAGAAGATGAAGTAGTTTAGGGTTCGGTTAGGTGTGGGTGGCTGTCAATGAAGAAAATAGAGAGAGAGAGAAGGTATTTATGTAGGAAGAGGAAGTTAGCATTGGGATTAGGGCCAACCACAAGGCATTCCTAGGGATGGGGGAATTATTCTATATGAAGGATTGAAGGGCTATGATGGACAAGATTTTGAATAGAGGGTGTAGATGAGGTAGGCAAAAAAGTTAGAGTATTGTACACACAAAATAGAAGGAAAATCGAGGTAGACCAGCCAACAAATGAGGGGGGTTTCTTCATGGCTTGGCTCCAATGGGAGGTGGACACCTAATTATCTTTTTGCACAAAAGCCCCTAACAATTAGGAAATTGCACAAACAATGGAGTTTAGGATTGGATGAAAAAAATACCATGTTTGTTGTGATATAGTGGATTAAAATGGTGTATGGTGTTTAGTATGAACCTTAAGGGTGTGAGTGGGGGTTTTGGTTATTGTTGGATCTAGTTTTGGGTTAGGTTGGATCATTACACCAATTTAATTAAAATTAGTGTAAATGATATTCTTTAATTAATTGGAAGTGCATAGGATTAAAATTGGGTGTCATACAAGTTTCATGGACGTAGTAGACTCAGAATAAAAAATTATCATAAATTGGGTTATACAAAATGGGTCAAGATTGGGTCTCCAATTTTGATTGGAACAGATAAAGATGCAAAGTTAAATTTATTTTGATTTAAAAATAAATATTTGTAACAAATATTATGCGACTAAAATAAAGCACAAGAGATGGTATTTATTAGTTACACAAAGGTCAGAATGGAAGGCTGACACATCTAGGAAAAGTGTATAAAATTAGTTTAAGAGAAAATGCTAGTGTAGCGCTCCAAATATCGAAGCAACGGTAAGGTGCACAAAGTGATACGAATATTGTAAATTAATCTAAAATACTATGTTCTAATTCTAAATGGCTCCAAACTAACCATAGTCTCTCTATCTAAGCCAAGTAGACCTAAATTTGGTCGATGAGGATTACAATCTACCCTCCTAAGAGCATTTCGTTCTCAAAATTAAAACAGACATATGGCAAAAATTATTGACTGAAATTAAAAGCTACTACATACCTAGGCCATCAAAGATATGAAAAAAATATTGCCGGATATCATCCTCTCGTTCCGAGGTCGACTCGCTTGGTGTATGATGCCTCCACGCGACATGAACTAGAGGGATAGTCTGACCTCGTAACACCTTCTCACTTCTGTCCAGAATCTCTACAGGTTACTCCTGATTTGACAAACTCAGTCCGACAATGATCTCCAAGTGGTTAAGCACATGACTCGGACCTGCCATGTACCTTCTGAATTGAGGTACATGAAAGACATCATGAACTCCTTCTAATATCAGTGGTAATGCTAATCAATAAGCAACCTCTCCGATGTGCTCTAACACATCGAATGGTCCGATGTACCTCATATTCAGCTTTTCTCTGCCTCTAAACTTGATGTCCCCTCAGATAGGCAAGATTTTTAGAAACACATGATCTCCAACCTGAAATTCTAGGGGTCTCGATGTCCGTTTGCCCAATGCTTCTGTCTATCATGTGCTGCTCGGATGTGTCCTTGGATCTTCTTTACCTTCTCCACTGTACGAACAACCAACTCTAGTCCAAGTATTTGTCTCTCGCCCACATCACTCCTACACACCGGGGAACAATACTTCCTGCAATGCATCATAGGGAGCCATCTGAATGCTCGCTTGATAGCTATTATTATAGAAAAATTCGATCAAATATAAATGGTCCTCCTATAATCCACTAAAATGAAGCATGCACGTCCTCAACATATCCTCCAGTGTCTGAATGGTGCACTCAGACTGGCCATATATCTGCGGGTGATACGATGTGCTAAACTTCAGGCAGGTACCGAGTCTCTCTTATATACTCCGCCAAAAGTAAGATATGAACCTCGTATTCCTGTCAGATACTATACTGACTGGCACCCCATGTAGTCGTACGACCTCCCTCATATACATATCTGCTAAGACCTCTGTAGACTTTCCAACTCTGAAGGGTAAAAAGTGAGAGGAGTTGGTGAGTCGATCCACGATCACCCAAAACATATTACGACCACTAGGACTCCTCGAAAAGTTAGTAACAAAGTCGATAGTGATGTGCTCCCATTTCCACTCAGGTATCGGGAGCAGCTAAAGTAAACATGTAGACCTCTGATGCTCAGCCTTGACTTGCTGACACACCAGGCACATCACCACAAAGAGGGCTATCTTCCTCTTTATTTTATGCCACCAATAGTACTGTGTCAAGTCTCTGTACATCTTTATGCCTCCTAGATGAATAGAGTATGCTGAACTGTGCGCCTCCGACATCAGCTCCTGACGAAGTTCTCCATTCAGAACATAAAGAAGATCTCGATATCTCAAAGTTTCGTCCTCATGTATGAACAATCCTGTCTGCATCCCGACCTCTGTCCTCTTTCGAAGCCTCTGAAATCTGACATATGTTGGCAAGGCAGCCTTGATCCTCTCAACCAATGTCGATGGCACCTGAAAACTCGACAACTGGTCGTCTACTCCAAGAATAATGACTTTTATACCCAACTACTCCAGATCCCTCAATTGGTGTTACTAGGTAGTAAAAAATAATACCATGGGCCTCCTTCTCAATGCGTCAGCTACCACGTTGGCCTTTTTCTGATGGTACTGTTGTTTGTGGTATTAAACGAAAGAATAAAGATGTATTCAATATGGGGTTTACACAGAACCCGCCTTCTTTTGTTTACAAACAAACTTGTATAATTTGATCCTATACGAGGATATGGGAGTATAATTTATTTAATCTGGGTAAATATTGCTATAGGTGTCTGATCTGCAGTCGATCACTTTAGCCCTTGGACCACACGATGTTAAAGAAGTGCCGTAGAAGACAGGAAGCAGCTTCGAAGGTTGCAGAAGAGGGTGGAGGCACGATGCCAAAGTCGTCGATCCCTACTCTTTGCCTGAGCTCCGGGTGCTCTCTCTCTCTCTCTCTTTCTCTTTCTCTCTCTCTCACTCGGGTTCGATCTTCCAATTTTTGTTGACCTGGTTCGATCTTCAAGTTTTTAGTTTTTCGACCTCGGATCTGATATTGGTTTTCTTGACCAATTTTCTGACCTTTTTCCTCATTGATAGAGGTCTCTATTTATAGAGTTTTAGTGACAGTGACCACTCCGTTGGTGTAACAACCAAGGAGTGGAAAGTACAGCACCCTTTTACACAACGGTTAAAGTAACCAATGCCTGCGTATAGATGATCTTTTGAATGAGCGTGTGATGCGGGTCCAACTAAGGGACACAACGCGTACTATTGCAACGAAGATCACGGCGTAAAAGCCACGTAGGTAGGTATCCATCGTGTAGAAGAAGTTGGCATAAAAGCCAAATGTCTGTCACCATGGCATAAAAGCCAAATAGTTATCAAACCGGCATAGAAGCCGAACAGGCGTAGAAGCCGAGTGGTCGTAGAGGCCGAACAGGCATAGAAGCCGAACAGGCGCAGAAGCCGAGTGGTCGTAGAGGACGAACAGGCATAGAAGCCGAAGGGGCACAGGGGCCGAGCAGGCGTAGAAGCCGAAGGGGCGTAGAGGCCGAACAGGCGTAGAAGCCGAAGGGGCACAGGGGCCGAGCAGGCGTAGAAGCCGAATGGTCGTAGAGGCCGAACAGGCGTAGAAGCCGAAGGGGCACAGGGGTCGAGCAGGCGTAGAAGCCGAAGGGACACAGGGGCCGAGCGGGCGTAGAAGCCGAAGGGGCACAATCGCTGGATGGGCGTAGAAGCCGCTGCGTACCGTGCCACAGTGCTGACATGGACGTCTTAGCTTGAATTATGGCTTTTGAAGATATAATCAAATCTCTTACATTAAATATCGAGATTTGCCACCATCCTGTGCATTAAATATGGAGGCGTGTTCTTTGACGGTCTGCAATCCTTTCTGTGCATCAGTCGCAGACACGTGCCTCGAGAAACTGTTACCGCACTGTGCATTAGGCGAAGAGACGTGCCTCGAACCCCGTACGTAGTACAGCTTTTGGCGTAGCAGGCGGTTTGTCTACTGCGGTACGTAAACAGTTCGCGTTTTACCTGTATAAAATAAGGCACCGTATCCCCTTGTGCTTTGAAAAAGTAGTTTACGCGAAGGAGATGGCGGTATTTGACAGCCTAGGTGGCAGTGCAGTACCATCATTATAGCCGTCGCTTGGGTAGTCGAGCCTTATCCCTTTGCCAGAAGTCCAGACGTCAGGTTCTTTGCAGGCTCTGACAGGTTCATTGCAGGATCTGACAGGTTCACTTCAGAGAATACGAAGCGTCTCTTGTACACCTCTATGCTGCGTATGAAAAGGGGATGAGTTTAACGCCCTGGAGGCGAAGAAGCACCCTGTTTACGCTGAAGCGGGTTGGACGTACTGCCTTACGCGGATGGTCCTTTGAGCTTTTTTATGTTTCACGCTCTGTTCTAGCAGAAAAGGGCTCTGTTGCACGCTTGATGGCTCTGAAGGCCTCTGCTTACGCTGCTCTGCACTGATATACCGCGTATAGTCATCCGACGTATTTTGCATGCTTATACAAGACCCCCTTCAAAGCTTTCAAATTCCTCGGAAATTGGAACGCTTTGAATGAAGCATGAACCGCACCTCGTGACTCAAAACATTTCTGAATGGAGCGTTAAAACGGTCGATGCCGACTTTATGGCGGATTTATTGGGGACCGGTGTGACCCCTCTCGCCTATAAAAAGGCTGGGGGAGTTAGCCTGTTCTCCCCATATTTCATCACCACGCAGAGATGATCGCCGGAGTTCGCTGGATCGATTTGAGGAAGAAGGAGATCATGTTCTTCCAGCGTGTAAGGAGCAGAAAAAGACGGCATCTTCGAGCAAGTGTCCACTGCAACGATGGATCATGGAAGGATATCTTAGCCTCCCTTGCTCGGGATAATCAGCAACTTTATATGGCGTTGCCCCAGGAGAGAGGAAGGGTCGTCTTTGACCACACAGCTTGCAAGTGTTGTCTTCTCTCGTTGCCTCCGGTGACGAGAGTCAGACATACTCGCTCTGTCCCAGCTTGAGCGGCACACGGAGCATGGGATCTGAAAAATCTATGCAGGCCCAGTTCTGTATCTGCCCGCCGTTGATCATTCTATGTCAGTCAGTTTGCGGAAACCGACTGACTGCTGGAGAAGATGGATGAAGAATTAAAGCCCAGCGAGAACCTGTCAGAACAACTTCTGGGCAATCTTCAGACGATGATGGGAAAACCCTCCTGTCGACGGAGTTTCCCTCAGTTGTAATCATGAAAATGAAAAGAAAACCCTTGTAGATTTGGATTTCCCTCATATGTAATCATGACTTTGATCTTTTAATAAAATCGTCTTGCTTCTTCATATGATCATCTTGCCATATGTTGCTGTAAAGTCTGAATATGTGTAGCTTCGACACGTCTGATTTTGTATGCCGACTCTGTAGAAAGAGTGCTAGGTCCTGTCCTTTACACATAGCGAATAGTCCATAGAACGCTGTAGAGCATTTTGAACATTTTTAGAACTGTCATGTTGCTAGGACTGAGGAACCGCATAGAGCTCTGAACTTCTGATGAACAGAATTTTTGTTCAGACTTTGTCTTCAAGAATGACTTCTCGAAAAACCCCTTGGAACAGGGTCAAGAAATGGCTGTCTAACTGAGTTGCCATCTTTTGATAGACGAGATACTCAGACTGGAGTCTGGATGAACCTCCAATTGACCCGAGAAGAGTAATTTCTCAATGTTTGAACTCTTTTATGCTTCGGGTACTTGGGATATGTTGAGGTCAAGGAGGAGTATCTTCTGTGTGAACTCCTGTAATTGACCTCCTTGAGTTCGGATATGCGGAAAGTCAGATATCCGTAGCGTAGATGAGCTGAAAATCTTGAGTTTGTAGGCCTGTCGAGCGTAGAAAGCCACCGAACGTGAGATCATCGATTTGGAGCGGCTGAGCGTAAAAAAGTCATAGGTTTGTAGCCTCTTGAGCATAAAAGCTACCGAGCACAAAGGCATCCGGGCATAAAATCATAGACTTGTAGCTTGCAAGCGTAGAATCGTAGATCTGTTGCTGTCGGGCGTAGAAAGCTCCTTAGCGTAGAACTGTAGATTTGTAGCCTGTGAATGAAAGAAATCTTCCGAGCGTAGAGGTTGCGGATCTGTTGCCTTTGAGCATAAACTAAGCGCTACCGAGTGTGAGATCGTCGATTTGGTACCTGCTGAGCGTAAAAAGTCGTAGGTTTGTAGCCTCTCGAGCATAAAAGCTACCGAGCACAAAGGCATCCGGGCGTAAAACTATAGACTTGTAGCTTGCGAGAGTAAAATCATAGATCTATTGCTGTCGAGCGTAGAAAGCTCCTTAGCATAGGAACCGCTGACCTGTTTTTGCAAGAAAAACTCTTCGAATTTGCTGACGGTCCGTCTTTCAAGAGTAGCGGGCTGACGTAGCACCCAATCATAACCAAATATTAATTCGTGAGATTTGGCTGGGGTTTTCGAGAAGCCGCCTGAGGACCCGAGGAGTCGACCCGAACTCTATATATATCACAAGCTTTGGAGAGAAAAACTTTTTATCCGTCTTCTGCGAGAGAGAGCTTTGATTATTTAAGTTTTTCCCCTCGTTCTTTCTCCGAGCACTCCAAGTTTCCTGAAATGGCGCCGAAGCAAACCCTCTCCACTAAGGGAAAGAGCATAGGCTCTTCTTCTCGTCCTTCTGCCCCGATGAGGGAGTCTTCGGTTGGGCAAGGTGAACTTCCTTCTGATCGAAGCATTCTGGCGAAGAGTAGCGCACCTGGCCTTAGAGGTAGAGACATTTGGGAACGACAAAGAACGACGAAAAATCCTTCGCACACGTTGAACGTGACCGTGCTAGGTCGTCTTCTGTGCTGATAGCCTCTTTGAGGAAGATGACACACGGAGACGTTTTCATCTTTTACGCCCACATTTCTAATGTGTCAGCGTAAAAACTCTATGTCTTCGCAGCTATGAGCGTAAAAACTCTGGCTGCCGAAGACTTGGTGTATACTATAAAATTTTAGTCTTACGCTTTGGATGGGACCTCCGGCGTAATAACTAAAATTTTAGCAGTCTGGCTTAAAGCACGGACCGTATACCGCCATTTTACGCTTTCGGGATATAACTCCCGGCGTAGGATGACCAAATTTTGTACAGTCTTGGCGTAAAGCACTGACTGTCGTTTCTTGGTCTTTATGTTGCAAGGTTCGTAATGACGTGTTTTCCTTGCATTTTTGCAGTCGACTTGCATGAGTCTCTACTGGCCGAGTAGATGGGATCCGCTGCTGGGATGCTACACTCGAACTACTTGGAGGATCTGTCGCATGTGACATTTCCTATTTCTGGACCCCAGTATCCTGAAGGAAGGGTGATTTTGATATCGGCTCAGGGCGAGCGAATACTGCTGAGCATGATCAACGGGGAGCCCCTAACGTACGTAGACGGGGTACAGTACATCAAGCTAGCCTTTCTCTTTGGGGATATGATAGACAAGCAGTCTCAGACGAAGCCCAAGAGATAACCCTGGGTTTTCCCTGCTGAGAGCGTAGTCTTGTATCTGCCCACGATGCCGAGAGACTATCTCATCTCGGCTTTCTTCCATGCCACACATCCTAGGAGGATGTCATGGACGCTGACTCCTGATCTTCACGGGAAGCCGGGAAAGATCTTTCATCTGAAAGGAGCCGACCGGGGGTCATTTTTCAGCCGCCCCACTGGCGTCGTGACGTCATACAGGGGACTGTGCCCGGGCAGCGTCCCGAGTGAAGACAGTTCAATGATCCAGCCGGTGCAATTGCCGACTTTCTGTAATGACTTTATGGTGCGAGGGGGGTATACCCCAAAGAGAATCCTCGGTGCAATGGGTGGATTACCCCAACAAATCTCCGATGGTCCTGCTTAGTTGACTGGGCTTCAAAGCATTTTCGGAGAGAGCTGGAAGTCATTGGGCTATATGCCGCTGTGAGCGTGACGAGTATTGGGTTGCCTCCCAACCCTAACCTGTTTCTGGCGCTAATGGAGCGATACATTCCGCTCACCGGAACTTTCGCCACTCCACTGGGAGAGTTGGGTTTGGCCCTCCACGAAATGACAGCGATCTCGAGACTGCCGATAGGGGATACTCCATATGAAGAGTATGTTCCCACCAACAGGGAGTTGAAGGACTCTGACCCTCGGGTTGTGGAGGTGTACCAGGAGCTGATGTGCCACTACTTCGCGTGCACTACTTTTATAATGAGCCTTCTGACTTCGCTCACACCACTAAGTGGATGTCCTACCTCTTCTTCCACCGGGCTAGGGCTGTCAAGTCGGTAAAGGTTTTGGGGGACAAGCGTGAGCCCGTGAACTGCTTGGGCGTGCTCAGTGCCGAGGTCGTTGAGGATCTTATGGAGGAGGCTAAAGCTCCAGATCAGTTCCTCGCTGACGGGGTAGGAAAGTACTCTGAAGGCACTAAGGCCTGTAGCTACCTGAGGCGCTGCTGCAGGCCTTTGTCTGAGGAAGCCAAGCTGGCTGGCTTTCTCTCTTTATGGCTGCATCGAGTAGTGGTGCCTGGCACCGCGTCTGCGGACCATATTCATCGAAACATCCTGTGGCCCGTCGTCCGTCTGGTGTTCGAGGCAAGGCTGGGCTTGTTTCCTGCCATAGTGTGCCGTATACAGGCTGGACTGAGAGCCATGACTGACGGACTGCTCGTCGATGAAGCTCGACGTGGTAGCTTTCCCCGAGTAGAGTTACCATACCTGTACTTGATGGGATGGTTAATTCTTCACAACCCTGGGGTGATGTCTCCCGGTCCTGGTAGCAGCGCGGGGGTAGTTTCTTGCTGAACTACAAGGACTCCCCCTGAAACGTGAACACAGTCGTGGACTGTCGGCTGACGCTGAACCTCAGTCATTGTTGGAAGCTCTTCTGTACTCTCCCTTCTGTACATCATAATCAGTCGGGGATTAGGCTTGAGGATTTAGGCAGAGAAAAGACTAACCTTTCCCCGGAAGCCTTTAATTGGTTGGTCTGCATCAGACCCTCCTATTTGCTGTACAGAAGCGAAGATCATTGCTTCTTTGAGCCTTACTTGCCCAGTCGGTTCGCCAGGTAGTTTGGGTACGATCAGCTGCACGTGGGCAACGCCATCACCAACTTTAGGTCCAGGGGAGGACTTATAGATGGAGCCAGGAGATGGCGGTATTTCATCATAGGCTGCACGGGAGCAATCTTCATCGTGCCGGTCGCCACCCTCTCCACGGAGATGCGCATCCTCCATTCGTATGCTCAGTTCTACGTGGCGATCAACACCCTCCATCGCGATTTTGACACGCGTGGAAGCTTTAGGATGCCTTCTTCCAAGCCTGGGGGAAGAATTGAAGTCCCTTCGGTTTCGTCTGACGAGGGTGAGGAGTCCGTCACTCCGGATGAGCCTCTGGTGTCGGTGCCGAGGTACGAAGTGCCTCCGCCTGCGGGGGCACTGGCGGTCTCTGGGAAGCGAAGGGCTCCTGTTTCGAAGAAGACTTTCCCTCCCAAGAGGAGGAAGAAGATGGTTGATCGCCCTCTCCAGATTCCTGGCATTGAGGTTCTTAGAGAGGAACCTGCTATCTCCCCTGTTGGGGATGCCTCTTTGATTGGAGACTCCCGGCCTCTCGGAGAGGGACCCTCAGTTCTGGCTGGCGGTGTCGGAGCACTCCTGCTTGAGGCTGCCGTTGCTGCCACTACCTCCGGTAGTGGAATGAAATTGCCTGCGTGGCCGAGGCAAATGGGAGAATCTTCCTCTAGACTAGCAACTGAGGAAACTCCTGCTACGTTCGTGAGCATGACCAACGAGGTTCCAGCTGAGAAACTTCGAACACGTCTCGGCGGAGGCTTGGTGGAGCTCCAGGCGATGTCGGTTGGCCCGCCTCCTTCTCCAGGTATGACAGTTCGTATTGCGTCATTAAGGCGCGATATAGCTACATCGGCTGCAGACGCGGCATATATACCATTGGCTACGGGTAAAGGTCATCTTTATGTCTCCTCTTAGAAAGATCACTATCATATTGATGTCAACTTTCTTGTCCTCTTTTCAGGGAATGGCGCCCACGGGGGGTATAGTGCCAAAACGCCCTCTGGATCTACTCAGGCTCCTGACGATGATACAGAGGCGTTTGACTTCGAGGAGGAAATAGGTTTGGGGGCCAGCTCGCCCGGAGTAGTTTTGTCGTCTCAAGATAAGGATGAACCCGTCATCGGGACCTCACCTCTTGTGAGTATGGCAATGACTTCGACCGCCGTTGTCGCACCTTCTTCGGTCGTACCACCTGTTGAGGCGCTGGCTGTGGTTACCTCGTCTGCAATCGTCCTTGGAGGGGAACTCGCCAATATCGCGGCCACTCCTGGCGTCCAACCAGATCTGGTTGCGCTGACCGAGCTGTATACCGGCACCTTCTACGCCAATTTTAACACGCTGATAACAATAATGTTGGCGAAGAATCTGGATTTTGAGAGCCTGAAGAGGGCTTCCCATTTTTCGATTAGGGCTGTAAGAGAGTTTGGCAATTCTGGGGTAGCTGACGCCCTGGAGGCGATGGTTAATGGGTTGGAGCAACCCATTAACGAATACTTGCAGCTGACTCGGGGCAGTTTTGAAGCCGATGTCCGGGCCAGATACGACTCCATGATTGTGCGGCTTACCAAACAGCTGGAGAGCTTGGATAACTCTATCAAAGCCCGTAAGCTGGAGATGGATAAAAGAAAGGTCATCGTGGAGGAGGCTCTTGCTCTCGAGACGAAGTGCCAATCCGAGCACGAAGGGAACGCAGCGAGGGTCCGTAAGTTGAAGGAGAAACTCGCCCGGGCAGAGGAGTGGGCCTCTCAGTCGTTGGCAGGTCTAGGCGTAGCATCCGGTCGACTGATCACCGTGCGTCGGGACCAGGAGCGTGCAGAAGTTGCTCAAGCTGGCTCTCTTCGGGCAAGGGCCGATCTGTCCTTTACGAACAATCCCGAGGCACGGCTGGAACGGGCCCGCGCTGATGCCTTGGTTTCCATGGGCGAGAGGGTAGCTGCACTGTCAAAGTTGATTCGCGATCTGACTGCTCCCCCGCAATGATGTACCCTTTTTTGCTTTTAGCTTCCCCAAATATAATTCTGCTCTTTTTTGGGAAATAAAGCGAATCTTTTCTGACCTTGTGGACCCATCATTTCGGAATGTAAATGACAGGTTTTGGTGAGAGTGATATCAGAGGTAGTATGGACGTGATAAACTCTCGATAAACTTCTAGCAGGACATATCTATTCAGAGGTCATACGGACATGATAGAATTATGACCTAGCTAGCTTCGTTGTGGAAGTAGTTTTGTCAGGATAGAGATTCTCGCTATATTCCACTTTGGGGTAGAGGAGGTTAAGCATAGTACCTCTTCAGGAATTTACCGTTGATGAGAGCCATTAATAGGTCTCTATTAGGCTGGGCTAACCTGTAAGCGCCATTCGAGAACGTTGTCTCGATCACATAAGGGCCTTCCTACTTGGGCTAAAATTTCCCTTTACTCCTGTGAGTGAGAATCATCGGCCTTCTCACGGCTAAAACTAGCTCGCCGACCTTGAACACTCTTTTCTTTACTTTACGATTAAAAGCTCTGGAAATGCGTACTTGGTAGAGCGCGATGCGCTGTTAAGCTTGAAGGCGTTTCTCGTCTAATCCTTCGAGCTCCTGAAGCCTTAATAGGTCATTCTTTTCTTGGGTCAGCTCATTAGTCACGGCTATCCTGAGCGACGGGATCTGGATTTCGATGGAAAGAACTGCTTCGCTCCCGTAGACCAGTGAAAAGGGGGTACAACCTGTCGGTGTTCGTACCGTTCTGCGGTATGCCCAGAGACATTCGCCCAGCTTCTCGTTTTAGTCTCTTTTGTTCGAAGAGACGAACTTCTTTAGGAGTTTGATAATGGTTTTGTTGAAAGCTTCTGCCAAACCATTAGCAGCTGGATAATATGCCGTAGAGGCAATATTATGTATTAGATTTTTATCGCAAAATCGATAAAACGCTTGGCTGATGAACTGAGGCCCATTGTCATGGATTATCCTTCGGGGAATCCCAAAGCGATAAATAACTTGATGCTTGATGAAGCTGATTATGTCAGACGCCTTTACCTCAGCAAGAGGGATCACCTCTGCCCATTTGGAGAAGTAATCCGCTTGGCTGATGAACTGAGGCCCATTGTCATGGATTATCCTTCGGGGAATCCCAAAGCGATAAATAACTTGATGCTTGATGAAGCTGATTACGTCAGACGCCTTTACCTCAGCAAGAGGGATCACCTCTGCCCATTTGGAGAAGTAATCCGTGATGGCCAGTACGAACCGGTGACCTTTGGAAGAAGACGAGTGAATAGGACCAATGATGTCCATACCCCATGCTTCGAAAGGCCATGATGCAACCGTAGGATGTAGATATTCAGACGGTTGATGTATGAAGTCTGCATGGACCTGACAGGCTCTGCATTGTCTTGCGTAGTTGATCGCGTCTGTGATCATAGTGGGCCAGTAATAGCCCATTCTCCTGATACGATCTTGCAGCTTAGGGCCGGGCTGATGCGCTCCGCATACGCCGTCGTGAGCTTCACGGATAATCTGCTACGCTTCGTTGTCTGAGAGACATCTTAATAGCAGTCCATCATAGGTCCGGCGATATAGGCATTGAGAAGATGCATCGAAGTAGAAGCTTAATGATCGTCTCTTGACGGATACTGCTTCTTTGGGGTCCTTTGGCAAGATTCCGTATGCGACGAAATCTATGAAGGGACTTCTCCAGTCTCTTCCAGGGGGATCCGTGTTCATGGTGTAGCTGCGTTCTACGTGAAAGTTGTTCTTCACGCAGAATAAATCTCTGTTGAGAAGGATTACTGAGTCCTGCCTTCTTATAGGAGTGGCTAAATCAGCGACGAGACTGGCTAGGGCATCAGCTTCCAGATTCTGAGATCGAGGCACATGCTCTAGGAAGAACCCTTTGAATGTCATGGCTATCTCGACCGTCGCTTGGTGATAGGGGATGAGGTATGGAATCCGGACTTCATATATTCCTCTGACTTGATTGACGATAAGCAGAGAATCGCCGAAAGCTTCCAGGGATTCGACCCCCAGCTCTTTAGCGACTTGGAGTCCAATTAACAGGGCGTTATATTCCACCACATTGTTGGAGCCTGGTTCGTTAAGAGAATACGCCCGGTAGATGACGAGTTTATCAGGAGTGACTAGGACGATTCCTATCCCTGAAACCACGTTTCCCTGGGGACCAGTCCTGGAGGCACCGTCGAAGAACAGTTGCCATGCGTCACCTTCCATTGCAGAATTACATTCTGCAACTTCGTCGGGAATGTCTTCGTATAATTTGGAGGCCTCCGGGATCGGATGAGCAGCTAGGAAGTCGGCCAGCGCTTGGCCTTTGATGGACTTCTGCAGTACGTATACCATGTCATATGGTGTTAACAGCATCGCCCAAGTTGCGAGTCGGGAATTAAGAACACTCGGCTTGCTCATCAGTACTCGAAGAGGGTTGATCCTGGAGATAATGTGGATAGTCTGGCCGGTGACGTAGTACCACGTCTTTTGGATAGCGAGCATCAGAGTCAAGCATTCTTTCTCCACTGGGTTGTACCGGTGTTCGACTCTGACCATCATCGTGCTGAGGTAGTAGATAGCCTGTTCATGCCCTTCATCATTCTTATGCACGAGAAGAGCTCCTAGCGAATGATCCATTACTCGGACGTACAACAAAAATGGTCTTCCCATGATGGGAGGCACCAGAGCTGGCGGACTGGTGAGGTAGCATTTGATATCTTCGAATGCTTGCTGACAGGTTTTGTCCCATACGAAGGATACACCTTTCTTCATGAGATGTGAAAAGGGCTGACATCTTCCCGAGAGGTTGGATATAAATTGCCGGATGTAAGCCAGATGACCTTGAAATCCCCGGAGTTCCCTCAGATTATGGGGTGGTCGTATTTCCACGATTGTCTGGACTTTATCAGGGTCCACCTGGATGCCTTTAGCAGTAATGACAAACCCCAGGAATTTGCCACTAGATACACCCAGGAAGGACTTCGTAGGGTTCATCTTGAGTTGATGTTGGCACATTAACTCGAATACCGTCCTCAAGTCTTGAAGGTGATCATCCTTGAGGTGACTCTTGACGGCTATGTCGTCTACGTAACATTCCACTGTTTTGCGTAAATGCTCATGGAATATGTTACTCATAGCCCGTTGGTATATAGCCCCGGCGTTCTTCAATCCGAAGGGCATGACCGTATAGCAATATACCCCTAATGGTGTCCGGAAGGCAGTGTGCTTCTCGTCTTCTGGATGCATCTTGATCTGATTGTATCCTGAGAATCCGTCCATGAAAGACATGCGTTCAAAGCCGCAGGTGTTGTCGATCATGATGTCCGTGATAGGGAGAGGGAATTCATCCTTGGGGCAGGCTGTATTCAGATCTCGGTAGTTGATGCAGATACGTACCTTCCCATTTTTCTTCATGATTGGGACAATATTGGCGACCCAGTCGGGATGTTGTTCTTCCCGGATGAAACCACAGGCTATTAGACCCAGTCGGGATATTGTTCTTCCCGGATGAAACCACAGGCTATTAGACCCAGTCGGGATATTGTTCTTCCCGGATGAAACCACAGGCTATTAGCTTCTTGACTTCAGCTTCAATGGCGTCCATCATGTCCGGGCGGAACCGACGTTGGTGCTGCTTCATAGGCTTCGAGTCGGTCAATATATTAAGCTTATGAGTAGCCACCTTCGGGTCAAGGCCCGGCATGTCCCCATAATCCCATGCAAAGACGTCGATGTATTCCTTTATCAGCTGTATGATTTCTTCCCTTTCAGCTGGGGAAAGATTGTCACTGATAAATATCGACTTTGGTGAAAGTTCACCCCCAATATCGATTTGGATAACTTCGTCTTTGGTGGGAGGTTCTCTTTGCTCGAAGCAGAATTCCCACTGCGTATCCATTTGTTGAGCCCAAGAGTCATTCTCAAACGGCTCCGAATCCTGCTCATCTACTCTTGAGGGATCCGTCACCACCATATTTACTGATAGTGTTTGTTCGAGAGCATTAGGTGAGTCGGGGGGCAACGAGCCGTTCTGGGAGGAGGAAAAGATGTCCTCGTCTGACTTAGAAGTCGTAAGGGCGGTGGCATATCCTATCCCGAAACAGGTTTGCTGATAGCGGGGGTCGCCGTACGGTGGTGTTCGTCTGTCTCTTCCGTAGTTGAGGCCTGGCTTCCGCTTCAAGTCGTAGTCCATGTTTTGCATGATCTTTAATGCCTGCGGGCTGTATCGGTGAACTTGCATTTTCTCGGTATCGTCATCGAAAGGATCTTCCTGGTTAGCCGGTTGACTGCGCATGCGGTCGAAGAATATTGGACGCTGACTGCTGCAGGTAGGCAAGACAACGAAGATAGAATCCTCATGGGATCCATACATTGTGATGACGTTGGATGATGACGCTACTTCCCAGACATACGGATGGTAGGAGTTTATAGCTTCCAAGAATTTTTTTGCTATGGGTTCTACCTCGTCACGGGGAGTGGTACATACTTGCTCAGAGGTGAGAATGACATAGAAATTGATGGTCGAAAGTTTATTCAGCGATAATATGAACATGACAAACTTTGTGATTGTGACTTCCATCGGGGATGGAGGCACACATCTGCTCAGAGGTGATATGGACATAGCAGTTTTCGTGGACTTAACATCACTGGCGTACTTTAGATTTAAGTACGGATGTCAAGTGTAGACGACAATCGATATCAGAGGTAATATGGACATGACAACCGACGGTCGAAAGTTTATTCAGAGGTAATATGAACGTGACAAACTTTGTGATTGTGACTTCCATCGGGGATGGAGGCACACATCTGCTCAGAGGTGATATGGACATGGCAGTTTTTGTGGACTCAACACTACTGGCGTACTTTAGAGTTAAGTATGGATGTCAAGTGTAGATGACAATCGATATCAGAGGTAATATGGACATGACAACCGACGATCGAAAGTTTATTCAGAGGTAATATGAACATGAAAAACTTTGTGATTGTGACTTCCATTGGGGATGGAGGCACACATCTGCTCAGAGGTGATATGGATATGGCAATTTTTTTGGACTCAATACCACTGGCGTACTTTAGATTTAAGTACGGATGTCAAGTGTGGAGGGCAACTTATATCAGAAGATAGTCGGTAGCCGAAAGTTTTATTTAGGGGTGATATGATCATGACAAACTTTTGAAAGGAGCAAATCGTTATGTAAGAAAAGAATGGGAATCCAATCGGTATGGACCGTCCCTTTGTTCACAGATTCAAAGTGATGACCTTGGCATCGATCGTCTCCTGAATTTTCCTTTTTAGCACATAGCACGCCTTTGTGGGGTGATGAGTGTATCGGTGGAAGAGACAATAATCTGGGTGATCTACGTCACCAGCCCTCTCGGGATGTCTGATGTGGGGTAGCTGGAGCTTGCGTTCTTTTATTAATATATCAAAGATCTCCACGATGTCGTCTTCGTTGAAGGAAAAAGTCCCTTTTTGTCTTCGGGTTCCCAATGCCTGAATTTTGCGGTCTGGCAGGAAGATCGTTGCTGTTGCATCATTTTTGGATCTTGAGGGGATTCTACCCCCGGCCCTAGACGTCCCCTTGTTCTGTCGAGGTAAGTTACCTCCGGACATGCCGCGGTCTCTGGCCACAGAAACTGATTCATCAAAACTGCCTCTGGTTGTACAGGACTGGACTTCAGAATTTTGTGTTTCTTGAGAGACGCAGTATATCCCAACCCGAACCGAGCTTCTCGATAGTGAGAATTACTACGCACCGGCGTTCGCCTACCTTTCCCATAGTTGAGACCTTATTTTAGTTTTAAGTCGTAACCCATATTTTGCATAATATTTAATGCTTGTGGGCTGTATCTATGGGTTTGTATTCTACCAGATTCAGACTCGCGTGATTCCTCCTGTACGACTGGGGTATTCCGCCTACTACCGAAGATTATCGGACGCTGATCATCGTGGGTGGGTGGGATGATAAAGATGGAGTCTTCCCGTGGCCCACATGTTATGACGACGTCAGAAGTTGACGTATCCTCCCATAGGATCTTCCCGCATTTGATTGTTAGGGGAACTGAAGGCTGTTTATGACTCTTGCTTTCGCGTTTTTGGGTTAGATAATCCCACAGGTCAGGAGAATTTACAGAAGAAGACGACGGCTTGTTCCTTCTGTCCCCATCAGTGGGTATGCGGAGATTGGGCACCATGGTTTTCACGACGCCACCTGTGTACAACAGGTTGGCCATCTAGGCGGCGGATAATCTCCGGGGAGGGAGCCTTCCTGTGATCTGAGCTCGTCCTACGTCGTGGGACTTTGCCTGGCATAATTTGGAGATTTGCTCAGACTGGCGTAAAGCTGAAGAGGTCCTCAGTCGGCCGTCGGCTTCCCGCGTAACCCGGAGGGTAGGCAGATTGCTTCTTTGCTGGCGTAACGGCCGAGGAGTTGAGTATTCTGCTGCTTGCTTCCCCTCGCGGAAATCACGGCGCTCATCTGGTTCCTCGTAGAGGTCGGATGTTGTCTTGCGCTTGGAGCGTGATTTGTACTTCTGACCTGGCGCTGAGGCATCATCAAAAGTTTGGTCTGTACCGCGCATAGCGGGAGACTGGTTCCTACTCGTAGAGCGCAGTGGATACTTCTGGGTTAGCACTGAGACTTTGCCCGAAGTTTTGTCTGTACCGCACGTAGCGGGAGATTGGTTCCTACGCGTAGAGCGAAGTGAATACTTCTGGGTCAGCGCTGAGGCTTCGCCCGAACTGAGTTTTACGTGTAGGGCACGGTGGATACTTCTGGGTTAGCGCTGAGGCTTCGTCCGAAGTTTCGTCTGTACCGCGCGTAGCGGGAGACTGAGTTTTATGTGCATGGCACGGAGGGAGCAGTGCTACAACCTCATTAGTTGGAGAGATCGAAGAGTCCATAGGAATGGTAGAGGATGTCTTGGGCATCCACACTTTGCGCAGCTTCCTGTTGTCTTGGACGGAGAGAGAGTGAGAGCTACCCCCGGTTCGAAGCATGTCTTCGTAGGCAAACTGGTCGAATTGGACGACCAGTGTCTTCTTCACGGATCCTACGGATACCGCATCGTGTTGAGCAATTGCTTTCTCGCCAGAAGAGAAAGATATCCCCAGCAGAGTCGCCATCTTGTTTGTGGTATTAAACGAAAGAATAAAGATGTATTCAATATGGGGTTTACACAGAACCCGCCTTCTTTTGTTTACAAACAAACTTGTACAATTTGATCCTATAAGAGGATATGCGAGTACAATTTATTTAATCTGGGTAGATATTGTTATAGGTGTCTGATCTACAGTCGATCACTTTAGCCCTTTGGACCACACGATATTGAAGAAGTGCCGTAGAAGACAGGAAGCAGCTTCGAAGGTTGCAGAAGAGGGTGGAGGCACGATGCCAAAGTCGTCGATCCCTACTCTTTGCTTGAGCTCCGGGTGCTCTCTCTCTCTCTCTCTCTCTCTCTCTCGGGTTCGATCTTCCAATTCTTGTTGACCTGGTTCGATCTTCAAGTTTTTAGTTTTTCGACCTCGGATCTGATATTGGTTTTCTTGACCAATTTTCCGACCTTGTTCCTCATTAATAGAGGTCTCTATTTATAGAGTTTTAGTGACAGTGACCGCTCCGTCGATGTAACAACCGAGGAGTAGAAAGTATAACACCCTTTTACACAACGGTTAAAGTAACCAATGCCTGCGTATAGATGATCTTTTGAATGAGCGTGTGGCGCGGGTCCAACTAAGGAACACAACGCGTACTATTGCTACGAAGATCACGGCATAAAAGCCACGTAGGTAGGTATCCATCATATATAAGAGGTTGGCATAGAAGCCAAATATCTGTCACCATGGCATAGAAGCCAAATAGTTATCAAACTGGCATAGAAGCCGAACAGGCATAGAAGCCGAACAGGCGTAGAAGCCGAGTGGTCGTAGAGGCCAAACAGGCATAGAAGCCGAACAGGCGCAGAAGCCGAGTGGTCGTAGAGGCCGAACAGGCGTAGAAGCCGAAGGGGCACAGGGGCCGAGCAGGCGTAGAAGCCGAAGGGGCGTAGAAGCCAAACAGGCGTAGAAGCCGAAGGGGCACAGGGGTCGAGCAGGCGTAGAAGCCCAATGGTCGTAGAGGCCGAACAGGCGTAGAAGCTGAAGGGGCACAGGGGCCGAGCAGGCGTAGAAGCCGAAGTGGCAAAGGGGCCGAGCGGGCGTAAAAGCCGAAGGGGCACAATCGCTGGATGGGCGTAGAAGCCGCTGCGTACCGTGCCACAGTGCTGACGTAGACGTCTTAGCCGGAATTACAGCTTTTGAAGATATAATCAAATCTCTTGCATTAAATGCCGAGATTTGCCACCATCCTGTGCATTAAATGTGGAGGCATCTTCTTTGACGGTTTGTAATCCTTTCTGGGCATCAGTCGCAGAGACGTGCCTTGAGAAACTGCCACCGCACTGTGCATTAGGCGAAGAGACATGCCTCGAACACCGTACGGAGTGCAGCTTTTGGCGTAGCAGGCGGTTTGTCTACTGCAGAACATAAACAGCTCATATTTTGCCTGTGTAAAATAAGGCAGCGTATCCCCTCGTGCTTTGAAGAAGCAGTTTACGCGAAGGGGATGGCGGTATTTGACAGCCTGGGTGGCAGTGCAGTGCCATCATTATAGCCGTCGCTTGGGTAGTCGAGCCGTATCCCTTTGCCAGAAGTCCAGACGTCAGGTTCTTTGCAGGCTCTGACAGGTTCATTACAGGATCTGACAGGTTCACTTCGGAGAATACGAAGCGTCTCTTGTACACCTCCATGCTGCGTATGAAAAGGGGATGAGTTTAACGCCCTGGAGGCGAAAAAGCACCCTGTTTAAGCTGAAGCGGCTTGGACGTACTGCCTTACGCGGATGGTCCTTTGAGCTTTTTTATGTTTCACGCTCTGTTCTAGCGGAAAAGGGCTCTGTTGCACGCTTGATGGCTCTGAAGGCCTCTGCTTACGCTGCTCTGCACTGATATGCCGCATATAGTCATCTGGCGTATTTTTTATGCTTCTACAACTGTAGCTTAATCTGAAAGTCTATCATCACTTCAAGCTAATGTATTTGTCTCTGGTTCAGGTCCTTCTGAGTATAGACGTACTTCAGGCTTTTGTGATCTGTGAATATCTATACCCGCTCTCTGTATAGGTAGTGCTTCCAAAGCTTCATGGTAAAGATCACTGCGACAAGCTCCAAGTTATGAGTGGGATAGTTCTTCTCATAGGTCCTCAGCTACTTAGAGGCATAGGCCACAACTTTCCCATGCTGCATCAAGACGCATCCTAATCCTTTTCCAAACGCATCACTATAGATCACAAATCCTCCGGGTTCAAAAGGTATAGTCAAGATAGGTATCGTAGTCAGACGCTTCTTCAGTTCATCGAACATTGTCTGACACTCCTCTGTCCAAATGAACTCCTGCTCCCTGTGGGTCAAGCGGGTCATCGGCTCTGCAATCCTTACATTGTTCTCTGCGAACCTTTGGTAATATCTGACAAGTCCTAGGAAACTTCTTACCTCTGAGACGTTGGTAGGGGTCGGCCATGTCTCTACTGAAAAAATCTTTGCTGGATCTACTAAAATATTATCTCCTGATATAATATATCCGAGAAAAGAAACACGGTCTAGGAGGAACTCATACTTGCTCAACTTGGCATAGAGCCTCTCACGCCTCAGCGTTTCCAACACTAACCTCAAGTTCTCCCTGTGCTCATCGTGGCTTTTTGAATACACCAAGATTTCATCGATGAAGATTACCACGAACTGGTCCAAATATTGGTGGAAGATTCTGTTCATCAGGTTCATAAATACTGCAGGAGCATTCGTCAGTGCAAAAGGCATCACCAAGAACTCGTAGTGGCCATAACGAGTCCTGAATGCCGTCTTTGGTATTTTTCCTATGCACTTCCAATTAATTAAAGAACACTATTGACATTAATTTTAATTAAATTGGTGTAATAACCCATCTTAATCCAAAACTAGATCCAACACCAACCCAAACCCGCACTCATACCCTCATGGTTCATACTAAACACCACACACCATTTTAATCCACTATATCACACTAAACATAGGGTTTTTTCTCATCCAATCCCAATTTCGATTGTTTGTGCAATTTCCCAATTGTTAGTGGCTCTTGTGCAAAAAGACAATTAGGTGTCCAACTCCCATTGGAGCCAAGCCATGAAGAACCCCCCCTCATTTATTGACCGGCCCCCCAGGTTTTCTTTCCCTTTTGTGTGTATAATATATTACCTTTTCCTCCTACCTTATCTACACCCTCCATTCAAAATCTAGTCCATCCTAGCCCTCCAATCCTTCATGAAGAACCTCCCCCCATCCCTAGGAATGCATTGCGGTAGACCCTAATCAAAATTCCAACCTCCTCTCTCTCTCCAATATAAACACCTTCTTCCTCTCTCCATTATTTTATTCACAGCCTACACCCTCAGCCGAACCCTAAACTACTTCTCCTTATTCTTCCTCCCCGACCTTCCTTCTCCGACCTCCCCCCTCCTTTAAGCATCATCACCACCCTACCACTACATCCCCTGATCTTCTTCCTCCGACCATCCTCCTCCCCGACAGCAACCACCACCGCCACCGTAACCATCATCACCACCGCTTCCATTATCATATCGACCATCATTATCACCATCCCACCACCTTCCTCCTTTTCGGCCATCACCGCAGCCATGACTACCACTCCCTCCAACTTCCTCTCCCATTCCTCGACTTTCTCCTACACCATAGCAACCACCGCCAATACCACCACAGCCATCTCGACCACCGTCATCATCACCCGCCGCCTCCTCCAGTAAAACTGACCCCGACAGCCAACACCCCGACCATCACCACCATCCCCACGACCACCGCCTCCTCCGACCATCTCCACCACCATCATCATCACCCTGCCACTACCTTAGCCACCACCTTAACCACAGCTACTGTAACCACCGCCAATATCTTAACCACCTCTACAGCCATCTCGAACAACATCATTATCCCCTGTCGTCTCCTCCAGTAAACCCGCCCCCCAGTAATACCTCGACCATCACCATCACTCCACCATTACCACCTACAACCGCTACTGCCACTGCCACCATCAGCTTCACCCGATCATAGCCACCTTGCAACCACCAGCACCTCGCCACGACCCCGTAGCTGCTGCCAGTGTTGCTGCTGCTTCTGCTTTTGTGCATCGCCGGAGTGCTACCACCCACCGGAGATCGGCCACCCTCGAGCAACGATAAACCATATCACGCCCCAGTCCTAAAATATACGGGACCAGGCCACGTGGCAATGGCTAGCTAATACAACTCCAAGGAATTTTCTAATTTAATGAACCCGACGAAGCGTACTATACTGTCCTAAAATACTAACAAGTCTAATATGCTAATATACAACAGGTAAATGTCTAATCTCATCCACACTATATAAATAAGAAGAGCTAAAATAAATACTAGAAAATAAGTGCAGAGTCTGAATGTCATAGTATAATCCAAATAAGTCTGATGGGAACAAACCCATTGCAATGATGAAATAAGAGTACAAATGGATAGATAAGAGTACGGCTAGAGCATCGACTAACTAGATAAGGATGCTCTATCCCTAGGCGGAAGGCCTACCAGTGATCAAGGGAACTCTAATAGTAGCACCTCAAGCTCCTCCTCGGTAGGATAGTATGCCTCGTCCAAATTTGGAAGGAAACCATGTCCTCAAAGGGACATAACAAGATACAAAAATATATGCCAAATTGAAATACTGAATAAATAAATGGAGTGTACTAACCATCTAAGTGAATGCAATATGAGGACAATCTTGGTACGTATGGGTAGGTGTAGGCATAATGTCCAACACTCCGAAGAGCATAGTATATGTACATGTAACGTCCATCATTCTGAAGAATGACGTATCTACATATATGTACGTCCGTAATGCTTCGAAGAATATGGTATCTGAATAAAGGAAGTCATTGGATTCGTGGCTCCTCTGGATATTACAGATTCTAATGTGTTTATCCCATACGCTTACCAGTAATCCTCCCCGTCTAATAGAAATATACAGGTCAAATACATGACGTGCACACTACGTAACTACATGCCAGGTCTCAAATAACTAGCTAACCTGAGTACGTACTAAAATCGTGATGCATGTCACACGCACCGATAGCTTGTCGGGTATACTAGCTCGTATCCCAACATAAGTTTATCATCGTGATGAGTGTAAAAAGTGTTAGGGTCTTGGAAGATATCAGAATATCCTCACAATAGTAGGTGAGTCTGCTAGTGACTAAGTGAATACACTACACATTGACACATTCATCGACTATACCCGAGTCATTCTCGGACGCGCACATTTATATATAATATTTCAATAATATCTCATACAGTATTTAATAATTTAAATTAAATAGTAAATAAGGCATGGTATACTTGTGTGGATCCTCAAGCTACGAGTACCAAATCCTGCTCCCGAAGTCTCACCCAAATGGTCCAACGATCATATATATATAATATAATAATCAACAGTTATTATACTAGTACGCACAGAAATACAACTACACTGCACTTAGAAACTGACGCAAGTAGGGGTCATAATCAGTTAACTAGCAGGGTCCAGTGTGTACGTAGCTAAAATACACAAGTATCAGGTCCTTAAATACCGTGCACAACAAGACAATTAACTACCAAATGTGTCACAACTCTAAAATATCTTATAACCTATTCCGTGTCCAAGCTAATGGGTTAGAGTGCACAAATAATAGTTTAGTCTAAGCACCTAGGGTCTACACAATTATGTGCCATACTAACAACCAAATTTCTATGAAGTATTTAGTAACACGAACCACTATTCCCATACATGCACACATATATACACTAAGCACTAGGGTTCACAAATCAACATAGGTCCATGCAACTACAACATCATGAAGAAAGAGGAGGACAAGTGCAAATCTAGATGTGCTCATAAATCAGAGGGGGTGATGCTTGTCCGCGGCTCGAGTGGCCGGTCTCCGGTGATGTATAGTAGCAGCAGCAACACTGGCAGTTGCGGGGCGGTGCGATAAGGTGACTGTGGTGGCGGTAGCTAATGGTGAGGTGGTGACGATGGTGATCGGGATGGCTATGTTGGCTAGAGGTGGTGATGTCAGGATAAAGATGGTGGCAGAATGGTGATAATGGTGTGATGGTGATGGTGATGGAGAGGGTGGTGTTGGCCAGAGAAGGAGAAGGAGAAGGAGAAGGAGAAGGAGGAGGAGGAGAAAGGTAGTGGCGGTAATTGTTGTGGCGGTGGGATGGTCGAAGGAGACGGGGTCGTGGGGATGATGGCGATGGTCGGGGTGACTGTGGAGGTTGCGGTGGTGGTGATGAGGCTGATGGTGGCAACTGGTGATGTCGTGATGGCTATGGTGGTGGTTATGGTGGTGGCTAAGGTGACGGGGAGGGGGGTGGTCAGAGGAGAAAGTCGGGCAAGAAAAAGAAGATGAAGTAGTTTAGGGTTCGGTTAGGTGTGGGTGGCTGTGAACAAAGAAAATAGGGAGAGGGTGGAGGTATTTATGTAGGAGAGAGAGAGAGGAGGTTGGCATTGGGATTAGGGCCGGCCATAAGTCATTCCTAGGGATGGGAGGAAGGTTCTACATGAAGGATTGGAGGGCTAGGATGGACTAAATTTTGAATGGAGGGTGTAGATGAGGTAGGGGAAACAGTTAGAGTGTTGTACACACAAAATGGAGGGACAACCTAGGTAGACCGGTTAACAAATGAGGGGAGGGGGGTTTCTTCATGGCTTTGCTCCAATAGAAGGTGGACACCTAATTGTCTTTTTGTACAAAAGCCCCTAACAATTAGGAAATTGCACAAACAATAGTGTTTGGGATTGGATGAGGAAAAATACCATGTTTGGTGTGATATAGTGGGTTAAAATGGTATGTGATGTTTAGTATGAACCTTGAGGGTGTGAGTAGGGGTTTAGGTTGGTGTTGGGTCTAGTTTTGGATTATTATACCAATTTAACCGGTTTGGTTCAGTTATTGCACTAATTTAATTAAAATTAGTCTAAAAGGTATTGTTTAATTAATTAGAAATGCATAGGATTAAAATTAGATGGAACACAAGTATCATGGACGTAGTAGACTCAGAATAAAAAATTGTAATAAATTGGGTTGTACAAAATGGGTCAAGGTTGGGTCTCCAATTTTGGTTGGAACGAACAAAGATGCATAGTTGGATTTATTTGGATTTAAAAATAAACGTTTATAACAAATTTTATGCGACAAAAATGGAGCACAAGAGAGGGTATTTATGAGTTATACAAAGGTCAGAATGGAAGGCTGGCACGTCTAGGAAAAGTGTGTAAAATTAGTTTGAGAGCAAATACTAGTGAAGCGCTCCAAATATCGAAGCAACGGTAAGGTACACAAAGTGATACAAATATTGTAAATTAATCTAAAATACTATATTCTAATTCTAAATGGCTCCAAACTAAACCTAGTCTCTCTATCTAATTCAGGTAGACCTAAATTTGGTCAAGGGGGTTTACAGTATTTGAATCCAATAACCAATTATATATTGAGTTACATGAATCAATATCATATTGTAACACAAAGATTATATCATGAACATTGCTGGTTAGTCACTTATCACTCAGTCTGGTTTATACTGATAACTTAGTATAATCACTCAGTCATTATATGTACATGCCAATCTTAACTCATGGTCATGTCTAGCATGAGGTATGGCTACTAAATCTATTCATCCTTAGAATCATAATCACAAGCAATACTAGGATCAACCAAATATAGGGTGATAAGAAATATTCTAAATAAAATAAGTGAACGCATCGTGAAAGTACTTCGTGCACACATGGAGTAATAAGGATAATATGCTCATAAAATTATACGCGTGAAGGTCAAGCACATGAACCAAACAACCGCATGCTCAGGGTTCCGCATAAAGTCAATGCATTTAAGGTCTCATAAAGTCAGGGGCGCATGAAAAAATCGGCCGCATGCTCTTACAGGCTGCATGCTCGGGCAAAAGTATACTACTTGGGACAAGTGCCGAAAAGATGAGGAATAAACAAAGTATCATTGAAGTGGCATAAAGTGATAGATGTGATTGATGTGACATACAATAAAGTATGTCAGAGAGAAAAGAAAAAAGCACAAGGTCGGAGTAGAGACACAATATTTGTGTTGAGGCATTCGCCCAAAAGTAAAGATGCATGGCTCGTGGCCGCATAACCTTCTAGACGCATGGACTCTAGGCGCATGGTGTCAGGCCTTAGTAAATTTTCATGCATTCAAGGTAATGTGCGTCCGACTTTTGAAAGCATGCACAAGCAGACATGCGGCCAAAAAGACGGGCACATGCTAAAGGGGCACTTATTGCTGGGCCGCTTGGTACTCCATTGTCCCAGAACAGCAAGATCGGATATGTAAAAACTCCAAGAATCCCAAAAGATTATATATGCCTTAAAAACCTCATCTTAACTCAAATCAAGTGGTTCAAAAGCTAAATTGTTCGAAATAAAGTGCTTCATCACACAGAATAATAAATTTTAGAAAACAGTAAGCGTTTGAAGATCAAAACCAAGAAAATAACTCAAGAACCCCTACATTCATAAAATTCATATCTTTACCATTCAATCCACCAAATCCAAAAATATCAAGTTCTAAACATACTTAAAATCATACAATAAATATAATAGACCAATAAGATGGCGGGGTTTGCCATTTCTCATGCAAGATGTACATGTCTAAGACTTGGATGGAGAAACTCAAGAGAAAGTAGGAAAAGAAAGAATTAGGAGGGAGAGAGAAAGAAGTTGTGTTATATAGCTAGGGTTTGAGATTTAGACTATGGTTTCAACTCATGATTAAACCAACCCAATAATTAAACCATGAACCAAACTAAACCAAAGAAAGGGTCTAGTCTCATACAATATACTAAATATGCAAAGATGCAAGTAAAAAAATAATACGCTAAAAATATGTATATTTGGGAATGGGGAGTGATATCTCTATCCACCTTAGAAAAATTCAGTCCTCAAAATTTGAATCCAAGTAAACTAGAGAAGTCAAGATAAGAACGATACATCTACTAGCAAAACTACACATGCAAGCCATATCATCACAACACATAGGTGATCACCTGATCACGGAATCTAGATACAAAGGCATAAGTAAAATATACCTTCTAAATCAAATATATACGGGTATCGAGACTGAATATTGTTCTTGCACTGCCACATCAATTCACCAAGAGTGTGATGTCCCCAGGCAACTTGGATAAGAGAAATAGTTTGTCTCTTGAGTACCTTTTCTCTTCGACCCAAAATGGACACGGGTTGCTCCTCGTAGGATAAGTCTGTACCAATGACTAATTCTGAGTGGTCGAGGATGTGACTCAAATCTGGGACATACCTACGCAACTGATACATATAAAATACATCGTGTCCCTCATAGAGTAAATATGGAAGGGCAAGACGATAAGCCACATCGTCCACCCGAACGAGATATCAGACGACCCAACGTATCACGGACTAAGTTTCCCATGAACCCCGAATCTAATGACTCCACGGGTACAAAAAATCTAAAAAAATACGTAATCGCTGATACAAAACTCTAAAGGCTACGATATTGATCTGCCTAATGACAATACCGATCTTGCGCAACCCGGAAAGGCGCTCTCTTATCTTCCTGACAACTTCTACGGTATATGGATCATTTCGGGACCTAATATCTTCCGCTCACCAATGTTGTCCCAAGCTAACGGTAATTTTTACTTCCTGCCGTACTGTGCTTCGAAAGGTGCCCCCTTGATACTGGCCTGATAACTATTATTATACGAGAATTTTACCAAGTGAAGGTGATTCTCCTATGATATACCAAGGTCTAAGCTACATGCTCGTAGCATATCCTCCAAGGTCCAAATATTCTCTCTGATTGACTGTTTGTCTGATAGTGGTACGTTGTGCTGAATCTTAACTTGGTACCCAATCTCTCGTGCAAGCTTCTTTAGAAATAAGAAGTGAACCTTGTATCTCGATCGGATACTATGCTCACTGGCACTCTATGCTATTTTATAATATGTCGAATATACAAATCTGCCAACTGCTCTGTAGACTATCCCACTCTGAAGGAAAGAAAATATGCCACTTTTGTGAGTCGATCCACTATCAACTAAAGTGCATTTCGACTAGTCAATGATTTAGATAAACCGGTTATAAAGTCCATCATGATGTATTCCCACTTTCACTCTAGAATAGGAAGCAGCTGCAATAATCCTGTCGATCTCTATTATTCTGCCTTTAGTTGTTGATATATCAGATATTGCAATATGAAATATATTATTTTCCTCTTTATTATGTTCCACCAAAAGTGTTTCCTGATATCTTGATACATCTTCGTGCCTCCCAGATGAATAGAACACTGGAAACTGTATACTTCAGTCATAATTTTTTGTTGAATATCTTCGCTTTGAATGCATAGACGATTTCCAAACCTTATTGTTCTATCTACATGCATTGTTAACTCCTTCTGAAGATCGGACCCACATTATTCTCGTAGATTTTGATTCTTTGGGTCCTCTGTCTAAGCAAGGTTGATTCTATCCAGCAAAGTTGACTGAATCTGTAGGCTGGCCTGAACTCCTGTACTATATGGAATTACTATCTCGATACCCATCCCTCGTAAGTCTTCTAGAATGTGCTTCTGAGTAGTCAACATAAATTCTCCACCTCTTCTGCTAAATACATCAGCTACCATATTAGCCTTGCCTGGATGGTACAAAATTTTTACGTTATAGTCTTTCAATAACTCTAGCCATCTTCTCTGCCTCATGTTCAGGTCCTTCTGCATGAATATGTATTTTAAACTTTTATGATCTATGAATATCTCTACCTAATCACCATATAAGTAATGCCTCCATAGCTAAAGTACAAACACTAGTACTGCTAGCTCCAAATCGTGAGTTGGATAGTTCTTCTCGTGATCCCTTAGCTATCGAGAAGCATACACTATGAATCCTCTGGAGCCTACTGGAAGAGTAAGGGTTGGTACAGAGATTAAGTTCTTCTTCTGATCTTCAAAGTCTATCTGGCATTCTGCTTACCACACAAATTTAACTTTTATGCACGTCAACCGAGTCAATGGTGCCAAAATCTTAGCAAAGTCTTACACAAATCTTCTGTAGTATCCTGCCAAGCCCTGGAAACTAAGCACCTCCGCTACTGTCTTCAAAAATGGCTAATTCTCTATTGCATCTACCTTCTTGGAATTAACTGAAACTCCTGCTCCATAAATAATATGTCCAAGAAAAGATTCGTGGTCCAACCAAAACTCATACTTACTAAGCTTCGTAAATAACTGGTGCACCCTCAAAGTTTACGTTACTATCCTAAGATATTCTTTATGCTCCTCCTTTTTACGATAATACAAAAGAATGTCATCAATAAATACTACCACAAATTACTCTAAGTAAGGCATAAAAATATGGTTCATCAAATATATGAATACCGTTCCAGTATTATTTAGTCCGAATAGCATAACTAAGAATCCATAATGCCCGTATCGTGACCTAAATGCTGTCTTCGGTTATCCTGCTACCAGACTCGTACCTGATGATATCTTAATCGTAAATCTATCTAGGAGAAGACTCTTGCTCCGCTCAATTGGTCAAATAAATTATCAATTCTGGGCAATGGATATATGTTCTTCACTGTCACTGCATTCAGCTGCCTGTTATCCATACACAATCACGTCGATCCATCTTTATTCTTTACCATTATCGATGGTGATCCCCACAGTGATCTACTAGTCCGAATAAACTTCTTCACCTTTAGTTCTCCACGTGTCTATATAACTGATAAAGCTCTGATAGTGACATTGGGTATACCTTCTAGGATACTAGTTCTGCTCCTGGCATGAACTCTATACAGAAAATACTTCTCTAACTAGGGGTAATTCGGGAAGCTTGTCCGGAAAGATATCCATGAACTCTTCAACTATCTTGGGTACCGGGTCTCCTTCCTTTGCTACTATTGCAAATCCTCCTTTTATGCTGGTCTCCTACTATTCTGCTAAGAAGAAACGCTTATAGACTAATAATTCTAAATAATACTCTATCCTCACGAATAGTCTATCATTGCATGACTCTCTCTCAACCAGTCCATGCCTAAGATATCATGACCTGCACCCAATATAAGGGTACGAGTACGTGGGTACGTTCAGCCTATGCTGCAACATCGACAGTAGAATGCTTCCTAGGTCAACAATTCTATCTACAAATCTCACAAAATATATATGAGGTACCTGTCATGCTATCTCAACTCCAAATGGAGGACAATATGATAAAATGCTAATGGTAAACAATACTCAATCATAATAACAAACTAGAGAAGATATGGCATGATATAAAATAGAAGGAAAGAAAATAAGTCATAAATACATCACACGTCAAAGCCTAATCTCAATACAAGATCTTAAATAATAATACAATGTCAAAGTCTAACTGACATATACAATCTCACGAATAAACTAACTATGCCTTATTAACTATTGGTACTAAATCAACTTGCTCTATGGGTGATAATTAAACAGGCTCGCGATCATGTCGCCCATAGTGCGTAGGACACCAGTCCTCTAATGAATCATCTAAAAAATATATCTAGTCAAGATTAGAGCGAAGTATAACCCAAAAAGCAGTTCCAATAATTGACAAAATTATGAAACAATAATAGCAATGAACATAAATGATAAATATAAGTGAACTAGCATGTATCATGAGAAAGATCATCACGATAAATAATGGAAAGAACTAAGAATAATATGGTGAGGAACAATAATATAATTAACTAGAATAAAAGAAATATATATAAATGTTCCTTAAAATATTAGTAAGATAATATGACCGTCTTGTGCCTAATACGGACTATATATAAAAGGTGAGCTAGCGTGATCATACGTTAGTGACATGATCTGCTAACTATCATGGGCTATACTAAATAATGGGCTATAAGGTATGACCACATATCCACTAATACTTTTTTAACCCGACTAGTACACAGATCCAAATCATGATACGTTATAACACGTATATCATACTGCACGGTCTATAATATCATAACTATGATCACGGTCTATATAATCATTAAGATATCAGGATAATTACTGAGTAATTATAAAATATGATATGACAATCACTGAGTAACCACCACAATAACATCTTATGACCAAGATCCACGTATACCAATTCGTTATAATATCGTGTCAAGAATTAAATATATAAATACTAAATACATGAAACATAGAGGCTATCAAACAAGAAAACTATCACAGAATGTACTCGCCTGTGGTCCTGATAAAATGGTATATCTCTGTATCTGAGCTGGTGTCACACATACCTAAATAAGAATATCATGTTACTTGGTGTAATGAAGTGAGAAATGAGACAAAATACACTAATATAAGTTTCTAGGCCATTTCTTGGTTACACTAGTTATACTAGTCAAATTAGTCAAATATCTTGCTAAACTAGGTTTTGTAGGTCATAGCAAAGTATCCTAGCTAGCACTAGGTATTACTAAGTATACTAGTTAATATAGGCTATACTAGCTGTCACTATCATATTTTCTTGAAAAAGATATTTTAGTAATTTTATAATTAATTAAATATTGTGCATGTTAATTAATTATTTATTGTATTATTTAATTATTGTTAGATGTTAGTTATTTATTTTGGACTTGTGTTAGTGGATCTAACTAGTTTAGTTTAGACTCTTTGACCAACATATATTAATTGCTAGATTTTAGTCCATTTAGAAAGCCTATTGATTATGAGGATGATTAATTTAATTAAACCTTTTGACTAGAAGCTTCCTCCTTAATTATTTTTTTATGAGAGACCCCAAGGGATATATTGGATATTACATAGTAACTTGAGGAAGGGGTAAGGGGGCGGCCTATTAAAGAGAGGGAAAAATGTTTTTCTCTCCTCTTTTTATTTGAAAACTAGATCTAGAATTTCTCTTAACCAATTTCCTTCATTTCCACATCATTTTCCTCCCAAATTTTATCCTAATTCCTTTCCAAATCAACATTGAAGGCTTGTGGAGCAAGGATCTAGAAGGAGGAAGCAAGAATGCACAAAGAGGAGCAAAGAAATACAAGTTGGAGGCCAATTTTATCATATTTGGATGTTACATTAGGAATCCATCTCCCAATAAGTATAATTTAATTTTTTCCCTTAATTTAGATTCTAAATCTGATATTTAATCATGAGAAATCAACCTATATGCATAGGCTACCCATAGGATTTGGTCTTGTGTTCATAGGAGGCCTATTGAGAAAGTTATGGTACTTTTTGTGTCAATTTTGGATAAATTCCGAGATTGACATTTGTTATATGTGTCATTTGGTCCTATAGATCAATTTGGCATGTTCTTATATGTTTGGGACTAGTGTCGTGTCCATAATTGGGTACGTGTAGGTCGTATCCTAATAATTTGGTGATACTTGTTGATTTGGGGTTTTTTTCTCCGATACGGGACTTTGTGCATAAATAATATATTAGACTTGTTCGTGTCCTTTGGGGTACGTTTAGATGTGTGGTGGACTCGTGTCGCAAGCGTATCCTAGATCTAGTGGGAAATCGGTGTGATACGCTCCATGTGTTTGTGCAATTTAATTTTAGATCTATTTGTAAATTGTTCTTAGTCTTGGTGATGTGTAATTATATGTATGTGTATATATATATTATTGTATATATATATTTATGTATTAGTGTATCATGGATCTATATATCTATGTGTTATATATTTATGTAGCTATTTTCTACATATGTAAGAGCTATTAATTATTGTAGTATATATATAAATATTGTACTATTTATATATATATGTATATGATATATGTAGTTATATATATATGTTGTTATATATATATACTTATATGTTATATGTATTTATATTGTGTATGATTATATATACATGTATGTATATATGTATGTTATGTCATAATTGTTATTATATATATGTTTGTGGAGGTGTGTATGGTTACATATATTTTATATAGTTGTAAGTTATATGTAGTAATTATATATTGTGTTATATATGTATTATATATTGTGTTATATAAGAGATGGAAAAAGGCGACAGCAGCTATGGCAACATATCCTTGTCACCAAACAGCAGCCGCAGCAGCTATAGCGACAGCAGCAACATAAACAACAACAACAGCGAAATAGCAACAACATCGAAATAGCAACAGCAGCCGCAACAGTAATTGGAACAGCAGCAACAGTATCGACGACTACAGCAGCAACAGTGACAACAACAGTTCAGCAACAGCAGGAATTCGTCCCAATAACAACAGTATCAACGGCAGTATCAGCAGCTATAGTGACGATCAGCAGGGGTTTTAGTATCAGTTATGCAATTTTGAATAGATATTATATATTTAAATACAATAGTTATATATAGGTATATATATGGTATTAATATATATGTATATACATTCCTAATTGCTAATTGTGTTTTAGTATACTATATTTATAATATTTAGTTGTTAGCATATATTATTTATAGGTAGTTAGTATAAACAAGGTTTTGGATATTACCTTGAGATACCAAGGTAAGTATCAAGGTATTTGGGGATACCCAAGGTATTGTGTTTGGGTATCTTGATTATAGTTTAGTGTTATGATACCAAGTTAGTTCAAAACTAAGATATTCATTTAATGTTATAATTAGAATTTTATATTTAATATTGGTTTGATATGTATATGTGATGCGTTACCCATTATTTTACGCTTCCTGAGATACGATATCCTAGTATCCTAAGATATAGTTGGTATGACCTAGATTTATTATATTTGAACCCAATATCTTTGAGATAGTATCATGCAACCTAGGAATAGGTAGTTTAACATAATTGACCATAGTTTGACCATAGTTGACCATAGTTTAACTTATAGTTGACCTAGTTTGATATTTGACTTAGAAATGACTTATTGACCTAGAAGTTGACTAGTTTAAATTATTTTCTTTCCAAAACCTTGTATTGATGTTATATTCCATATCTAGGTCTTTGAGGCACCGTATCAGACATCTGTGAAACTATTCTTTGGACTTCAGGCGAGTACATTCTCTTATAGTTTCTCATTTATGATATCCTCTGTGTTCATTGTATTTAGTGTAGATATCCAAGTTTCTTCACACGATGGTTACACGAATTGGATTGGTATATCCAGATCTCATAATGAGATATTATTCCTTGTATATGGTGTATCTTGTGCAAGTCTTGTTTTATTGATTATCTTGTGCATGTACAGACACTGATTCTCGAAAAGATTTTCTACCTTCCTAGAGAATCCTGTACCATAGCATACAATGGTTAGATCTACTATACCAGTCGGGGGTGGAGAGTATTTTAGTGTAGATATATGATCCTACCTTCCTTGTGCATGTCTTGTTCCTTGTGAGTGTTGATCATACATTGCACGTATGATTAACCAGGCCATTATACTCTTGTGCAAGTTCCCAAGACGATCATATTTTAAAGCTAGTACTCTCTCACTTAGTCATTAGTATTCTTGTTCATTGTCATATTGTTCATTCTTGTATTTATTTCTAGTAGGTCCTTATTGTGTATCTCTTGTATATATTGTGTATTTTATATATTCACATCTATTTACTGTTAAATAGTTTTTATTATTGATTAGAACTGCTGTTAGAGATGTACTCTGCTCCTTTCCTGACTGGATATATTTTTTCCAGATGACACTGAGGAGTGGTACCCTATACATTATGGACCTCAAGATATTTTAAGTTTAGAGTTAGAGACCCTGGCTCAGGAGGGACTTATCCCAACTGAGATAGATTATCCGGGACTTGTAGCTTCTTAGTATTCTTGTACTGGATTTGTCTCCAGCTTACTTTATTAGTATTCTTTTAGACTCATTGATGTATTATTTTAGAATCATGAGTTGTATGTGACTATATTATTCTTTATCGTATTGGTGCTTGTCCTATCTTAGATCTGTGATTGAGTATATTATTATTGTTGGTGGCTCATTATATTGCTAGATAGATTACCCAGAAAACGTTCTACCGCCGATTCTGCGGCGTCGGTTGGACATTATTCCCGACTTGCATCCCTACATCGGGTGCGGGTTATGACATTAGCTATTATTAACTATAATAGATACTACTAATATATACAACGCATATACATATTTACCCATACTATATTACCTACAAACACTTTAGCCTAACTCATACCTTAGGTTAGATACTTACCCTATTACCTCACTTCTATTCCTGATACATTGAGTATCAGACATCACATCAAGGTATCAATCCTAACCCCTTCTAAAAACTAATCGATATATAAGATATACACTTGTATGTCACTCTCATGTCCACACAGACACTAACATATGCCACATCAACATTCCAACTCCCTAACTCAAGCCTACACACATCCTAAACTCCCCTTTTCTGCAAATCCAACTCTGATACTCACCCCAGTTAGTAAGAAAAACCTGATACACTTACCCTCTAACCTCAGTTGAGCACAAAATCTCAACTATGACACTTCTATGATTCTTATTAAAACCCGACACATGCTTCAAAACCTGATACAAGTACCCCCTTGCAACTAAATATTGCAGTTGTAACTCGATACCCCCATAATCATCACTTGCCCTAGCCTCCAACTGTCTACCCCGTTCCCTGTTGCTGCTCTCGATAGCTGTAAGTTGCTGCATCAACTAACCTCATTGTTGTTGTTGCTGCTCCTACTTAACACTGCTGGCAGTAACTTGAGTGCACTTGCACTCAGTCCAATTTGCCCCACATCTCTATTGCTACCCTCAGTCAACAACTACAACATGTACAGTACTGTTCACTTAAGTCAGTGCACGAGTGTGCACTGATTCCTGCAAGTCACTGCCTACACTAGCCAGTTTTGGACCCCCATAACTTCCCTTGAATGCCTGGACATCAGTGAACTCCACCACTGTTGCACAGTTCTTTGAACACACATGATACTAATAACTGATACCACCTATCTTCATAAACATACTATTATACCTACATATATATATTTAGTCATATATATACATGCATAGATATATATACTACAACAACAAATAACTAATATACATATCATTTAAATATACGTATGTACTAATATATACATATACCAGTAATTGCTTTAGTATGTACAATAATAACCATTTCACCAAATACCATAAGTGCATCACTAGGATACTCATGATAGTCAAAACTCATAACTCTTCACCAATATCAATAATACATCTAAATTATATTTTTATATAACTAATATAACTAGTTACAGTAGGAATTGAAGAGCATTCATGTCACGCCCTAGAGCCAGAATACTGGAGAGCGAGGGAATGACTCAGCCAACCACACCTTGCGGAATACCGAAGCAACCTACAATGTGTTGAGGTTGTCTAGAGACAAGGGGGTGCATACTATAGTTAAGTCTTCTAGGTTCAAGAATTTTTATATCTCAATCATTCAAACAAGTAGCAATAACATAGAATATTTTTGAATAACCAGTAAGGCGTCCCCAATGCCATATCTGAATATTTTACAGATCTAGCAAATACAAGCGATATGCCAGATACACAATCAAAACTATACATGACAGTGAGTCAGCTATAGTCTAAATATATTACAGTCATATAGGAAATTAGTGTCCAGATTATCCGGCTAATAGGTGTCGGTTGGATAAACGCCTAAAAGATTTTAGTTTACAAAAGACGAGCAGAAAATGAAGGAATCCACTCGTGACATTCACCAGCCATCCTTCTGGTGTGTGCCATCAGTGGAGAAGAAATACACATCATCCTCAGGTGCACGCTCTAAACCTGGTCATGCAAAACCATTGGGGTCAGACACCAAATAGTAACTACCACAAAGGAAGCACAAAATAAAGAAATAAAACCAGCTCTATAGCATGAGATGCTTAACTAACAATCAATTGAATATGCCCCATTCATGACATAACACGATACCACTTCACCAAACAAGGAAAAAAGTGACACATCACATCAAGATAGAACACATCCCTTGATTATGGTTAAGCTAGAATAACTCTGTGTCATAATTTCAGTCAACATGCTATCGTAACATAATAGCGCAACCCAACAACCAAATAAGGACATGAGTTAAACTATCATACCACGACAGTCTAAGTCCCTAATTCCACTCAATAGAAGGCATAATACAAAAGCAAGGATACAACATTTAAGTAAAATAACATAGTGATGATAAGTAGCTTCGATCTGTGTCCCGTTGTAACACAACAGCGTAACTCAACAACCAAGCAAGGACATGAGTTGAACTTTCATGCTACAATGGTCCACTTCTCTAACTAAAACAGATTTAACAGCCAAACATGTGTTATGGCTTGATATATGATCTTTGAGTTATCCCAGTAATATAATATACAAGTATCCTCAGATTATGCCATAATCTAGCAGGGTTGGCTGAACCAATAATATACAAGCAAGAATACATGATGCACCAGTCCCTTACAAGGGCCCTGAGCTAATTTAATGATCAATAGAAGTTCCAGGCTTTTTATAAGAAATATATTGGATTGATTTATAAATAAGTCAGATACTGCACTGCTCTAGTGTGGATGACATACAGTTTTTGTGGTGGCCAGCCTTTGCTCCTAGCGAACTTAGGGTGGTTTGATATATACGATCTCGAGATACCGTTCCCTCTATAAATTAAGTTGCCTAGTTAATCCTCAGTGATTTCTAATCTCATATCGTGGTCACATGAATATTCTTTCCTAAATATTGTACTTTAAGTACGGGCACTCTTGATATGAATCCATATTATCTCTTAAAGTTAAATTTTAATTCACCCAAGTGTGATGCAACAATTAATACTATCTATCCATGACTAATATCACTGTCCAACTACCAGATAAGTGCAAGGAAATAATTACATATATTATGTAGCAAGTGTATGTGGCATGACGGCTCACAATATATTGAGTAGCACTCTTGGTGCGATCAAGTGTATCAACACATATACAATAGTTTAGACAGGAACAAGGTCTAGTATCAAGGTTGTAGACAAGTCATAAAGTAGCAAGTTATTCAGGATAGGACAAGCAAATAATGGTTACAATAATTTATCACTTTATTATATCGATAGATAAAATAAGAGTAGTATAAGAACCCTCAAGATAAGATCCATAATCCTTAAACCAAACAAGGACCGAGATCGTTGAGCCTCTATCGTGTTGAATTACGTCCATTATTCTGTCCAACGTAGAATTAGATGATTCAGGAAAAGTAGCATAAATAGCAAGTAAGTACATGTAGGGCCATATCTACATGCTCATGCCAGGTGCTTCACGTAGTCACATCCGGGTCAAATAATTCATTCCTAAGTTACCACATAGCATTACAATCATTTAATCAAACAGAAATATTAAAACAAACAGGTGTTAAAGTGGACGCATGGGAACAACTGATGCATGAGTCAGTTGGCCCTATAACCAAATGGGTCACATGAACCAACCGACCACATGAGTTCTGGGCCGCATGAGGTTAAGGCCGAATGAGCAGAGTCAAGTCTACTCTTCAGGAAATATGTGATGTGATAAACAAAAAATACAAGTCAATTTAGAAAAGTGACTGATGTGACACATGATAAAAGTGACAGGAGATAGACATATGTAGAAAAAGTTTTGCCGAGTCAGTCATGGGTTATGCGTCCAGAAGAAGAGGGGCACATAACTCCTGGCCGCATGATCGACAAGGCCATATGCTCCTCAGGGCAGCATACATACTTGGCTGTATAAAATCTTTTGGGACTTAGAGAAAATTTTATTTGTTCAAGTTTCAAGCATTTAGCCAAGGAACGCATGTGCAAAAATCTAATCCATGCGCCAACAAGATAGCCGCATAAAGTCTTTTGGACGAGAAGTCCAGGCCGTATGGAGCTCCTTTGTCACAATTTAACAAGTTTAGCCACAAAAAACTCTGAAACCCAAAACTTATTTCTTCCATAGAAACCTCAAACGAAGTCCAAATCCAGCAAAGTGAAGTTCTAAACTACTCAAAATCAGGTGCTCATCAACATAGAACAATAAATTTTTGAAAATATTAAGTTTGAAGAGATCAAAACCCATGAACACTCAAGAACACAAAAAAAGCCCTAAAACTTAAAACTTAGATCTACACTAATCCATCCAACAAAGTCAAAAATACCGAGTTCTAAATGTATGGAAATCATATAAGGAACATAAATATATAGAGGGTTTGAGATTTGGACCAAATCCAAAAATATCGAGTTCTAAATGTATGGGGAATCATTTAAGGAACAAAAATATAAAGAGTTTTTCTATTTCATGAAAGATGTACTTGCCTGTGGAGGGGGAGAGAAAAACCTAAGCAAGAGAATGAAAGAGGAAAAATAAGGGGAGAGAGAGTGAAGTTGGGTTATATATAGAGGGTATGAGATTTGGACCATTGGTTCAACTCATAATAAAACCAAACCAAACAAATAAACCAAGAGCCAAGTAAACCAAAGAATGGGTCTAGTCTCTCTACAACATATAACTATGCTAACAAAAAAATAATTATGCTCTAAAGATGTATATTTGGAATAGTGAGTAATATCTCAACCCACTGTAGAAAAATTTCTTCCTCGGAATTCAAACTCAAGGCTATCTAGAAATATCAAAGCAAGCAACAACTATCTACAAGCAATCTACATATACAAATAAGCAAGTATAAAAATAATACCTATAATGAAGCAAAGAAATGTTATCCCTTATGAGTGCTTGCCGATCACGGAATGAAAGATGCGAAGCCATATGAAAAAATATTCCTTATGAGTCGAATAGGTGTGGGTACCGATATCGAATATCGTCCTCGCGGTCCCACGTTGACTCTTCCAAAGAGTGATGCTACCAAGCAACATGAACAAGACTAGTAGTTCGGTTCTTGAGTACCTTTTCTCTTTGATCCAAAATGGACACGAGCCATTCCTCATAAGTCAAGTCGGTAAAAATAACTAACTCAGAGTGATCGAGGAAATGACTCAAACTCGGGACTTACCTACGCAATTAAGATACATGAAAGATATCGTGCACCTCCTGTAGCGAAGGCGGAAGGGCATGACGATAAGCAACATCCCCTACCCTCTCGAGAATATCGAATGGTCCAATCTACCGTGGACTAAGCTTTCCGTGAATCCTGAACCAAATCACTTCACGGGTAGGCAAAATTTATAAACATACATGGTCCCTGACAGAAAACTCTAACGGCCTACGATGCTGATCTGCCCAATAATGATGATGATCTTGTGCAACTCGAAGTCGCTCTTTAATCTGCTTAACTACTTATGATCATCTTAGACCCCAATATCTTTCGTTCTCCAATGTTATCCCATGCTAAAGGTAACCTACACTTCCTTCTGTATAATGTCTTGAATGGAGACATTTGTATGCTGGCCTGATAACTGTTATTGTACGAGAATTGTACTAAGTGAAGGTGATCTTCCTATGACCAACCAAGGTCTAAAGTATAAGCCCGTATCATATCTTCCAATATTTGTGTTGTCCACTCTGACTGACCTTCTGTCTGAGGATGGTATATGGTACTAAATTTTAACTTAGTACCCAAGCGCTCGTATAAACTTTTCAAAAAATGAGACATAAAGCAGGTATCACGGTCAGACACTATACTTGCTGAAACTCTATGCTACCTCGCTATATTCTGCATATACATCTCCGCTAACTACTTTGTGGACTTTCCTACTTGAAAAATAAGAAAATATGCCACATTCGTGAGTTGATCTACTATTACCCAAACTGTATCAGGTCCAGTAGGGGATCTAGGTAAGCTGGTTATAAAGTCCATCATAATGTATTCCAATTTCCACTCTGGAATAGGCAGGGTTTGCAATAATCCTGCTGGTCTCTGGTGCTCTGCCTTCACCTGCTGACATATGAGACATCATAAAATAAACCGAGCTATCTCTCTTTTTATTATGTTCTACCAGAAATATTGCTTAATATCATGGTATATCTTTGTACCTCCTGGATGAATAGAATATTAAGAACTGTGTGCCTCGGTTATTACTTCATGTATGATATCTCCACTTGGCACACAAAGACGGTTTCCAAATCTAAGTGTTCCATCTTCATGAATCCTTAATTCCTTCCTAAGGCCTGACTTATATTTTGTCCTAAGCTTCTGAATCTGAGAATCTTCTGCTTAAGCCTTCTTGATCCTCCCCACCAAGGTTGATTGAATCTGAAGATTGTCTAGTATTCCCGCTCCTTAAGGTAATATTACCCCGATGTCCATCTCTCGAAGATCTTCTAATATGTGCTTCTGAGTTATCAAGACAAATGTTGTACCTCTCCTACTTAGAGCATCTACCACTACATTTGCCTTGCCTGGATGATATTATAATGCTACATCATAATCAACAAACAATTTTAGACACCTCCTCTGCCTCATGTTCAGGTCCTTCTGGGTAAATATGTACTTTAAGCTCTTATGATATGTGAATATCTCTCCCCAATCGCCATATAGGTAGTATCTCCATAGCTTGAGTATAAATACTACTGCTGCTAACTCTAAATTATGTATTGGATAATTTATCTCCTGATCTCAAAGCTGCCAAGATGCATAATCTATCACTTTCCTGTGCCGCATCAACATATACCCGAGTTCTTTCCTAAATGTGTCACAATAAACTGTGAACCCTCCTAATCCTACTGGAAGTGTAAGGATCGGTGATGATATTTGTTTCTCTTTTAACTTCTCGAATGTCGTTTGGCACTCTACCGTCCAAACAAACTTTACCTCCTCGCGGGTTAGACGAGTCATTGGTGCTGAAATCCATGTAAAGTTTGCTATGAACCTCCGATAATATCTTGTTAACCACAAGAAACTTCGCATATCTGCTACTGTCTTTGGGACTGGCCAATTCTCTACTGGTTTGACATTCTTAGGATCCACTGATACTCCTGCTCCTAAGATAATGTGCCCCAAGAATGACACGACCTAACCATAATTCACACTTACTGAGCTTGGCATGCAACTGATGCTCCCTTAAAACTTGCAACACTCTCCGAAGATGTTCTTCATGCTCTTCATCACTTCTAGAGTAGATAAGAATATCATCTATGAATACCACTATAAATTGATCTAGGTATGGTATGGAGATATAATTCATCAAATCCATGAATATTGCAGGCGTATTAGTCAATCCGAATGGCATAACTAAAAATTTATAATGCCCATACCAAGATCGAAATGTTGTCTTCGGTATATCTTGCTCCAGGACCCTCACTTGATAATATCCCGATCGAAGGTCTATCTTCAAAAATATTTTTGCTTCGCTCAATTGGTCAAACAAGGCATCAATCCTAGGCAATGGATAATTGTTCTTCACTGTTACTGCATTCAGCTGCCTGTAGTCGATATACAACCGTGTCGCCCTATCTTTCTTCTTTACTATAAGTGCTGGTGCTCCCAATAATGATCCAGTAGCCCGAATGAATTTCTTCTCCTTCAGTTCTTCCATATGTTAATATAGCTGGTTGATTTCCATCAGTGACATCTGATAGACTTTGTTAGAAATTGGTTCTGCTCTTGGCCTCAATTATATACAGAAATCTACCTCTCTTACTTGGGGTAATCATGGAAGATCTTCCGAAAATACATTAAGAAATTCTTAAATTATTCTGGTAAGTTGATCCCCCAATTTTTGCTACTGCTGCTATGCCATCTTCATGCTGGTCCCTTACTATTCTATTGAAGATAAACTTTTTTTTGTCCAGGAAGTTAAATAATACTCTACCCTATGATAATTTATCATTGCATGACTGTCTCTTAAATAGTCCATGCCTAGAATAACGTTAAAATTACCCATAGGGAACTCGATCAACCTTGTAAGTAATAAATGCTCGCACACTATGATTGGACATACTAGACATACTCTATCAACTCCTATGAGACCATTACCAGTGAATATATTCAGCCTCTCTGGCAATGCCTTGAACTCTAATCCAATACGTGCCATAAATTATGCACATAAAAATTAATAGGATTCTCCTGAATCAAATAATGCTATGGTAGAAAAAGATGTAACAAGAATTTTACCTGCCACCACGTTACCTGATGCCAAAGCCTCCTCCATAGATAGGATAAAAGCTTAACCTTGTCCTCGTTGTGCTCCTTGTTGCTCCTTCCCTTGGATAAGCAGTTGTGGCCTCTGCTGCCAATACTGCTGATTCCTCTACTGGTCGTACATCTGAGTTTACATCAGTAATGGACACTGAGCCAAAGGAATGACTACCAGTGCTGGTCCCTTGTACTAAGCTCCCCCTGGTGCTGGTAAGGCTAATCGCTACACTGGCCCTTCAATCCTCTGCATCATCGGACAATTAGCGATTCGATAGTCTGGACTACCATATCGTAGGCACAACCGTTGCGCTTCTTGATATACATCCTTGGTATGACATCCATTACCATAATACGTATATCCGATTGGGCTCCCAATCGTTGTTATTGTTGCCTCGGCTGATATGGCCAAGCTGGTGTTATTGCAGAGGATGCCAATGGCCTCCTTGGCATTGTGTCATGAATACGAACGCCAGGAGATGGTATTAACATCCGTTGTGCTGGTCCTTCTCTTCGCTCTGTGCATGATACCTTTTCTGGCCTCCTGTCCTCGAAGCTAAACTTTGTATTGTCAGCTCATGACGGATGGATGCTATCAATACTTCGTCGAAGGTCTGGTAGTTATTGGCCCTTTACAAGTTACTGAATTTCCAAATGAAGTCCATACTAAAACCTCATCCCCTACTCCAGTTCTATTGCCACCATTGTTGGGGAAACCTACTAATCCTGTAGAACTCTGCTATGTAGCCATCTACCATCCTCCCAGACTGCTTGAGATTGATAAACCTTTGTTGTAGCTCATACTGTGCTACCACTCTAAAATACTTGACCCTAAAATAGGTTCTGAAGTTGTCCTATGAGACAGGTCATCTTAAACCAACCACTTCTGCTGCCGACCAATCTCTGGCAAGGTCCTTATCACCCTCAATTTTCAAGCTTGGGGTAGTTTGGTAAATTGGCATAGGTAAATAATTTTAGGAATAAATATTAATTTTAGTGTGCTATAGTAATTATTTGATGATTATATTAATTATTTAATTAATAGTGAGTTATAGATTAAATATGACTTGTATTAATTATTTTGTTAGAAGATAGTCCAATAATTAGACTTATCATGATAATTAGTGAGCCTTTCTTGTGTCCATACTAATTAGACCCATTCTCATTAATTAATTAGGGGAATTTGCTTAATTAGAATTAATAAAAGCTTTCCAAAATAGCCCTTCCCTAATCCTTTTCATAATTGGATGGAGAGGAATAATTTGGACCATGCACATAACTTGGGAAAGGGGTAGGGGGCCGACCACTATTAGAGGGGCCTCTCCTCTCTCTCTCTCTTTCTCTCTCTCCTCTTATTTGCATTTATTTAGATCTAGAAATTATTTTTATAATTTTCCATCATTCCCTGTATTGAATTTCTACTCAATTCACCTATATTTGCTTCTTACATTCATCACCCTTGGAGCTTTGGAGCTTAGAGAAGCAAGGAGCACAAGGAGAAGGAGCTTGGGTGGAGTGATCGTGTCTGAAACATGTCCAATTTTATTTTTATTCGGAATTCATCTCTCAATTGGAATTCCTGAATTTCTCATTCATTGTAGTTTTTTAATCATGTATTTGATCATTAGAAATAACCCTATGTCATAGGGCTACCTATAGGAACAAGTTATAGACTATTTGGTTATGTATTATGAGTTCTATATGATAATTTATGTGCATATTGGGAGAATTACGAGATTAATACATCAATATTGTGTCATGAGACCAATTAGATCTAATTATACTTAGATTGGGGTTGTGAGACTAGGTATGTGCCCACAAATGGATACATGTAGACCGTATCATGGTATTTTGTGATATGGTGTGAACGGGGCCCAATTTTAGGGGATTTGCACAATTACTCATCAATACTCATTGTAGCAAGTTACTTTAACTGTTTTAAGTTATATTATATATATATAAATGTTATATGTGGAAGAACTTGGATTTTGGTTCTTCGTTTGAGCATATATTATGAGTTCTCAATTATAAGCATATATTATGAGTTCTCAAATATACACCATACGTGTTTTACTAATTAACACTAGTGCACACAAATACATAGGTGTATTTGTATGTGTGTGTGTGTGTGTGTGTATATATATATATATATATATCAGTGTGTGCTTTGTATAGTGTTTTGTGCTTTGTATAGTATGGTGTATGAGTATGTTGTCGACTGTGAGATAGTGTTGACCTGATAGTCTAAAAATAAGGGAAGTACAGGGGGACAGGGAATTATCCCCCCATCCAGGCATGTTTTTTGACTTTGGTAATACGGGCATTGGTGTACATGTAGGGTGATATGGAGGTGTGTGTTGCTGCCACTACGGATGAGGGAGAACTTGAGTGTGAGGGGTTCAGTAGGTTTCAGTCACAACATATGGGAGTGGTGTTTGGATGAGTGCAGTGATTTTCTAGCATGGGGATGGGGAGTATAAGTGGTGAACTGATACACTAATGTACCAGTGTTGCAATTGCTATAACAACAGCTGGCAATAGGAGCCGGGGTTAGGAGATGCAGAAGTGCTTAAGGCACTGAGTAGTTGACTGCAAGCATTTGGGTAGAGCATGAGTGCAGGCATATTGCACAGGAACATTGTTGAGCACTGCCAGTTACCTTGTGCTGATAGTATTCAGCAGTATAATTTATGGACAGTAGAGTACAACAAGTTGGTTGGTCACTGCTGTGCACTTGGGCACAGGTGCATCTGTCTGTACATCAAGGACGGGGGTAATGCAGGTTCCAGTTGTTATGGGTAAGTGTAGTTGTAAGGATTATAGTGTTAGGGCTTGTGTAATTTAGGAATCAAGTGGCTGTGAGTTAAAGGGTAAAGTGTTATGTGTGGGTTTTGGTGTAAGGAAGGTGACACATGAGTATCAGTTAGTAACTTAAGATGTCAGTTAGTGTATTTTAGTGCAATCTATTGGTTAGTTGATTAATTCATGTTTAGTCAACAAGTTAAGGGTAATACAAGGGGTAGTTAACCTGGATAACTAGGTGTTAGTTCATATGTATCAGTTAGTTCAGTCCTTGTACTAATTATATATTAGTTAATTAGTTGGTTGAGAATAGTCCTAAGCATACATAATAGCTAAGTTAGTATATACTGTCCTTCCTGCCTGCTTGAGGTTAGTGAACTTTTGCTTCAACTCACATTGAGCCACAATCCTAAAGTATTTTGTCCTGAACCGGATCTTGAAATTTTTCCATGAAATAAGATGCCTCAATCCTACCTCCATCGTGGCCCACCAATCTCTTATAAGATTCTGGAGTTGTAAGCGAACCAGGTCAACTTGTTCTTTGGCCGAAACTTTAGTTGCTGCCAGAATGGTCTCAATATCCTGTACCCTATCATCTGGCATAATTTTGTCCTCCGTGCCATCAAAAATTTTTGGGTTCAGTCTGCAAAATCTAATAGATGACACAAAATATGTTCTTCCGTCTAGTTCTAGGGTCGTCGACAACCCTTGGTTCAATAATACATTATATTATTTTTGCTGAAGCTGTTGTTGCTGATGTTGCTATTATTGTTGTTGTTGTTGCACCACCATTTGGTGTTGTTAGGTAGCAAATAATGCACAAATAATCTTTAGCATGGTCGGGGTATCCAGTATTATCGGTACTACGGGATGTATGGGAACACCTGGAGCCTGCTGCTCGATCCTATTTATCGTGGGCTAAACTAGGATCCTTGGCTGGGGTTTTATGGGATCTCGTTCCCCTGGTAACTTTATATCTTTTATCGCTGCAGCATCGGGGGAAGGAGAAGCCATAAGAAGTGAACAATAAACAATCAAGTATCGGACGAGAAGGAACAAGGAAGCAACCAATCTGGAAAATTTCAAGCTGAGTATCGAAGAGAAAGAATTCAAAATTTTAAGAAAGATCATGTTTGAATTAGACTCCTATGACCATGATACCCCACAAGTCTGAAGAACATACCTACATGGGCTACCACTAAAACTTTGTCACGCCCCTTTAACAGAATATAGAGACGGACATGGCCAACTATCCCGTACAAGGTACTATAAGTCGTACGACGATCACGGTTATAATAAGATAAGGGGGTGCATAGAATAATCAAGTCACTTAGGGTCACACAAACATCTATGTCTCAATCAATCAAGCAAGAAATAATAAATATAGCACATATATGATAAGCAAATAAGGTGTCAAAAATGCTTTCTTAAAATATTCTACAGACCAGCTGTACAAAATAAGAAGTTGGTAGAGTAAAAAAATACATGATAGTAATCTACTGCAGTCTAATTTAATATAATTATACAAGGCGACTGATGTCCAGATATGCTGACTAACAGGTGCGGGGCTAAACGCCCAAAGAAAAAAATATACAATGATGAGTAGGCAAGAAAAAAACCCACTCGTTATCCTTTGTGACCATATTGCTAGTATAGGCCATGGGTCGGGGGATAGTACGCTGGATCCTTGGGTGCTGGCTCAAAATCAGGCTGTGCAAAACTTGTGGAGGTAGACCCCAAATAACAAGTACCACAAAGGAAGACAAAATAGAGAAACAAACCCAAACATAGATATATATATATATACATAGGTTCTGTGTCATAGTTTAGCTCCACGACATATCCTAGTACAAAAGCCCAACCCTACAAAAAAATAAGGATAAGGGTTGAACCGTCACACTATGATAGTCCATGACTCTAGACTACAAGCAGAATAAATAAAATTACAACCAAGTCCAATTAATAAGATCGACCAATCACTTGTACGACTTGCTAATTATGGCATCTGAGGTTATCTCAGAATAATACATAAAATATATCCTCAGATCATGCCATTGTTGAACATGAGCTAACCAAGCCAAATAAGGAATATCCAGGTAGTTCATAAGTGCACCAATTCCCCATAGGCCTACTCCGCTAAAATATGGTACTAGCAGTTCCAGTTCTCCTATAAGGAGATAATGGCTCGACATTATTTATAATAGGTCAGATACTGCAATCTACTAAGGCAGATGATATATAATATCTGTGGTGGCCAGTCCATAGTGCACTTAGAGTAAATCTTTTTGGGAAGGTTCGTTGGTATGATCTCGGGATACCGTTCCCTCCAAATGTTACTACCACTTTTAGTTAATTAATTAGCCCAATATTGTGTTCAAAAATCTCAAGACGTGGTCACATGAGAATTTTCCTTAAGATATTGTACAAAGTATGAGTACGATAGATACGAATACACAGAAGTTTAGTCTGGATTCACCTGAGCGTATATCCAACATTCAATCAATCAATATCCTAGCCACGCTTTAGTACTTGACTCACATATCATGCCCGTGCTGGGGAATATAAAAACAATATCATGCATTCAGGAATTTGGAGGAATTCTTGATGCATAACACAATTATAGATTACTTCACATATGGAACGGTATGTCGTACCCTAGTGCACTTCCATTCATATACACATTTAGGCAAAAATTATATCAGCACGAATACAATATTCGAGTCCAATTACCAATTATACATTGGGTCACATGAATGAGAATTATATTGTAACATGATGCTTATGTCATGAACATAGCTGTTAGTCACTTATTACTTAGTCTGCTTCGTATTAAAATCTTAGTCTAATCGCTCAGTCATTCTATGTACATACAATCTTAGATCATGGTTATGTCTAGCACGCGGTCTGGTTACTAAATCCATTCTTTCTTAGAATCAAAATCACAAGCAATACCAGTATCTACCACATATAGGTGATAAGAAATATTCCAAATAAAATAAGTTAACGCATCGTGAAATTACTTTTGCATACATAGAGTTACGAAGGATAAAACGCACATAAAATTATACATATGAAGGTCAACAAACCAAACAAGCGCATGCTCAGGGTACCACATAAAGTCAGGGTGCTTAAGGTCTCATGAATTCAGGCACGCATGAATAAGTCAGTCGCATGCTCCTCTAGGCCGCATGTTCGGGCAAAATTTTACTACTTAGGACAATTGCCAAAAGACGGGCAATAAATGAAGTGTCAGTGAAGTAACATAAAGTGATTGATGTGACTAATATGACATATAATAAAGTATGTCAGATATAAAAGATAAAAGATACAAGCACAAGGTCGGTGTAGAGACACAAAAGTTATGTCGAGGCAAATGCCCAAAAGAAGAGACGCATGGCTCGTGACAACATAATCTCCTGGATGTTTGGACCTGGGCGCATGGAGTCAGGCCGTAATAAATTTTCATACGTTCAAGGTACTATGCGTCTGACTTTTTATAGCATGCACAAGCAGACATGCGTCCAACAAGATGGACACATATTGAAGGGGCGCATTGTGTTGGCTGTATGGTACTCCATCGTCATAGAACAAAAAGATCGACAATAAAAAAAATCCAAGAATTCGAAAAAACTAGATTAGCCATAAAATCCTCATCTCAATTGCAAATCAAGTGGTTCAAAAGCCAAACTATTCAAAATAAAGTGCTCCATCACACAGGACAATATTTTTTCAAAAATAGTAGGCTTTTGAATATCAAAACCAAGAAAATTACTTAAGAACACCCACAATCATAAAATATAGATCTACACAATTCCATCCCCCAAATCCAAAAATACCAAGTTCTAAACATGCTTAAAATCACATAATAAATATAATAGACCAATAAGATAGAGGGTTTCTCCAGTTCTCATGCAATATGTACTTGCATAAGACTTGGAGGAAGAATCTTAAGAAATAGACAAAAATGAAAGAATGAGGAGGTAGAGAGAAATAAGTTGGATTATATAGCTAGGGTTTGAGGTTTAGATCACAGGTTCAACTCATGATTAAACTAACCCAACAATTAAACCATGAATCAAGCTAAACCAAAGAATAGGTCTAATCTCATGCAATATACTAAACATACAAGCAAGAAAATAATAAGCTCCAAATATGCATATTTGGGAACGGGGAGTGACAAGAAGCATAGGAAATTAACTTCTTGTTCTGGTAAAGAATACAACCTAAATCCTTTCCAGAAGTATCAAAATAGATATTTAATCCACCTGTCCTTGATGGCAATATCAAAACAGGAGCTGTCGTCAACCTCTTCTTCAGCTCGTTAATGGTATCCTGATACTCCTTGGTCCATACAAACTCTACTTCCTTCTTGGTGATTCTGGTCATAGGCTTAGAAATCCTAGAAAAACCCTTTATGAACTTCCTGTAGTGGCCTTCCAGACCCAAGAAACTCTGTATCTTTATAATTATGCTCGGTGTAGACCATGCCTCAACTGCTGCAAACTTCTTCGGGTCAATAGAAATCCTATCTCCAGTCACAATATGTCTCAAGAACTTCACCTGTTCTAATAAGAACTCATACTTTGATTACTTTCTGTATAGCTTCTCCTTCCTGAGCGTCTCCAATACAATCCTTAGTTTTTTCTCGTGCTCCTCAGGCATCTTCGAGTAGATCAGATTATCATCGGTGAACACCACTAAGAACTTGTCAAAGTACTGGTAGATTACCTTGTTCATCAAGTTTATGAACACCTCCAGGGCGTTGGTCAACCCAAACGGCATCACAAAAACTCTTACAGGCCATACCGAGTCAAAAAATACCTTTGTGCCACTGAACTGATTAAATAGATCATCAATCCTGGGCAGCGGATATTTTTTCTTGATAGAAAGGTTGTTCAATATTCTATAATCGATGCACATGCGCACTGATCCATCATTCTTTGGTACAAATAATACCGGAGCACCCCAAGGTATGAACTAGATTTGATAAATCCCTTATCCTATAACTCATCCACCTGCTTTTCAGCTCTACCATCTCACTATTGTTGATCCTGTAGATATGCTATTATATTGGCTCTGCTCCTGGCACCAAGTCAATAGATAACTCAACATGCCTATCCGGCGGTAATCCCGACAACTCCTCAGAAAAAACATCCAAGAACTCTGCTATCAAAGGATGAGGCAACTCATTCTCTTCTATCATAGATCCACAGATAATGCCCTCGCTCTGCTCCGTTGTTCCTCTGGCAAACTTGAACTCTGGCTCTCTTAATAGTCAGAAGAATATTCTAACTCCAAGAAAATCAATACTAGCATGGTGCCTACTCAACCAATCCATCCCGAGTACAATATTGTAGCTCAAAAGTGGCATTACGAGTAAGTACGCAGTAAACTTCCAGCCACACAGAGTAACTCTTTGCTCCTTGCAAACATCACTGACCAAGATAATGTCTCCTCCAGTCATGATATTGCAAGTCCTACCTAAAGGTTCAGATCCAACATGATTCTTCAGAGTAAAAAAATAGATACAAAGCTATGCATAACACCAGAATCAAGTAATACTAAAGTTGTAATGGAGTCAATAAGAACAGAACCTGCAATAACGACTTTGAGGGGTCGGTCTCCTCTACAGACATAGCAAATGCATTGCCCTAAGGCGCACCCTTCTGTTGCTAGTGCTAAGAAAAAATATTACTGTTGGGTCGAGAGTAGAGGTCCCTAGGCTGCACTACAGGTGCTGCAAGTGCTCTAATTAGTCCCCTCTGAGCGGCTGCTCCATCCTGAGCTGAACAAGTCTGAACCAAAGGATAGTCCCTCAACTGATGTGCCAACAATCCACAAGATAAGTATGTGCCCAACCTTTTTCTATAGATATGTCTGGTGTGTACCAGCTTCCCACAATATACATAATGAATAGTTGGCTGGACCTGCCTCTGTGGTTGTTGCAGCATCTGCAGAATATGAGCACGAACATGTGTTTGATGCTGTTGCTACTAGTGATGCTTAAATGTCCCTGCTAGATCTGGGAAAGCTTGGTCGGTGCAACACTGCTAATAGTACCACCAAAAACTTACGGTCGCCCTTGGGCCTCAGACTCAAGTCCCTCTTAATCTTGCAGGCCTTAAAAAGAATCGCCGCGTAAGGCTCATGAATGGAAGAAATGTGGACCCTCACCTTCCAGCTCAGAACATCTCATAAACGCCGAGCTCTAATCTCAGGATCATACACCATGTACCCCATGTAGCGGCTCAGCCTACCAAACTCTACGACGTACACCTCAACTGATAGGCTTCCCTGCTATAAATTATGGAAAATACTCTCCAAATCAATCCTCTCGGTACGAGGGAATAACTTCTTCTTGAAAAGGCCTTTGAAACCCTCATGTCGTCAACACAAAAAATACTAAAAAATTTGAATGAACTTTTATATTAATTGGAATAGAAAAAAGAGTACAAGAAAACTCTAATGCATAGAGTCTGAGTACAAATTAATCTAGGAAAGTGTGACAGTGGAAATTAAGTTTGCGGTCGACTTTATTACTCTGCTGATGGTTCAATGAAAGAGAATGGCGAGGGCCCCAGGAACTTGAGTATGCAACTCAATGAACGTCCCTTCCCCCTTCTATCTCTGTCTCTCTTTTCTGGCCTTTTAATCTCACCTTTTTTTTTATATGTTGGAGACATCCAATATGTAGTCTTTAAAAGATCAGGCATGCACATGCATGTGCATGGATTTTACGTTGTCGTATATCATCTTCCAAGAATGATGATTGCAGATTTATAAGAACATGTTGCATTATGGCTACCACATGGCAAGTTGAGATCTAGGATTGCTAATGCCCATAATTCGTGCGACACATGTCATGCGCTGATTGCTAGAAGATCTCGGCTGTTAATAATAATAAAAAAATTATTGTACGAGGTTTTTTTAAGGGAATACTGCCCAATAAAAACTTTTGCACATAAAGAATACTACAACATGAGAATACTATTTCATGGGAGTTTTGCCCCATGGGACCTTTGTTGTGCTACTGCACACTCCTCAAAGCAGTCTTTCATTGATGTAGCATATTTATATTTGGAGCATGTCTGACTTTAGTATATGACCTTTGGTTGTCCTTAGCGTATGGACTTTGACAGCATTTGGCGTATGTCTATCTTTAGCACATGAGTTTGGCTGCCTTCAGTGCATGACCTTGGATTTTATTTGGTGCCTGACTGTTCATATTTTATGGTTGTATTGGGTGCATGGTATAGAATTTTTTATGCTTTTACAAGACCCTTTTCAAGGTTTTCAAACTTAATTAAGTTTAAAATACTTTGAACAGAAGCATGGATGTTGAAGGTGCAAGGGCTACTTTTGAGATATTTGGTGCATTAACTTTATTGGCACAGAAGATATCGTAGTAGTAATTTATGCGAGAGCAGAACCGTCGGCCGTATGACCTGTCTTCTTCTTTTGTCAAGTTATCTTCCTTTGTCCTGAGCTCGCAGCATCACAGTGCAAGTCATGAGGTTTTCAAAACATCCATTTGACTTTCTCTTTCTTTTCCCTAGGTGTGTGTTCATTCATTGAATGCGGGATTCATTCCGTGGTATTGGTGCCTAACTACTCGGGGGACTTTAATGGCTATCCTTTCCCATAAATAGGAGCCATGGGAGAAATAAAGAAACATTTCTCGTTTGCAAGATCCATTATGAAAATAGGACACAGGGAGTCCGGTCGAGTGATTTGTCGATCCTCTGCCTTTGATGGTCGATCATTCAGTTGCTACTTCTAAAAGTAAAGAGGAAACTCTTGTCTCTTCTTTCTTAAAATACACAGACATTATTACACACTCTATTTTTAATGAAAAAAGAATTGCCAAGATCATGCGCCGACAAACCCCACAGCTTGATAAGCATGGCCATTGTTGGAAGACTTTGACATGAAGATGCGTTGATAGTAGGGACCTTTCACTAGGCAAATGGATGACGCTGTCTCAGGACGCTCATCAAAAACATGCATTGGAAGGCTATGTGTAATCACTCTCTTCATAGATGCGACCATCTCACTTGGGGGGTATCGTATCTGTAACATGTGTTGTGGCTGAGATGCGTATATGTACTAGATATTTAATCTGCGTGCATGATATCCTTGCACATGGGTAAATTGCTTCTGACTTGCCAGTATCTTCTATTGTTACCTTTATTGCAAGTATTTTGACTTGTGTATGTACTTGTCATGCATGAGTTGCCTAGGGTTGCCTTGGTCTTGATGGAGCATGGAAGGATATTGTAAATTCCATTGTTAGCCATAAACAAACTCATTACCTAGAAGATTGTTCGTAATATTTCAACCTAGCTCACTAAAGTTGTTCCCTATATATGGATATCTTGATTACATGGTTGGGATTAACATCCCAATTGGGATATCTATCGGCCCTTTCATATGACAAAGCTGGGTCTGTGTTTATGTGGGCTCAGCTCTGTGTTGCAACCTTCCTTTTTATCCATTAATATGGATTCTTTTCCATGTATTATGGATTGCACTGAGGAGTTTGTTGCAGCGATAAACCAGAATGCATTGAGCTGTCGACTTTACTCGCATTGGTATCAGAAGAAGCACAGAGGGGTCTCATTCTTTTCAAATGTACATATGATCTTGAATATCAATAAAAATCCTTAAATTTAATGGGTTTTAATCATCTGTACCATAATCTTGAATATCAATAAAAATTGTCCTTTTCCTTTTAGATCTTTTTTGTTGTTGTGTGTATCGTGATTACAGATATTATACTATAGGTAATATTGACGTAGTATATTATTATAACTTTTAATAAATACGCCCTATCAGAGGTAATATGGACATGATATATTAGAACAATTCTACGAAAAAATCTTAACGGAGACACCACCTACGATGGTTAGGACTTTTTCGTGCAAAATCGATAGGCAAGAAAGTTTGCTTGTAGATGAGTGCGATCATGGTGTGGTCTTTCATGGAGACAAAAAAGAAACGAGTAATAGGTAATATGGACATGATTGTTTTTCATACTGGAGAGACGAGCAACTTATAGTTCAGAGGTGATATAGACATGGACTACTTTTCTTTGTGGAATTTTTTAGGACCTATTATCCATTGTGTGTTTGGGACTCCCGAGTATGAATAATAGATTTTACTGCATACTTAAGAGGCATGCCGATTACATGCCGGATAGGACATTAAATACACATTCCTTTTTTTAGTTCAAAGATAGACCTTTATTGTAAAAATATAATATCTTTTTATATGGAATTACATCATCATAGGATGGTACATCAACGAAAATCGCAACCTACTCTTCTAGTTTATCTCCTTCAATACCTGTTACTAATGCTAACAGTGCTGAAGTCTTCATGCGAAGTCTGACTACCAGAGGTTCTGGGGTCTCTATTGTGGGAGGATCTTTGTTTGACGGACGTCCCAGCCTCCAGAGCTTGACTACCAAAGGCTCTAGAGCCTTTTCGCAGAGCTTAACCAAAAGAGGAGTGGACATGTTGGTGGGACGTACTTTGAGATGGACTATTAGAGTTTTGTCTTGAGCCGAACTAATATCTACTTCATCGTCGATGTTGTTGCCTCCTTTATCCTGGTTGATCTGTTTATACAAGTTCAAATCGGAGTAGTAGGATTCGACTCCTTTGAATGGATTAACATCTGCAAACTCTGTCTTGACGATGTCGTTGTTGTCAACATACTTCAGACACTGGTGGAGAGTTATGGCACAATCATGTACTCATGTATCCAAGGATGCCCCAGGAGGACGTCATAGCACACATCTACATCGATGATATAGAAAGTTACCTCTATTCGTAGGTTGCCTATTTGATATTTTTTATGAATCTTCCACAGAGTATAACTCCTTCCAGAATTGAAGCTACTAATGGTTTTGTTGGTGGCTGCCAACCAATGCATGGGATTCCCAAGGTCTGGATCAGACTTCGGGGGATGATATTGAGAGATGATCTTGTATCAATTTGCATTCGTTTCACCTTCATTGCCCCAATATACCCTATATACTATAAGGGTCTATCGTGAGTGTTATTTTTCAGCAATATCCCTTGCAAAAATGTGATGTTTAGGATTATCGCCATTATGTTATTGCAGTAGGGACATACACCGGGATTCCCGGCCAATCGCTTAACTTGGCCCAGGTAGGAGTCATCATTTTGTACTGCCTCACTCAGAGCGTCACATGTCTCTTTGGAGAGACCGTCGACATCACCGAATCAACACTTAGGAGCAAAGTTGAACAAATTTTTTTATTGATTGGGAATTAAAAAATAGTACAAAAGAATCTCTAATACCTATAGTATAAGTATAATAAAAAAAGAATCTGGGCAAGTGTGATGGTGGAGATTGAGCACTGCAATGGCTCATTTACTCCGTTGATGATCCGGAATCAAGAAGGTTGATGAGGCTTCGAGGAGCTAGAGTATACGACTGAACGTGTATCCCTTGCCATGCTTTAGTCTTCTTTTTCTCTTCTCTTTCTGGTCGTGGTGGCATTTTTTTCATGTGTGGAAAATGCACACTATTTATAGCATTTAGAGAGCCTTATGCTCATGCACGCGCAGATATCATGCTGTTATATAATGGCATATATTACAATCGGCTGTCACGTGGCCACTCGAGATCTGGGGTTGCTGATGCCCATAATACTCGTGTCACGTGTCATAACAATTTTGATTGCACCTTGGGAATACATTTACCTGATGCATGGCAATCAATGAGGAGTAGTGGCGCATAGCACTTCTGGCACATAGTGGCATGGACTGTAGTAGTAGCGTATGGAACTGGTGGCACATAGGAAGACTAGACTGTAGTAGTGGTGGATGGCACTGCTGGAACATGGGAACATTATAGAATTAGTGTCCCATGGAACTATCAGCGCATGGGAACACTACTTATTTTTTGGATGCGTAAAGGCACTGGATTACTTCGGTGCATGGTTCATTGATCACTATGGCGCATGGCTATTGATCACTGTTGGCGTATGGTGTATATTTTCCATGCATCGACATGACCCCCTTCAAAGTTTCTAAACTTAAACTTTGTTAGTTTTAAGTTTGTAATACTTTAAACAAAAGTATGGAGGAGATAGGTGCATAGGCTGGTTCAGCGCATATGTGAATTATTTTTTTGCTTGGCACATCTAGCCATTTGGCGCATGGGAGGTTACTTAGCAATTTTGATGCCTAACCACTTGGTTGCCATTAATAGCTCTCTCTCTCATATAAATAGAGGGCAGGGGGACATTTAATAATATTGCTCTTTCTTCCTCGCCTAATGTCTCCACAAAAGCCGAGTTCAGGAAGATCGGTTGAGCGGTTCATCGATCCTCTCCCTCTAATGTTCGATCGTTCTACTGTCGTTGGTGGAGCTAAGGAGAAAAACTTTTTGCTTTCCATTCTTGGGTCACTTGGACACTTCGACGTTGTCTGCTTGTAGAGGCAAAAAATTGGTCGTTCAAGTATAGGCACTTCTTCTTGGCTAGACGTGTATTGTCGTTGCTGAAGGGCTTCGTACTGAAGATGCGCTGATGGCGAGAGTTCTTCCTTGGTAGCATGGGTGATGCTGTCCTCGGATACTCATCTGAGGCTTGCGCTGAGAAGCTATAAGCGACCACGCTGTATGGCTGTATTCGCCTCTACACTGTGGCGGTATATGTATGTACACCGGACTTGCCGCTTATGCACATCTCCCCTGAGCGCATAGATGGATAGATTGCCATGAATCGATGAGTGGAGCATGCTTTTATGGATGCACGCCCCTGATATTTGTCTTTTCTTACAAATATTCTGACTTTGTTTGTTCGTCTTGCAAGGGCTACCTTATATTGCTTGGGTCCTGATAGAGCATGGAAGGATATCATAGTCACCATTTTTTATGATGAACAAGCACATTACCTGAAGGATTTTGTAACCTCCGATTTCCAATTTCCAAAATAATTAGATTTTAATTTATTTTAAAATATCAAGTTTTATAAAATATTTCTCCTTGAAAATTTTTATTTGATTTTGAACGAAGTCTGATTTTAGAAGGTAATTTAAAAATCTTTATAAAAATCATTTTCCTAAATGACGATGTATTACAAAATAAATAAATAAATAATAATATATATTTCTAGTTTCAAATATTTATTGGCTTGAGTCATAAAATTATTGTTTTGACTAAATAGTTATTTAAAAGACTAGTTGATAAAATAAAATAGATTTTATTGGGATAGTAAATAAATGAATTACATACTTCCTAATATTTTGAAAAATGAGTTTAATTAGTAGCTAATCAAAAGCTCTTAAAAACATTTTTCTTAAATTTCTTTTCTATTTAATTTATCGTTTTCCGTCTCCCATTCACGCCCCATTCTTCCCACCTGAAAAGCCCCTTTTTATTTAATTCTGGGCCATTCATCATTGGGCCAACCCGCAACCCTTTATCCCACACCCTTCTCCCTATTTAAGTTCTCATTTTTCACATCTCCCTAGAAACCCTAATCTCCTAATTATTAGCTAGCCTCCACAATTCCCAAGCCATCACCATCATCTTGTGTGCTCGTGTCCGTGTGTCCAGCATCACCGTGTCAGCCGTGATGGCCTCGGGTCCGACCCCGGGTGTCCCACCGTATCCATTTCATTTCATGTGTCCAGATTTACATATTACAACAAATTTCCGTGTCCGACACACCCGGACACAACCCCCACGCCCACAGTACATCAGATCCGTGTCCAACACCGGACACGTCTACAGTGCACCCCGCCGTGTCCAGCCCCGGACACGACCCCCCTGACACGCCCAAACCCTAACCCTAACCTAGAAGAGCCGCCGAGTGATTGCCGGAGAAGCCGCTGGAACGAAGCCGCCGTCGCCGCCCTGTCGCTGCCCTGGGTTGAACCGCCTGGGATCCGTCGACCGAGCTTCGCTGCCACCACCGCTGGAGCCGTCGACCGCCTCCTCGATCTGGCCCGCCGCTGGAATCGAACGCCGCCGCCGCTGGTTCGTCGTCGATCTCCGCCGACGTCTCCACGAAGCCGCCGCCGCTGAGTCGACGTCGTCGTCGCCGCTGAAGCCAGGAAACCGCCGTCTCCTCGAAGCCGCTGCCCTCGAGCGCCGAGCCCGCTGCCTCGAGCTCCACGTCGAACCGCCGCGCCGACGCCCTGGCCGGCCGACCTCGCCGGAAACCTAGGTGAGCCTCTTCTTCCCTTTCCCCTTTCCTTTCTTTACGGTTCAGAGAGAAAAAAAAAAAAGAGAAATGAATTAAGAATTTTAATAGTTAATTAATATAGGTAATAGCTTAATTAATATATGTAATAGTTTAATTAATGTATGTAATAAGCAATAGTTAATTAAATTATAATAGTTTAATTAATTATAATTTGTTTAATTAATTTATTATTAGTTGAATTAATTTATAGAATTAGTTAAGTTCAATAAATAGTTAATGTATTGTAATAGCTAAATTGTAATTAGTTAATTAAATTATATAATCTGTTAGTATATATGATTAGTTATTTTATATAATTAGTTAATTGAAATTATAATTAGTCTAGTGAATTAATGTAATTAGTATAGAAATTTCATGTAATTAGGGTAGCTAATTATTCTTAATTAGTTATAATTAATCAATTAGTTTAATTATATTAGTTATAATTATTCAGTAATTAAGTTTTAATAAATTATTAATCAGTAATTAATTATTGATTAGTTAGTAACTATTAATTAATTAGTTAGTATTTTCATATAATTAGTTTAGTGATTTCATGTAATTAGTTCATTTTTACGTATTAAATTAAAGGGTTTTTGATTATGTTAAATATAATAAATCTTGGGTTTTATATTATTATTAAAAATATAGTTTCGATAATAAAATGAGTTCAAAAATTTGTTTATTGGATCGGTGACCGATTTTACCATAAATGAAAAATATTGGCTTTTACATAAATTCTAGTTTTTATAAATAAACTTTTATTTGAAATTATTGTTCAAAATAAGTTCGAAATGATTATATACGTAAATACGTATTTCTAGTATATGTAATCAATTTAGCATTTATATATATATATTTTTTAAAAGGTATTTTAGCATATGTATGAGTATACATATATAATGTTCAACTAGTATAAATCAAATATGTATTTAAAAGATATATATATATATATTGTAAATACATTTAAATTGGTGCATGTATAAATATTGTAAGTATATAAGTGTAATGTATATTATATACGTGTCCCTACTAGATGACCCTAGTTGACTAGTGCCCTGCCTGACATGGCCCTGAGACCAGTATTTTTGACTGTGTTAGTATAGCATCTGATGCGAATGTGGTTTGCTTGTGTTATGTTTATAGGACTGTTGGTTTACCCAGGGGATACTCTGGAACAGGACATTGGTTTTACCAGCTAAGGACCCAAGGCAAGTACATTCTCTGATTAGTTTCTAATTTATGATATCTCCTATGTTCACTGTATCTAGTGTAAATATACATGTTCTCGACACGTTGGTTACACGGATTGGTATACGCGGATCTCGTCATGAGATGTTATTCCTTATTCATGGTGTAGCTTGTACAAGACTTGTTTTCCTTGTTATCTTGTGCGTGTACAGACACTGATTCCCGGGGAGATTTGCTACCTTCCTAGGGAATCCCGTGCCATAGCGTACCATGATTGGATCTACTATACCAGTCGGGGGTTTGGGGAGTATTTTAGTGTAGATATGTGATCATACCCAACTATCCATGCATCATAGCTCACCCCACATCTCACGTCGGGTGCGGCCTGACCATCTCCATGCCTCATAGCTGTTACGTGTGATTAGCCTGACCTCTCCCTGCATCATAGCTAACCAACGGTTAGCCTGACCTTCCATGAATCATAGCTAATCACATGTAACCAGCCTGATCAAGATCCCAAGCCGATCACATGTTAAAGCTAGTACTCACACACTTAGTCATAGAATTCTTGCTCATGGACATATTGTTTCTTTTCCTGCATTTACTTACAGTATTTCCAGTACTTCTCTCATTGTACATCTCCCGTACTTATACATGCATCTGGTATGTTTCCATCTAGAACTGCTACATAGTTTATGTCATTTATATAGAACTGCTATTTAGAGATGTACTTTGCTCCTTCCTGACTGGAAAATATTTTTCCAGACTGTGACATTAGTAGACTGGTTTCTGACACTTGGGGATTGGAAGTTAAGGATTGCAGGTATGTTATGTTATCATTAGACTTGTGCTGTATTCTTTTATTTCTTCATTTCCTATCGTGCTGTAGTTGTGATTGAGTATTTCTAGATTTATTTTAGTGTTATCCGTGTCTCCTTATGGAGTTGGATACTAGTGTGAGATTATCTAGATAGCACTTGACCTAGACAGCGTTCTACCGCCGATGTTGCGGCGTAGGCTGGACGTACCCACGCACTCGTGCCCCTAAACCGGGTGCGGGTCGTGACACGTTTTTAGTGGTGGCCCATGCAGGTCTGACTTCGCGAGATGTGCGATGTCGTAGTAGTGTGGCATCCTTGTTATACTACTGCGTACCTGCTATTAAATATAGGACATAGGATACTAGGATGAGAGAGGATACTCAATCACAAATTCTTGAAAGATTTCCTGGGATGACCCCATGAGAATCTTATTTTCAATTTAAATCTTTCCTTGTTTCCGTCCGCTCTCGCTTGTTGTTACTGAACTTGATTCTTGTTGAGCAGTTTTTTTTAAATTAAAATCTTGGTATCATTGTTGAGTTTGATTCTTGTTGACCAGTTGTTAACTTTAATTCCTGGTATCGTTGTTGAGTTGATTTCAAAATTGAGATGAATTTTTACGGACTAGGATTTATGGTATCATCTGATGACATATATTGATGAGGACAGTGAGGAAGGTAAAACGTCTACTTTGGTTATGGAACCTAGAATTTATCGCAGCCATATTAGCTGTGGTGACGAGAACGTAGGAACCTGACTTGGATGTACATACTATAGCTATGAAGCTTAGAGTCTTTCGCAGCCATACCGGTTGGCGTGGCGAAGATTCTAGACGACATGATTATAGAGTGCATACCTTAGTTACGAAACCTATCGTTTATCGCATCTATGCTTACTGGCGTGGCGAGGATTCTGAGTGTCATGATTTCAGACAGACGTGTATGATTATCAGGTTGTATCCTAAATTGGTTCTTAAAATATCATCTCAAGACTTATCTATTTCTGTTATTCCAGGACTTTGTTCCACCACTTCTTTCTTTACTAACAGTAAAGATACCTTCTGTCCTCAATTCAGTCTTTGAGCTCCTATTCCTTGAGAATTTCTTGTTAAGCATGGCAATTAGTGGCTTGTGATTTGTTTGTGTCTTGTATTAGTATTGACTGTGTTGCTAGTGATTTGTAAGTGTTTCTTAGTTGGGCATGTAAGCAGTAGGCTTTAACCTAGAATTAACCCATAGCATATACCTTGTAACAATGGTTCTAGGATAAGGTCATTAGAGACTAAGAGTTAAGGAGAGTATAGAGTATCAGTGATAGTTCTCAGAGTTAGTATCAGAGCCAATTACCGTCCTGGATAATCATGATTATGTAATTGAGTGATTTATGTAAACGATTAAGTATCCGGGAATTGTGTTAAGGATTTATGGAGCATGATGTCCAATTTGATGATTGATATCGGAAATGTTAAAGGTAAAGAAATGTATATGTATAAAGGGTTTAATGAGATGTCATAAGTAGAGAAATATCAGGATTTGTAATGGAAGTTGTGAAGCGTATCACGGATTAGTTTAATAGGCTTTAAAGGATTGAAGGAAATACATATACAACCATCGAGATGAGGAACCATACACATACCCATGAGAGTAAAGAAACATGAGTGTTATAGAGGATACAGGTGATCATGAGTCTAATGAGCTCGATGAGATAATCCATTAATGCAGTTAGTGATATAATACCAAGAGTGCTAATGATTCTATATCGAGGATTAGTCAAGGATGACGTTAATAACAGTAAGCACTCTGTGTGTTGATAATTAGATGATATACCAATTGACATAAATTGAAATCATGAAAGAAAATACAGTTGATGATGACTTTGATCATTGGAGGTAATAGTACAAGTGATTCGGGCAGTACAAATTAGTACACAGTTCTAGACAATAGAGGTATTGAGTGCACCTTGAGTATCAGAGACCGTGAGCACTAATATGTACATTGAGGAGTTATAAATTAAAAGGTGGAAATGAATTTTAAATTTTCAGAATTTTTAAGGAGTTGAGATTTTATGTTGTTAAAATATTGAGGATTTAAATTGATTCACTAAACATAGTTAAGGCTACAGAGATTTTAGAAGTGAGTAAATTTTATTTCGATGTGAAGTATCAAATTTTGAGGAGGTATATGCATTTTATTTTAAGTTGATCGGGAAGTTAAACCTTGACGATTATTTGGAGGATTAATTTTTTGTAGATGGGAGATATGAATATTAATATATGATTAGTTGATAAGGGTACCAGTATACATGAATAGGAAATTGTTAGTGTGCTAGAGTTAAGTGTTTGTTAGAGATAGTAGACACTACAAGTAATATGTTAACATGATCCTTCTTCCTTCCTAATGTTCCTTTTCTTTCGCCTTTCGATTGATTGATTGATTTTCCTAGTACTGTGGTTCACATGCATGATTTTCTTGTTAGAATATAACTAGTAGTACCCCTAACAGAGACTGAAATACCATGACAAAAGACACATGACCTACATTTTCTTAAATTGCATGGCTGTAGATAGAGTTTTCTCAAACCATGATCATTGGGTTTTGACCATAGCAGAGATCTATGACGAGGTTATGACTGACCAAAAGAGACAAGAAGATTAAATTTGTGGATAAGCATTAATTTAAATAAAAAGTTAAGGCGTTAATAAAAGAATTGACAGATCATTAATTCTACGAAGATTGGGGATGATTGAAACTCGAGGATAAATATTGACTTGAAAGGAGAATTAATAAATTCACAGAGCCAAAAATTTGAGGATTTATTAATTTTAAGGAGGTCTTGATCTGATGGAATTGATTATTAAAAATTTGAGAAATTTGAGAGATTATCATTTTCATCTATTTGATTGCAAGATAGAAATTTTTATATAGTATGAATGTTGCATTGAAGATACTGGAAGCATCGCATCGTTGAGTATTTGAGGAAAAAAAAAAAAAAAAAAAAAAGAAGAGAAAAGCAGGAAATAAAATCGCAAGAGGAATAGTGTCAAATTGAATTCTTGGGATGAGGAGTTAGATTGGAATAAGCATCAATTGAAATTGAGTTAGAGGAGTAAGGTGATTGATGGTTTGTGTTAAAATTTAAATTTTTGGGATATGATTTTTATAAATATGCATTGATTGGATTTCAATTAAAAGGATTGGATAGTAAATTTTGTATTTAGTTATTTACTCAAAATTGAGGAGATTATGATACGACTGTAATTCAATTAAAATATTAAGGACTTCAGTAGTAAATATTTTACATTGGGATAATAAATTCAGAGGATGAATTTTTTCAAATTTGGAAACATTATACATATGGATAAAGAAATATGGAATGAAAGGAAGCTCATGGTAAAGAAGATTTTAATATAATTGATTATGGGATCGTATAATTGAAGGTCGTAAGGTTAGATCATGGTATATTGAGGTTGTGATCTAAATTAAAATCTTGACCATGACAGTAACATTTGAACCGAAGAAAATAATCGAGGTATAGTTGATGCTAAGATAAACAAACTCGAATTTGATGATAAGGATTTTCGGACATGTAATAAATTTTGATTCAGAAATCCTAAGATCTAATCTAATAAAGTTTGTGGAATTTGGAACTTTATAGATATTAGTTAATGATGAATCACAAGATCGAGAAAAGTAAAATGAACGAGGAAAAAGGAAGGATTATTTTCAGAAGGTAGTAGAGACTACTCTTTTTTCCTAGAAATCAAGAAAGGCGACTAGATGTCTCTTGATTACATTCTGGAAGATGTATTTAAGTTTCTTAAATCAAATTGTCGATCATATCTTTCGAATTAGCTATAACTTTCATGTCTATATCATTCATTATACTGGGTCTTCCTTGGTTTAGTTACTTGAAAAGGTAACGTGCATTATTCCAGTTATCTGTTTTTGTGATCGTGTCTACTTCCCAAACCTAAACTTTCTAGAGGATTCAAGGCCGAGCCATGATTCCTTCAAGTTACTCCTATCTTAAACCATATTTTCTTTTTCTTCATGTTTTCTGCTGTTTGGTAAATATTCTCCCTATAGAAATATTTTTTCAATGATATATTCATCATTATGAACAACAAATTTTTTCTATCCTAGTCATCCCTAAAATTTCGAGGACGAAATTTTTCTAAGGTGGATAGACTTGTAACCTCCGATTTCCAATTTCCAAAATAATTAGATTTTAATTTATTTTAAAATATCAAGTTTTATAAAATATTTCTCCTTGAAAATTTTTATTTGATTTTGAACGAAGTCTGATTTTAGAAGGTAATTTAAAAATCTTTATAAAAATCATTTTCCTAAATGACGATGTATTACAAAATAAATAAATAAATAATAATATATATTTCTAGTTTCAAATATTTATTGGCTTGAGTCATAAAATTATTGTTTTGACTAAATAGTTATTTAAAAGACTAGTTGATAAAATAAAATAGATTTTATTGGGATAGTAAATAAATGAATTACATACTTCCTAATATTTTGAAAAATGAGTTTAATTAGTAGCTAATCAAAAGCTCTTAAAAACATTTTTCTTAAATTTCTTTTCTATTTAATTTATCGTTTTCCGTCTCCCATTCACGCCCCATTCTTCCCACCTGAAAAGCCCCTTTTTATTTAATTCTGGGCCATTCATCATTGGGCCAACCCGCAACCCTTTATCCCACACCCTTCTCCCTATTTAAGTTCTCATTTTTCACATCTCCCTAGAAACCCTAATCTCCTAATTATTAGCTAGCCTCCACAATTCCCAAGCCATCACCATCATCTTGTGTGCTCGTGTCCGTGTGTCCAGCATCACCGTGTCAGCCGTGATGGCCTCGGGTCCGACCCCGGGTGTCCCACCGTATCCATTTCATTTCATGTGTCCAGATTTACATATTACAACAAATTTCCGTGTCCGACACACCCGGACACAACCCCCACGCCCACAGTACATCAGATCCGTGTCCAACACCGGACACGTCTACAGTGCACCCCGCCGTGTCCAGCCCCGGACACGACCCCCCTGACACGCCCAAACCCTAACCCTAACCTAGAAGAGCCGCCGAGTGATTGCCGGAGAAGCCGCTGGAACGAAGCCGCCGTCGCCGCCCTGTCGCTGCCCTGGGTTGAACCGCCTGGGATCCGTCGACCGAGCTTCGCTGCCACCACCGCTGGAGCCGTCGACCGCCTCCTCGATCTGGCCCGCCGCTGGAATCGAACGCCGCCGCCGCTGGTTCGTCGTCGATCTCCGCCGACGTCTCCACGAAGCCGCCGCCGCTGAGTCGACGTCGTCGTCGCCGCTGAAGCCAGGAAACCGCCGTCTCCTCGAAGCCGCTGCCCTCGAGCGCCGAGCCGCCCCCTCGAGCGCCGAGCCGCCCCCTCGAGCGCCGAGCCCGCTGCCTCGAGCTCCACGTCGAACCGCCGCGCCGACGCCCTGGCCGGCCGACCTCGCCGGAAACCTAGGTGAGCCTCTTCTTCCCTTTCCCCTTTCCTTTCTTTACGGTTCAGAGAGAAAAAAAAAAAAGAGAAATGAATTAAGAATTTTAATAGTTAATTAATATAGGTAATAGCTTAATTAATATATGTAATAGTTTAATTAATGTATGTAATAAGCAATAGTTAATTAAATTATAATAGTTTAATTAATTATAATTTGTTTAATTAATTTATTATTAGTTGAATTAATTTATAGAATTAGTTAAGTTCAATAAATAGTTAATGTATTGTAATAGCTAAATTGTAATTAGTTAATTAAATTATATAATCTGTTAGTATATATGATTAGTTATTTTATATAATTAGTTAATTGAAATTATAATTAGTCTAGTGAATTAATGTAATTAGTATAGAAATTTCATGTAATTAGGGTAGCTAATTATTCTTAATTAGTTATAATTAATCAATTAGTTTAATTATATTAGTTATAATTATTCAGTAATTAAGTTTTAATAAATTATTAATCAGTAATTAATTATTGATTAGTTAGTAACTATTAATTAATTAGTTAGTATTTTCATATAATTAGTTTAGTGATTTCATGTAATTAGTTCATTTTTACGTATTAAATTAAAGGGTTTTTGATTATGTTAAATATAATAAATCTTGGGTTTTATATTATTATTAAAAATATAGTTTCGATAATAAAATGAGTTCAAAAATTTGTTTATTGGATCGGTGACCGATTTTACCATAAATGAAAAATATTGGCTTTTACATAAATTCTAGTTTTTATAAATAAACTTTTATTTGAAATTATTGTTCAAAATAAGTTCAAAATGATTATATACGTAAATACGTATTTCTAGTATATGTAATCAATTTAGCATTTATATATATATATTTTTTAAAAGGTATTTTAGCATATGTATGAGTATACATATATAATGTTCAACTAGTATAAATCAAATATGTATTTAAAAGATATATATATATATATTGTAAATACATTTAAATTGGTGCATGTATAAATATTGTAAGTATATAAGTGTAATGTATATTATATACGTGTCCCTACTAGATGACCCTAGTTGACTAGTGCCCTGCCTGACATGGCCCTGAGACCAGTATTTTTGACTGTGTTAGTATAGCATCTGATGCGAATGTGGTTTGCTTGTGTTATGTTTATAGGACTGTTGGTTTACCCAGGGGATACTCTGGAACAGGACATTGGTTTTACCAGCTAAGGACCCAAGGCAAGTACATTCTCTGATTAGTTTCTAATTTATGATATCTCCTATGTTCACTGTATCTAGTGTAAATATACATGTTCTCGACACGTTGGTTACACGGATTGGTATACGCGGATCTCGTCATGAGATGTTATTCCTTATTCATGGTGTAGCTTGTACAAGACTTGTTTTCCTTGTTATCTTGTGCGTGTACAGACACTGATTCCCGGGGAGATTTGCTACCTTCCTAGGGAATCCCGTGCCATAGCGTACCATGATTGGATCTACTATACCAGTCGGGGGTTTGGGGAGTATTTTAGTGTAGATATGTGATCATACCCAACTATCCATGCATCATAGCTCACCCCACATCTCACGTCGGGTGCGGCCTGACCATCTCCATGCCTCATAGCTGTTACGTGTGATTAGCCTGACCTCTCCCTGCATCATAGCTAACCAACGGTTAGCCTGACCTTCCATGAATCATAGCTAATCACATGTAACCAGCCTGATCAAGATCCCAAGCCGATCACATGTTAAAGCTAGTACTCACACACTTAGTCATAGAATTCTTGCTCATGGACATATTGTTTCTTTTCCTGCATTTACTTACAGTATTTCCAGTACTTCTCTCATTGTACATCTCCCGTACTTATACATGCATCTGGTATGTTTCCATCTAGAACTGCTATATAGTTTATGTCATTTATATAGAACTGCTATTTAGAGATGTACTTTGCTCCTTCCTGACTGGAAAATATTTTTCCAGACTGTGACATTAGTAGACTGGTTTCTGACACTTGGGGATTGGAAGTTAAGGATTGCAGGTATGTTATGTTATCATTAGACTTGTGCTGTATTCTTTTATTTCTTCATTTCCTATCGTGCTGTAGTTGTGATTGAGTATTTCTAGATTTATTTTAGTGTTATCCGTGTCTCCTTATGGAGTTGGATACTAGTGTGAGATTATCTAGATAGCACTTGACCTAGACAGCGTTCTACCGCCGATGCTGCGGCGTAGGCTGGACGTACCCACGCACTCGTGCCCCTAAACCGGGTGCGGGTCGTGACAGATTTTTTGCGATCTTCCAACCTAGCTTCTATAGTTATTCCCCGTACGCAGCCAAGATGTGATGACTGGATCCTGGGTCGGGTCTTGGTAGTGCATCTGTGTGGAAGTGGTAGGGCTCGTTATCTCAACCAGGATTTCTAGTTGCATCCTTTCATACGACAAAGTTGGATATGTAGACTTGTCTCTGTGTTACAAGCTCCCTTGTTATCCATCAGTATGGATTCTTTTCCATATATTGTGGCTTGTACTAAGGAATTTGCTGGTGTAATGACCCAAAATGCATTGAGCTGTCAACTTTATAAGTGTTGGTACCAGAAACAGCACAGAGGGGTCTCCTTCTTTTTAAATGTACCCATGAACTTGAATATTAATGAAAAGTCCTTAAATTTAATGAACTTTCATATGTACTCATGATCTTGAATATGAATAAAAATTTTGCCTTCTTTCATGTGTAGAACTTTTCTTATTATCGTGGTTATTGTGGCTATGAGTATTATACCAGAGGTAGTATAGACGTAGCATAACATCATAACGGCGATGTTAGAGTAGTTCCATTAAGAAAGTTCAGTGGAGATATCATCTGCAATGTTACAGATACTTTGGTGTAGAACCAATTGTCAAGCAAACGAGTCAGATGTAGTTTAGCAATTACAGCTTTCTTTTACTAAGGAATATGGACAGCTCATAGTTCAGAGGTAATATTGACGTGAACTGCGTACTTTATAGAAATTTTATGGAGATAAGAAGAAAAAGATAAGTTAGAGGTAGTATGCACATGGCTGCCTTCTTTTGATGGAAAGAATGACTTATAGTTCAAAGGTGATTTAGACGTGAACCATTTGCCTTTTGTGGATCTGTTATCCATTGCTTACTTGGGACTCCCGAGTACAGATAACATATTTGTTCATAAACTACGGATGAAAATAATTTGTTGGAGAAGACATCAAATGTGAATATTACACTTTTATGTCCCTCTGCTAGGAAATAAATGATACACATCATTATTATTTATTTTTTGTATGCCCAACTTAGGCATAATATTTTTTTAGGATCTAGCCATTGATTGGTATCATGAGCAAGTCACCATTAGGCTTAGCGAGCCTGTATGCACTACTAGCGTAGACCGTCTTCAATACAAAGGGGCCCTCTCATATGGGTTAGAATTTCCCCCCTTATTGTAGGTTTTTGTAAAAGAATGGAAAATCTATACCATGCGCCTTAGCTCCATGTGCCTTATTGACCCAGTTCCATGTGTCAATAGTCTAAGTGGTGCCCGCAGTGCCATGCACCATTACACAGCTTGGTGATTCATGTGCCTTCAATGCCATGGGCCATTCTGTAGCTTAGTGTTCTTATGTGTGTTTGGGAGGAAAAGTTTATACAAAACATTTGTGTTGCAAACTGTTAAAAATGTACAAAAAAGATCATAAATAGGATTCTATGTACAATTAATTATGGGGATGTATAGTTGTAGAGATCTGATCTGCGGACGATCACTATACTCCTTGGACCACTCGATGATAAAAAAATGCACACGACGACAGAGAATTGCATACGAAGATGAAGAGATATAGGGAATGCTGCCAACAACTTGTAGAGTTGAACAAGAAGAAAGCTCGGGCACAATGGCACGAGAAGCTTCTATTTCTCTCACTCTTCTCTTAAATTTGAAAGACTTGAAGATTGCTGTGAACTACTTGGATAGTTGAATAAAAATAAAGCTCTGGCACAACGGCACGAGAAGCTTTCTATTTCTCTCTCTGTTTTTTTATTTCAAAGACTTGAGAATTCTAACCCTTTTCTCTCTATCTCTCTGTGTCTCTCTCTTTATGTAGACATTGCCTGTATTTATAGAGTTTAGGAACGATTATGAGAGTTTACGAGCACTATGGACAGTCAACACTATTTTACCAATATGTGTGAACTTTTGGTGGATGAACACCCCACGTTCTGCAGGAGTGGGTCCATAACTTACTGCCTTCTTTGCACGTAGCTTCCTATACGAGGAAAGAACAGGTCATGGAAGATATTTTTTTGTACATCTTTCACGAAAAGTATGGCATATAAGACACACATCTGTAACTTCTCACTATCGGTTATGATAGTATGCGCACTTTAGAAGTCGTCCTGAGATTGGCATACTTTTGAAAGAAATGACACTATGGCGCACTTTTGAAGGAAATGATATTGTGGCACACTTTTGAAGAAAATGGTACTATGGCGCACTTTTGAGAAAAATGGCACTGTGGCGCACTTTTGAGGAAAATGGCACTAAGGCTCACTTTTGAAGAGAATGGCACTACGGTGCACTTTTAAAGGTGTTGACACTACGATACACGTTTGAGGGAAATGGTGTTTTGGCGCACTTTTGAAGAGAATAGTACTACGACTGGGTCGCTAAACGACAACCTGGGTTTCGTGTCATAGTTTTGCTATAGTGATAACCTCTGACTCTTCAATTTTTTCCTTTGTCAGCTGTAAGTCTGCTACATTAAATATTGAGAGAGAGAAGATCATTTATGGGCCATCTTTCGTAGCATTAAGAAAGTGCGCCATTTTCTACTCTCTGAATAGTGAGCCATTTCCTAAAATTAATGGAAAGTGTGCCAAAGTAGGAGAATGCACGTCTTTCTTCTGAATAAGTAAAATATGCAACATTCTTCTACTTATAGGGTTTATTTATAAAAAATGTGCAATCTATTTGAGGCACACTTTTTATGCTTTTACAAGACCCCCTTCAAAGTTTTTGAATTCGTTCAGATTAATTCAAAATTACTTTGAATTAGAAGCATAAAAGTTGTTGAGATGTTTTGTGCGCACACTCTAGACAAAATCCTAACGAATTTGTTGACGTGGCTGACATGCACGTATCTTAGGCTTGCTTTTTTGGTTTTGATGCGGTCTTTGAGGAGAAGTAGAAGACTTTTTCGGAGATGCAGGTAGCTTTTTAGGAATAATTTTTGAGATCTATTCTCTACTTGGCATGTCTTCTCTTATAAATAGAAGAAAAACTTTACCAAGCATTTCCAGACTTATCTCTTTCTTGATGTGAGATTTAAGAATGGTCATTGTTAAGTGCGAGACTATGAAGATGACTGTAGCATCATGGTTCCATCAGCTTTATTATCCGTCAAGGGGATGCAAGAGGAGACGCTTCTCAATAATGGCTGGGAGGCTCGTCTGGAGATTATTGTCGTTAAGCTCTTTGTGTGATGGAGTTTGAAAGGATATCGTAGGCTTTATCGTTCGTGTTGACCAAACTAATTACCTAGAAAACTGTTTATTTTCTTCAAACCCAGTTAGCTGAATTACTCTCTTAATATCGTCCCTATGCTAATTACAGTATTGGGATTAGAATGCCAATATGGGCTTCTAGTGGTAGCGCTGGATGGTGATAGCAGAACAGCTTCTATTTGACTCACCATGTCCTCCATAGAGTCCTACAGAAATGGGCTGTGCTAATTTAAACAAGCCCAGTCCTGTATAGCATCCTCGTTCATAGCATGGATTTCTTTTCCATGTATTATGTTTTTCACTGAGGAGCCTATTTCTTCTGCGCCTCAGTTCATCTGCATCGGGAGCAGACGACATACAAAAATAGGGATAGCTCTATGATAGATCCCCATCATATGAAAAGCCAGATGTAATAGATTTCCATATGCATAATCATGATTTTTTTAGAATAAAAATCTAGCTGTGATAGATCTCCCTCATATGTAATCATGATTAAACATCAATAAAATTTTAGTTTTGATTTTATTATGCGTATTGCTGACTGAAGGCTTTAGTCAAAGTATGCCAGAAAAGACTGAATGTGTTTACTTTCTCTTTCCATCCTACTGATATGCGCATAAATGCACTGTGTTGTTTGTCTCGCGCATTCTTACAACTTGTCTGGTTATGCGCACTGTGCAACAATTTTTGTCAATTAGATAAATATGCGCACATGGGAATCCTCAGACCAATATCATCATTTTCTTATTTTTCTATCATTAAAGAAATTTTGTTTCACCTTAGTGATACATTCAAATCGAGACCCATTGAATATATATCGCCTAAGAGATATTATGGTCATGGCAAGATAATTCTGTGGTAGAATTTAATAGATGTATCACTCGAGACATACTCGTACTGAGTACAAATGATAAATTTTGTAGGTTGCAATACTATCAGAGGTGATATGGACGTGATAGTTTACTAGTTTACTCCACCGGGAAGAAAAGAAAAAGTAGTTCAAGGGTGAACTATTATATCCTCTTTAGGGGATAATAAATGAAATATGATTCATAGGTAATATGGACATGAATTACTTTACACTTATTGACTGGTGAGTAAACATGTAAAATTATTCCCAACCCAACTGGGATCAGGAATAGGATATCCTAAAAATAACTGTGCTTAAATAATGTAATATTTTGGTTGGAAAGAATTATTTAGGTGATCTCAACGAGAGTGTTCTGTTGGATCTGAGTATTGTCCCGTTGGGGAACTTTGAGGACCTATTACCCATGTCTTATTCAAAAATGAATATAGGTAATAGTTCGACAGGCCGTGTAGGCTAAGAGTTGTTGGGAATTAAACAAAATATATATGTGCATTTTATTTTTAATCTGCTAGAGATAGAGAAGAATATGTCGTGCTTAGACATAATACTTCTGGAAAAATTTGTCGTTGATAGGAATCATTATAAATCTCCATTAGGCATAGCAAGCATGTAGGCTCCGTTGGAGAATACTGTCTCCACCACATAAGGACCTTCCCATTTAGCCAAGAATTTATCTTTGCTCTTATGTGTTGTGATCATAGGTCTCCTTACTGAAAGGACCAATTCATCAACCTGGAATATTCTTTTCTTGTCCTTTCGATTAACATCTCTTAAAATTCATGCTTGGTATAGTTCAATGCACTGTTGAACGTGCAGGCGGTTTTCATCCAATGATTTTAATTCTTGCAGGCATAATCTATCATTATTAACTCCTCTTAGCTCATTAGCAATAGCTATTCTGAGAGAAGGTATCTAGATTTTGAGTAGAAGAACTACTTCACATCCATAGACCAGACAGAATGGTGCCCATGAACACTCTCCGAGTTGCTCATTCCTATCATGTTTGTTGGATGAGACAAACTTTTTAAGGAGTTTGATTATGGTCTTGTGGAAGGCTTCTGCTAAGCTGTTGGCTGCTGGATTATCGACCGTAGATGCTATATTTTGGATCTGATTCTTATCACAGAATCGATAGAGTGCTTGATTGGAAAATTATGGCCCGTTGTTAAGTATTATCCTTCGAGAAACACGAAAATGATATATAATATGGTGTTTAACGAAATTAATTATGTTTGATATTTTAACTATGATAAACGGGACTGCTTCTATCCATTTAGAGAAGTAATCAGTTATTATAAGTATAAACTGATATTCTCTAGAAGAAGAAAGGATGATTGGACCAATAATATTCATTCCCCAAGCTTCAAAAGGCTAGGAGGTAGGTGTAGTGTTTAAGAACTCAGCTGGTTGGTGTTTGAATAAAAAAAAAATTAGAGAAGAAGAGGGGTTATACGAAACCTTTCTTTTTTTTGCTTACAAACAAGAAAAAGAGTACAATTAATCCTATACGAGGATGTTAAGTACAATAAAAATGATTCTGGAGAAGAATTACTATAGGAGTCTGATCTGCGGTCGATCACTTTGTCCCTTGGACCACACGATGATGAAGAAGTGCTGTAGAAGAAGAAGAAGCTTCAAAGGTTGCAAGTGGGATTGAATTCTCGTTCCCAAAGTTGTCAATCAACACTTTCTGTCTGTGCTCTCTGTCTCTGATCTCTTGATCCTCGACCCTTTGATCCTGTGACCAGGGGTCTCTATTTATAGAGATCCGTCACAATAACTGTCCAGTTGGCGTAGAAGCCAAATTGTGAAGAAAGTTGCATCTTTTACGCGGAGGTTATAATAACTGCTACCCACGTTCAAATGATCTTCTGAAGCTGCATATGACACGTGTCCTATTATAAGGTAACGCGTATAACAGTTTCTCGAAGATCATGGCATGCAAGCCACGTAGCTAACTGCCCCTTGCGTAAAGATGGTTGCCGTAAGATCCAAATAATTGTCTTTTTGGCGTAAAAAGCCAAATAGCTGTCTTTTTGGCATAAAAGCCAAATAGCTGTCTTGTTGGCATAAAAGCCAAATAGCTGTCTTGTTGGCGTAAAAAGCCAAATAGCTGTCTTGTTGGCGTAAAAGCCAAATTCTGCGTAAAACTTGAGGATTCATAAATAACAGACAACCAGCGTAAAATAGCCGATTAACCGTCATGACTGAGGTCTTGAACGTATTCTGGGCTAAATAGCCTTATCACGTACCTTTGCAAATATAACCGAGTTAGCATATTTCGAGGAGATAGTATACGACGTACTCCTATAGTTGAAAATAACCTGGTTGGCGTAAAATGCAAGGATGGTGATGTGAGCATATTAGTCATAGTTTTAGCTTTCCCAGTCATTTAAAAAATAGAACAAAAATCTCATGCATTAAATACAGAGATCTGCTCCCATCTCGTGCATTAAATACAGAGATGCTTTGAGCTCTGTACGAGAAGCAGCTTTTGACGTGGCATATGATTTTGTCTTATATTGAGCTTAAAGACTCATTTCTGTCCATGTAGAATAGGCAGCGTATTCTTTGAATGCGTAAAAAAAAGACTTGTATCAAGAATATGTTACTAAACGACAGCCTGGGTCGCTGTGCAAAAATTGTCATCACAGCCGTCCTCTCGATCATCGTGCAGTACATTTGTCAGAAGTCAGGTTTACTGTTTTGTCTGACAAATTCATCCGAGGAATACGAAGAGTTCCTCGTACAACTTTACGTTGCATTAAAAACAAACGTATTTTACGCCGAAGGGTATAGTAGCCTTTTACGCAAAAATAGTCTTGAAGCGCTGCTTTACGCGGGTTATTCTGAAACTCTATTTTACCCCAAATAGCGCTGAAGCTCTGTTTTATGCCAATAGCTCTGAAGTCATATTTTATGCCACACAGCGCTGAAGCTCTGTTTTATGCTGACTTCATGTATGTTGGGGGTTTTGAATGTATAATATGGTTATAATTCTCCAGCGTATTTTATGCTTCTACAAGACCCCCTTCAAAGTTTTTAAATTCCTTGTAATTTTGAAATACTTTGAATGAAGCATGAAATGGTCAAATTTGACTTGTTCTGCGAGGCTAATTTTTTGGCGATATTTAAGGAGTTGTTAGGATTCTGTGTGCTCTCTTTTGCCTATATTAGGGCAAGCAAGTGAACTTGTTTTTTCACACTCCCTTCACCACAAAGATGGCTGCTGAGATTCATTGGGCTGATCTGAGGAAGAAGAAGATTATGCTCTTCCAGCATGTAAGAAGCCGTAAAAAGAAACGTCTTCGAGCAAATATTCTCTGCAATAATGGACCATGGAAGGATATTATAGTTTCATTTGCTCGAGATAATCAGTGACTTTATATGGCAATTCGTCAAAGAGAGAGGAAGGGTCACATTAGACCACACAGCTTGTTAGCTGTACTTTTCCCTATTATGAAGCTGGACCCTGGTGTGCAGCTTGGCCGTGTCTTCCAGTATTGTGTTGGGTCTGAATCCCTAACACAAATCTGAGCATGGCCGCCGATGACGTATGCAGGGGGGCTTGAATAATTTAAACAGGCCCAGTTTTGTATCCTCCCTCCATTAACCATTTTCTTGGCCTTCCGGCCGAAGAAGTGCTGCAGAAGAAGCAATAAATATCTCCATCAGACGAGAACCTAGCGTAATAGATTCCAATCATATGTAATCATGACCTTGAATATTAATAAAAAATCCTTCGTAAAATAGATTTCCATCATTTGTAATCATGATTAATAAACTTATCTTCTTTTACGCACTATTGATTTGCCATATTGCTGTGAGGAAGTCTGGTAATACGCAGCTTCAATACGCTTGAATAACTTTTACGTTGACTCTGACAAATATGCCTCCAGTCATGTCCCATCTTTTACGCGTAAAGGAAGATGCGTAAAAAGCTCTTTTAGCATTAAGTTATCTTGAAGATCCAACTGTCATGCTATTTTTGACGAGGAGTCACATAGAATTCTGAACCGTTATTTCTCCTAAATGTGGAGAATATCTGTTCAGAACATCATCTTCAAAAGAATGGCTTCTCGAAAGATTCTCGAGACGAGGCAAGAAATGTCAGCCGAACAGGCCATCCCTGAACTAGATGTAAAAATTATGGCCAAACTTTGAACGAACTATTAATGGCCAAGGAAGAAAAGTCATCTTCCAGTGAAGAAGACACTTTCAGGGAACTCCTTGGCCCTTCGTCTGATAAAGTCCTTTCGACTGAGTTAGAAGAACATTTTCTGCGTAAACTCTTGTAACTAGCTTTTTCAAGCAGGAAACCCAAATTATCAAGATATACGCGTATTCTGCTAGCTTATCTGTCCCACATAATTTAAGATACGCGTAGCATAGATCCGCAGCTTTTGAGCGTAAAATCATAGATCCGTAGCTTCTGAGCATAAAATCTTCTGAGCGTAAAATCGTAGATCTGTAGCTTCTGAGCATAAAATCATAGATCTCTAGCTTCTGAGCGTAAAAGCTTCTGAGCATAAAATCGTAGATCTGTAGCTTCTGAGCATAAAATCATAGATCTATAGCTTCTGAGCGTAAAAGTTCCTAAGCGTAAAATCGTAGATATGTAGCTTCTGAGCGTAAAATCGTAGATCATTGCTCTGCGCGTAAAATCTGAGCATAAAATTAGGGATACGTTACGCAGCGCGACTATCTATCTTCCTTTTCAAATGATCGGCTGACGTGGTCCCAAATCATAATCGACTATAAAAAATCAAATTTGGTTAAGGATTCGGAGAGTCACTTGAACTCTATAAATAGGCCTAAGTCGAGAAAGAGAAAAACCCTTCATCTGTCTCTGCAAAACCCTTTGTCTTTTTCTGAAGACTCTTCGTCTCTTTCCGAAAACTCTCAGATTCTCCATGGCACCAAAACAGGCCTCCGTCGCTAAGGGAAAGAAAGTTACTTCATCATCTCGCTCCTCTGCTCAAGTACGAGCGACTCCTACTCGGCCAAGCGAGCCTCGTTCTGAGCGAAGTGCTCCGCCGTCTTGCTGTGCACCAGACATCATAGGTAAAGACTTCGAGAGGAATTAAACCCTTTGCACACGTTGTACGTGTATGCGCAAGTACACCCACATTCTTAATGTGTCTGCGAAAAACTCCATATTTTTGCAATTTGGCATAAAAACTCAGACTGTCAAATTTTGGCGTATGCTGTAAACCTTGCGTTTTATGCACTGGATGTAAATTCTAGCGTAAAACTTAATTTTTGCAGTCTGGCATAAAAACTCAAACGGTTAGGTTTTGGCGTATACTGCAAACTTTGAGTTTACGCACTGGATGTAAATTCCAGCGTAAAACTTAAATTTTTGCAGTCTGGCATAAAAACTCAGACTGTTAGGTTTTGGCATATACGGCAAGAGTGTAGCACCTTACATTTTATGCACTAAAAGAAAATTCCAGCGTAAAACTAACTTATTCTCATGCTTTTTGCAGTAGACCTACAGATCCCCCCTCTGGCTGAAGTGATATGCTGTGCTGTTGGAATACTGAATTCCAACTACTTGGAGGACTTATCCCATGTGACTTTTCCCATCTCTAGAAACGAGTATCCTGAAGAAAGGGGAACTCGGATCTCGGCCCTAGGAGAAAGAATGTTGCTGAGTATGATGAATGGGAAACCCTTGACGTACATAGACGACACTGAGTATAAGAAACCAGCTTTCTTATTTGAGGATGTTATTTGTAAACAATCCCAGACAAGGCCCAAGAAGGAAGATTGGGTATTTTCTGCTGAGGGCATGGTTATGTATCTGCCAAAGATGCCCAGAGATTACCCTATCTCAGCATTCTTCCATGCCACACATCCCAGAAAAATGGCACGGACTCTGACTCCTGATCTTCATGGCCAGCCAGGGAAGATCTTTTATAAGAAAGGATTAAACCAAGGATCCTTTGTAAGCAGTCCCTCAGGCCTTGTCATGCCCTTCAGAGGATTACTGCCCGGCAGCGTCCCTAGTGAAGACTCTTCCTTGCTCCAGCCATTTCAGATGGTAACTTTCTGCAATAAATTCATGGGACAGGGAGGAGTATATCCCAGGGTTAACCCTCACACAAGTGGATGGCTTAGCCCCCATAATCTTCGATAGGCCAGTTTAACTGCATGGGCCTTGAAGCACTTTCAGATGGAGATGGAAAGTATTAACTTATTTGAGGCTGTGAGTGCTACTAGTGTTGAGCTGCCCGTCAACCCCAATTTATTCTTGGCTTTGATGGAGCGATATAACTCGCTCACTGGGACATTTGCCACTCCGCTGGGTGAATTGGGTCTAGTCCTTCATGAGATAGCAGATATCTCAAAGCTGCCAATGTGAGACATTCCTTATGAAGAATACGTCCCCACCAACAGAGAGTTGAAGGATACTAACCCTCGAGTAGTGGCAGTGTACCAAGAGCTGATAAGCCACTATCTTGTATGCACCACCTTCTACAGAGAGCCCTCTAATTTAGCCCATATTAACAAATGGATATCCTACCTCTTCTTTTATCAGGCTAGAAATGCCAAGCAGGACAAGGTTGTTGATAGTAATGACAAGCATTTGAACCTTCTGAGCATGCTTTATGCCAACACAATCGATGATCTCATCGAAGATGCAGGGGTTCCAGATTGTGTTCTTAATGAAGAGATAGGAGGTTATCCCGCAGGAACCAAAGCCCACAGTTATATAAGGCATTGCCGAAAGCCTCTGTCAAAGGAAGCTCAACTAGCTGGCTTCCTCTCTATTTGGCTATGTCGATGGGTGGGGCCTGGCATCGCGTCTGCGGATCACATTTATCGCAACACCTTATGGCCTGCAGCGCATTTAGTATTTGGAGCAATATTGGGCCTGTTCCCTGCCATGGTATGTTGGATACAAGCTGGCCTGAGGGCTATTACTGATGGGCTGCTGGACGATACTACGCAGCGTGAAGGATATCCCAGAGTGGAATTACTATTCTTATATCTGATGGGATGGTTAATCCTTCACAACACTAGAGTGATGTCTCCAGATCTGCTAGTTGTTCGGGAAATAACTTTTTGTTGAATTACAAGAATTCTCTTTGGAATGTAGCTAGCGTCATAGATTATCGACTAGCACTAAATTTTGCCCATAGTTGAAAATTCTTCTATACCGTCCCCCCTGTACATATCAATCAACAGGGGACTAAACTTAAGAATGCAGGTCAGGGGAAGACTATTCTTTCTCCTGAAGCCTTTTACTGGTTGGTCTGCATTAGACCTTCCCACCTGCTGTACAGAAGTGAGGACCACTGCTACTTGGAGCCTTATCTGCCTAGCCATTTTGCCAGGAAATTTGGATATGATCAATTGCACGTAGGAAATCCCATCACCAGCTTAAAATTCAAAGTTGGACTTATTGACGGGGCTAGAGGATGGCGGTATTTCATTACGGGTTATACTGGAGCAACCTTTGTTGTGCCCACGACCTCTCTCTCCACGGAGTTGTGCATTCTTCATTCGTACGCGCAGTTTTATGCGTCCATTAATACCTTCCATCATGAAATTGATGTACATAGAATTTTCAGAATGCCCTCACATAAGTCCACTAGAAGAGAGGAGATACCATCTGTTTCCTTTCATGAAGGTGATGAAATCACCGATGCAGATGATTATTTGTTAATTTTACCAAGAGGCATAATAGCTCCGCCAGCAGAGCTTCTCATAATTTCCAATAAACGAAAGGCTTCTATTCTGAAAGAGCCTTCCCCCCGTAAGAAGAAGCAGACTACCAGGGGTCCTAAAAAGACTTCCACCAAGGGGGCCTCTTCCAGGGGTGAGCCTATTGTTTCCCCTGTTATGGATGATTCTTTGATTAGGGGTCCTTCGCCTTTTAAAGAAGGAACCTCCACAGTTCCAGCTGACAGTGCTAGAGATTCTTTGCCCGCGACTGCTGCTGCTTCCACCGTTACTGGTAATACTTCTAGATCGCCTTCGAGGCCGAGCTTAATAAGAATCAGTATACCTTTACCAAGATAAATAATGGGACTAGCCCCTCCTTCGTCTGTAAGTATTTTAAGTGAGATTCCACCCGATGAACCTCGAGTAGATCTGGGTGATGACTGGGATGACTACCCTCAAGCGTCAGTTGGCGTACCCTCTTCTCCAGGTATGATAGCTTGTTTAGAATCATGAAGAAATGATTTAGCTATACAGGCTGCAGACGCACTATAAATACTATCGGCCATGGATAAATGTTGTCTTTACGCTTTTTTCAGGAAAATTAACATCAAATTGATATTAACTTTCTCTTATCTTATTTTCAGGCGAAGATATCTCGGGGGAGGGAGGAGTTGACACAACTTCTGATTTTGTTGCGGATCCAGCTAATGAAATGGCGATGCCCAACGTCGAAGAAGCATACCTTGAAACTGCTGATCTTTCATCCGCAACATTCTCGGATGTCATCCCGCCAGTAGCAGTTCAAATAATATCAGAGGTGGATGAACCCACCATCTCGACTGTGTCTCCTTCATCGAGTATGCCAGCAACTTCAACCATTGTTGGTGTCTCTTCTTTTGTCGCACCATCTGTTGAAGCAACGACTGTGGCAACATCCTCTACAGTCATTCCGGAAAGGAGACTTACCGATATTGTGGCCACTCCCACCGTCCATTCGAGCTTTGCTATAATAGTTGATCAATACAATAGCATATTCTACCTCACTTTGAAAGAATTGATATCCATGGTGCTGGAGAAGAATCTAGGCTTCGATGCTATGAAGATGTCCTCCAAGCTCACCATAGCGCAGATTAAAAATTTTAATGACGCTGAAAGAGCTAATACGCTAGAGCAAATAGTTAATGGTTTAGAAAAATCCATTAACGAATATTTGCAACTATCCTAAGGCAACATTGATGACCTGGTTCAGGCTGAGTACGACTCCCTAACTATGGAACTTGCTCAGAAGACCAAAGCTTTAAAAAAATCCATCTTGGAACATCAACAAGAGATGGAGAAAGAGCAAGCAGTATTGGTGGAGAGTATTCCTCAGCTGGCTCAGTGTCGTACAGAATATGAGGGATACGAAGTGAGGGTTTGAGAATTGGAAGCTGAACTTGCTCAAACCAGGGAGAGGCTTCTCCAAGCATCGCTGGTTCGTGATGTGTTGGAGGGCCAAGTGGATACAACTCAATAGAACTTGACACGTGTGGGTGTCACCCACGCATGTTTTGTTGATTCTCTGTCCGAACTATCTCTCTTGAGCAGTGACGAAGCAAGGCTGGAACTGGCTTGCACAAACATTTTAAACCTAGAAATGATAGGATGGTTGCTTTGGTGCAACAGATCAGGGATTTAACTGCTCCTCCCTAATGATGTGCTTTTTGTTTCTTTTTTGCTCCTTATTTTCTCAGAGATAATAAAGATACATTTTCTGATTTTGTGGATCCATCACTTTAGAATATAAATGATAGGCTAAGATGAAAGTGATATCAGAGGTAATATGGACATGATATACTTTCGGTAAGGTTTAGCTGAATATATCTATTAAGAGGTAATATTAACATGATAGAATATGATCAAACTAAATTTGTATACAAAACACTATCAGAGGTAATATGGACGTGATAGGTTTTAAAGTTTCAAATTAGTTAAACATATATATTCAGAGGTCATAAGAACATGATAGAATATGATCCAACTAATCTTTGTATGTAGTATCGTCAGAATAAAATCTTCATCATACTCTAAGCAAGGGAGATCAAGCATAGTACTTCTTCAGGAATTTGCCATTGATAGGAGCTATTATCAAATCTCTATTAGGCTTGGCTAATCTGTAAGCGCCATTTAAAAATATAGTTTGAATCACATAAGGGACCTCCCATTTGGGCTGGAACTTGCCCTTACTTTTGTGCGTAATGATCATTGGCCTCTTCACAGCTAAAACTAGCTTACCCAATTTGAACACTGTTTCCTTCACTTTTTGATTAAAAGCTCTGGAGGTGCGTGCCTGGTAGAACTCAATGCGCTGTTGAGCTTGAAGGCGTTTCTCGTCTAATCCTTCTAGCTCTTGAAGTCTTAAACAATTATTATTTTCCTGAGTCAGCTCATTAGCCACTGCTATTCTGAGTGATAGAATTTGCACTTCAATGGGGAGAACTGCTTTACACCCGTAAACTAATGAAAATGGGGTACAACCCGTTAGCGTTCGTACCGTTCTACGGTATACCCAGAGACATTCCCCCAATTTCTCGTTCCATTCTCTTTTGTTCGAAGAAACAAACTTCTTCAAGAGTTTGATGATGGTTTTATTGAAGGCTTCCGCCAAACCATTAGCTGCAGGATTATATGCCGTTGAGGCCATATTTTGTATCTGATTCTTATCGCAAAATCGGTGAAATGCTTGACTGATAAATTGAGGCCCATTATCATGAATTATCCTTCGGGGTATCCCAAAGCGATAAATTACATGGTGTTTGATAAAGCTGAACACTTTGGGTGTCTTCACCTCAGCAAGAGGGATCGCCTCCGCCAATTTGGAGAAATAATCATTGATAGCCAATATGAACCGATGTCCTCTAGAAGATGAAGGATGAATAGGACCAATGATATTCATACCCCATGCTTCAAAGGGCCATGATGCAATAGTAGGATGTAAATACTCAGAAGACTGATGTATAAAATCCACTTGAACCTGACAAGCTTTGTATTGCCTTGCATATTTCATGGCATCTACAATCATAGTAGGCCAGTAGTAGCCCATCCCCTTGATACGGTCCTATAACTTAGGATCGGGTTGATATATTCCACGTACTCCATCATGAGCTTCTCGAAAACCAGCTTTGCCTCATCATCAGAGAGACATCGTAACAAGAGACCATCATATGTTCGACGATATAGACTTTGTGAAGAAGCATCAAAATAGAAACGTAATGATCGTCTTTTGTTAGATACTGCTTCTTTAGGATCCTCTGGTAAAATTACATATGACACAAAATCTATAAAGGGACTTCTCCAATCTCTCTGAGGAGGAACCGTGTTTATAACATAGCTGCGTTCTATGTGAAAGTTATTTTTCACACAAAATAAATCTCACTTAAGAAGGATCACCGAATTCTGCCTTCTTATAGGAATGGCTAGATCTGCAGCTAGACTGGCCAGAGCATCAGCTTCCAAATTTTGAGATCGAGAAACATGCTCTGAGAAGAATCCTTTCAAAGACATTGCTATCTCGATCGTTGTTTGGTGATAAGGAATAAGGTTTGGATTGCGGACTTCATATATTCCTCTGACCTGATTGACGATCAGCTGAGAATCACCCAAAGCTTCCAGGTATTCAACATCCAATTCTTTAGTGACTTGAAGCCCGATTAGTAGAGCATTATACTCTGCCACATTATTAGAGCATGGTTCACTAAGAGAATATGCTCGATAAATGATGTGTTTATCAGGAGTCACCAGAATAATTCCTACTCCTGAAACCATGTTTTACTTGGGACCAGTCCTGGAAGCACCATCAAAGAATAGCTGCCATGTATCACCTTCCATTGTCGAATTATATTCCGCAACCTCATCGAGAATATCCTCATATAATTTAGAGGTTTCTGGAATTGGATATACAGCTAAGAAATCAGCCAAGGCTTGACCTTTCATGGACTTTTGAGGGATGTACACCATATCATACGATGTTAGTAGCATTGCCTAAGTCGCGAGTCGAGAATTAAGAATACTTGGCTTATTCATCAAAACCCGAAGTGGATTGATTCTGGAGATGATATGAATAGTTTGGCCCACCACGTAATGTCGCGTCTTCTGAATGGAAAACATTAGGGCCAAGCATTCTTTTTCCACTGGGTTATACCTGTGTTCAGCTCCGACCATCATCCTGCTTAGATAGTAGATAGCCTGTTCATGACCCTCATTGTTCTTCTGTGCGAGAAGAGTCCCTAAAGAATGATCCATTGCTCGAACATACAACAAAAATGGTCTTCCTATGACGGAAGGCACCAGAACTGGAGGATTAGTAAGATAGCGTTTGATGTTATTAAACGCTTGCTGACATGCTTCATCCTATACGAATGACACACCTTTCTTCATTAGACGAGAAAAAGGTTGACATCTTCCAGAGAGGTTGGATATGAGTCTCCTGATATAAGCTAGACGACCTTGAAATCCCTTAAGTTCTCTCAGATTACAGGGCGGTCGCATTTCTAGGATAGCTTTTACTTTATCAGGTTCAACTTGAATGCCTTTAGCAATAATGACAAATTCCAGAAATTTGCCACTGGATACACCAAGAAAGGACTTTGTAGGGTTCATTTTGAGTTGATGTTGGCGCATCAAATCAAATATTGTCTTCAAGTCTTGGATATGATTATCCTTGAGGCAGCTTTTGACAGTAATATCGTCTACGTAATATTCTACCATTTTGCATAAATGCTCATGGAATATGTCACTCATAGCTCGTTGATATGTGGCCCCGGTATTCTTCTATCCAAAAGGCATGATTGTATAGCAATATACCCCCAGTGGTGTATGAAAGGCAGTATGCTTCTCATCTTCAGGATTCATCTTAATTTGATTATATCCGGAAAATTCGTCCATGAAAAACATGTGCTGAAAACTGCACATATTATCGATTATGACGTCTGTAATGGGAAGAAGAAACTCGTCTCTAGGGCAGGCTGCATTTAGATATCGGAAGTCGATGCAAATACGAACTTTTCTATTTTTTTCATAACCGGGACAACATTAGCGACCCAATCAGGATGTTGTTCTTCCCGGATGAACCCACAGGCTATTAGTTTCTTGATTTCAGCTTCAATGGCATCAATCATATCCGGGCGAAACCGGCGTTGGTGTTGCTTTACAGGCTTTGAATTGGACAATATGTTGAGTTTATGGGTAGCCACTTTTGGATCAAGACCTGGCATATCCTCATAATTCCAAGCAAAAACATCGATATATTCTCTTAACAACTGGATCATTTCTTCTCTTTCTTCTTCGGAAAGATTGTTACTGATAAATATCGACTTTGGTGAAAATTCATCCCCAACATTGACTTGGATAACCTTATCTTCAGTAGGTGGTTCTTTTTGTTCGAACCGAAATTCCTATTGTGTATCTATTTGCTGTGCCCAGGATTAATTCTCAAATGGTTCAGATTCTTGTTTCTCGGTTTCGAGGAAATCTGTCAACACCATATTTACTGATAATGCCCGCTCGAGTTCATTATCTAAATCGGAGGATGACAAATCGTCTAGAGAAAAGGAAATGGTCTCCTCACTTGACTCAGAGTTGTTTGAAGTTGCCAGAGATGTGGTATACCTTAACCCGAAACGAGTTTGTTGACAGTAAGGATCACCATGCAACAGCATTCATCTGTCTTTTCCATAGTTGAGGCCTGGCTCCAACATCAAATCATAACCCATGCTTTGCATAATCTTCAAAGCATGTGGGCTATACCTGTGGATTTGCATTTTCCCAACATCAGACTCGTGAGAATCTTCTTGTACAATTGGTCTATTCCGTATGCGACAGAAGATTATTGGAAGCTGATCGTTGAGAGTAGGTGGAACAATAAACATAGAATCTTCATTAGGCCCATATGTCATAACGACATTGGATATTGACTCTACTTCCCACACATATGGATGATAGAAGTCTATAGCTTCCAAGAATTTTTGTGCTATGGGTTCTATATCTTTATGAGAAGAAGATTCCTGATTAGGAAATTTGGCGTCAGTATACTGAAAAAGAGAATCTTTATTATCATCATAAACCACGTTCCCGGTTATATTTACATCAACCGACTGCTTGTTGCGCCTAAGGTCAATGACCAAAGGTGGAGGTTTCTTGTTCAGACTGATCACTAGAGGATTATTTCTTCCTTCCAATTTGGTTTTGCCCAAGTGAATAGTCATAGGTTCCTTGACTTTCGGACAGGTAGTCTGCCCTTTCACCTGGATTGACAAAGGTTGCTCAGTAGATGGTTCTCCTGGCTCCTGGTGGGATTCCTCCTCCATCCTGCCTGACACCACCTTCATGTAGTCTTGGGTGTACAACATGGCATAAGAATAGTCGAACTCAACTCCTTTGAACGGATTAAGATCAATGAATTCTGTCTTCACTGTTCCCTGAGTATCTACATATTTGATGTATTGATGTAGAGTTGAAGGAACAATATTGTATCGTGGATCCATGGTCTGCCCAACAGAATATTGTAAGATACCTCCAAATCAATGACGTAGCATGTAGCCACTGATCTAAGGTCACCAATCTGGATTCTCAGATGGATCTTCCCCAACGGTCTACTTTTTCTGGCATTAAAGCCCACAATTGTAGTGGTAGTGTAATACAGTTCACTGGTACGAATTCTTAATGGTCTTAGCAGACTATGAGGGATAATACTGATCGACGATCCTGGATCTATGTGAATCTGGTCTACCTCAATGGAGCCGACGTATCCTGTATAATAAAGAGGCCTGTCATGTTTGTTATATTTTAACAACATGTCCTCTTGAGTGAAAGTGATGTTAGGGACCACTTCCATCACACTATGGCATTGAGGACATGCCACAGGCTCTTTATCAGGGGACTTGAGCTGGGTCAAGCATACATCTGCTTGCACTAATGCTTCACTCAAGGCTTGACGAGTGTCTTTGGATAGCCGAAGTAGCTAAAAAATGAACAATCTGGCTGGAGTATTAGCCAACTGAGCCAAGATATCAAAGTTATATGGTTTCTCTAAACCTTTGTTGTGAATATTCTTCAAAGGTTTATCGAAACAAACTTCTTTCTGTTTTTCTTTGTCCACAGAAGTTGGTTTAGAAGGACCTGCCTCTGGCGTAACAGGTTCAGGCTCTGGAGGTTTGGCAGCTGAAGTGTCTATCGTTGCTTCCTCCTGGTTCCCTCCATATTCTTTGAGGTAGGCTTTTCCTGACCGGGTTCCGGTTGCCAAAGCCTCTTCTTTCGATGTTGGGGATATTGCAACCATATGGCATGGTTTATATCTTGAGTTCTTTTTAGACTTAGCTTTAGCAGCTTTAGTCACTTTCTCAATTTCTGATACCAGGTCAGGGTGAACCCACATGATCTCCCCACGCTTGGTAGTTAGGGGCACTAAGTCATAATTTTGACCCTTGGTAGGAGGGAGATTAACAATGTTCATCATTGCCCGTGGAATAGGTACCACATCATCCGGGACTTCTTGAGGGGGAAGATCGCCAAATTGGAGTGAGATCATGTTTGCATTGACCGTCTTTTCATTATTACGCAGAGTGATGGCCTTGGCGTCGATCAACTCCTAGATTTTCCTTTTCAGTACATAACATGCCTTTGTGGAATAATGTATGTATCTGTGGAAAATGCAGTACATAGGATTATTTGTACTGCCGACTTCATTTGGACGCTTTATCTCGGGGAGAGTAAGCTTGCCACTTTTGACTAGATAATCGAATATGCTCGGAATATCGTCGTCGTCAAAAGAATATACTTCTTTAGGCCTGGAAGTCACAGGATTCGTCTGCGTAGTTACTGGAGTATTTTGCATGGACGTGTTGATTGCCAGAGCTTCCTTTTCTTTTGAACTATGAGTATGCTCATTATTGGAGGATGACCGCTTCCCTCTATCAGAGGTAGAGATCATGATTCCGTTGTCATGAGCCTTCTGACTGTTATCTTCAGCGGCTACCACTGATACGGTCCCGTGAATACTGAGATCAGTGGGAGAAGGTTCTTCCTGCAAATGTCCCCAAGGCTGAGTCTGAAATTCCAGGAGGCATCTGCAAAGTATCCTGGCGAAATCGTTCAATAAAAGTATGAACGTTTTCTTTTTCCTTCTGTTTTACTTCGATGAGCGATGACATAGACATGTCCATTCCTCCTTCGTAAAATCGAGCGAATAATAGAGTCTTAAAATCTTCAAAAGAAGTAATGCAGTTGTCAGATAGACTACGGTACCATTGGTAAGCTACTCCAGACAGATAGCCCTTAAACACTCGAGTGAGAAGGGCATCATTCTCCTGCAACAACACTGTCATCATGCTGAAGTAATTCATATACTGGCTTGGCGACGTCTTTCCCTCAAACAAAACCATAGCCTGTGGTTTATATTTTGGCAGGAAAGGGATCTCATCCCAGACATCTGGATATGGCTGGTTAATTTCCAACTTTTTGAGCTGATCCTTATGCTTCAAGGCATCAAATTGGGATTTTAATTCCCGAACTGCCTGTATCGGATCTTCGGTTGGGAAAGAGATAGCAGAGAGGTGAGAGATCGGTTATATTGTTACTCCAACATGAGGTAATACGTTCTCCGGGTTAAGAGGTTAAGGAGCAACTTATTCTTGATTTTGAATAGGCTCCTGGCTTGCATTGGATGGTGGTATGTCTACCCCTACACGTAGCTGAGTCGGAGGAACAGGTTTTTGAGCTATTGCAGCTGCATGTTGAGTCACCATCATTTGGCGCATACTCTCCATCATGGTATGCATCTCTTTAAGCGATGCTTCCAATACAGCGATGCATTGTTCAGTACTTCCTGATGGGGAAGCTTCTTGATGTTCATCTCCAACAACATAAACTCCCATTCTCTGGATGCCACTGAGGGACTAGTATAGATCTCTGTAGAGATTGAGTCTATACTTTCAGCATCAAATTCAGAGAACTGGCGACCCCCAGTGTTAGAATCCGAAGAATATGAAGCCAATTGTCGTGACCTCGAGCGGGTGTTTCGAAATACACCTGCTTTAATGAAGCCGATTGTCGTAACGTCGAGCGGGTGTTTCAAAAACTGAGGACTTTCTCAAGGAGTCTGTCAAATCTTCTTTGGCTTGGAGTTCTAGAGGGATGACGTCTTGAACTTAACCTTCCTCTAGTAATATGCGAAGCCATGTTTACTGACGTAAATGTCGGTTCTTCTTCCTATAAGGACAAAGAGTAGTTCAACCGGTCGAAAACTGACAATTTTGCTTTAGAACAGCAGTAGTTAGTTACAACCTTATGACTATTACAATAATGCTCCCTAGGGGGTGTAATAGACATATTAGAAGATCCTTTGTCTTTGCGTTTCTGGATCAAGAAATCACACAAATCTGGGGGATTAACAGAAGAAGAAGGCTTATTCTATCTTTTTACATCAATAGGAACGTGGAGATTGGGAACCATAACCCTTTCTCTACCATAAGAATACAGCAGTTCACCCATGTGAGTAGCATACGATCCATCATCCGTCTGAGGAGGGTATTTTCCCGTAAAACGGGTCTTCTTTACGCGGACAAACTTATCCTGGTGTAATTTGGAGTTTTGCACAGGTTCACATAAAATAGGGAAAGTCCTCAAACGGCCTCCAGCGTCACGCGTAATCTGAAGAGTGGGCAATTTCTTCTCTTGGAGGCGTACAAGCCTAGAGGTTGGGATATTTGCCACTCGTTTTCCCTTGATGTGATCAAAGGGTCCATCTGCCTCATCATAGACGGGGGATGTATTTTTATGCGCGGACCGCGTTTGAAATTTCTGAATTGGCACTGAGGCCTTGCCAGAATTTTTGTCTGTCATGTCACAGACGGGAGACGAAGGTTTACGCACAGAGCGCGTCTTAGACTTCCGGATTGGCACTGGGGCATTGCCAGAAGTTTTGTTTGCTATGTCACAGACGGGAGACAAAGTTTTACGCACAAAGCACGTCTGAGACTTCTGGATTGACACTAAGGCATTGCTAGAAGTATTGTCTGCCACATCACAGACGGGAGATATAGTTTTACGCATAGAGTGCGTCTGAGACTTCTGGATTGGCACTGGGGCATTGACAGAAGTCTTGTCTGCCACGTCACAGATGGGAGACAAATGTTTACGCACATAGCGTGTAGGCTGTGTTGTCACAACCTTGTTGATCTGAGAAGGAGAGTTTGTAGGAAGGGTAGAGGACATCTTAGGCATCCACACTTTATGTAGCTTCCTGTTGTTCTTGACAAAGGGGGAATGAGAGCTACCCCCTGCATAAAGCATGTCTTCATAAGCAGACTGGTCAAACTGGACGACCAAAGTCTTCTTCGTTGATCCGATGGATACAGCATCGTGTTGAGCAATTGCTTTCTCGTCAGATGAGAAAGTAGTCCCCAACAGAGTCGCCATCTTGTGTTTGAATAAAAGAGAAGAAGAGGGTTTATACGAAACCTTTCTTTTTTTTTTGCTTACAAACAAGAATAAGAGTACAATTAATCCTATACGAGGATGTTAAGTACAATAAAAATGATTCTAGGGAAGAATTGATATAGGAGTCTGATCTGCGGTCGATCACTTTGTCCCTTGCACCACACGATGTTGAAGAAGTGTTGTAGAAGAAGAAGAAGATTCAAAGGTTGCAAGTGGGATTAAAATCTCGTTGCCAAAGTTGTCAATCAACACTCTTTGTCTGTGCTTTCTGTCTCTGATCTCTTGATCCTCGACCCTTTGATCCTGTGACCAGGGGTCTCTATTTATAGAGATCCGTCACAATAACTGTCCAGTTGGCGTAGAAGCCAAACTGTGAAAAAAATTGTATCTTTTACGTGACGGTTATAATAACTGCTACCCACGTTCAAATGATCTTCTGAATCTGCGTATGACACGTGTCACATTATAAGGTAACGCGTATAACTGTTTTTCGAAGATCATGGCATGCAAGCCACGTAGGTAACTGCCCCTCCCGTAAACATGGTTGGCGTAAGAGCCAAATAAATGTCTTGTTGGCATAAAAAGCCAAATAGCTGTCTTGTTGGCGTAAAAGCCAAATAGCTGTCTTGTTGGCATAAAAGCCAAATAGATGTCTTATTGGCGGAAAAAGCCAAATAGCTGTCTTGTTGGCGTAAAAGAAAAATTCTGCGTAAAACTTGAGGATTCATAAATAACAGACAACCAGCGTAGAGTAGCCGATTAACCATCATGACTGAGGTCTTGAGCGTATTCTGGGCTAAACAGCCTTATCACGTACCTTTGTAAATATAGCCGAGTTGGCGTATTTCGAGGAGATAGCATACGACGTACTCCTATAGTTGAAAATAGCCTGGTTAGCGTAAAATGCAAGGATGGTGATGTGAGCATATTAGTCATAGTTTTAGTTTTCCCAGTCATTTAAAAAATAAAACAAAAATCTCGTGCATTAAATGGAGAGATCTGCCCCCATCTCGTGCATTAAATGCAGAGATATGCCTCGAGCTCTGTACGAGAAGCAGCTTTTGACGTGGCATCTTATTTCGTCTCATCTTGAGCATAAAGATTTATTTCTACCCATGTAGAATAGGCAGTGTATTCTTTGAATGCGTAAAAAAATAACTTTTATAAAGAATATGTTACTAAACGACAGCCTGGGTCTTTGTGCAAAAATTGTCATCACAGCCGTTCTCTCGATCATCGTGTAGTACTTTTGTCAGGAGTCAGGTTCACTATTTTGTCTGACATATTCATCAGAGGAATACGAAGAGTTCTTCGTACAACTTTATGTTGCATTAAAAATAAACGTATTTTATGCCGAAGGGTATAGTAACCTTTTACGCCAAAACATCCTTGAAGCGCTGCTTTACAGGGGAAGTTCTGAAACTCTATTTTACGCCAAATAGTGCTGAAGTTCTGTTTTACGCCAATAGCTTTGAAGTCATACTTTACGCCATACAGCGCTGAAGCTCTGTTTTACGCTAACTTCATATATGTTGGGGGTTTTGACTGTATAATACGCGTATAATTCCACAGCGTATTTCATGCTTCTACAGTTGGTGGATAAAATCAGCATAAATTTACATGATTTATATTTAAGGGCGTAGTCTACGGCATCTGCCATCATGGTGGGCCAATAATAATCCATTCTCATAAGACAGTCTTATAATTTAGGACCCGGCTGATGTGTTCCACAAATGCCATCATAAGCGTTACGAAGTGATTGTCTCGCTTTAGGGTTGGAAAGACAACATAGCAGCAATCCATCATAAGAACGGCGATATAATATTTTGGATGAGGCATCACAGTAGAATCGGAGTGAGCGTCTTTTAATGGAAGTGCATTCTTTCGGACCTTCTAGAAGAATCTCATAAGCAGCATAGTCTATAAAAGGGTTTCTTCAATCTTTATCCATAGAAGTTAAAGTTGTGACGTAACTCTGTTCACGTGAAAGTTGATTTTTGTATAGAACAACTCTTGTCCTGTTATCATAATTGAGTGTCATCTCTTTAGAGGAAAAACCAATGATGCTGCTAGGTCGGCCAAAATATCATCTTTCATATTCTGTAAATGAGGCACATGCTCAGTGAAGAATCCTTTGAATGTAAAAGCCAGTTCAATTATCGCTTGATGATAAGGGATGAGGTCTTCATGCTGAACCTAATACTCTTTCCTGATCTGATTGACTATCAGTTTAAAATCTTCACAGGCTTTCAGATATTCTATGTCCAATTCTTTAGCTAATTGGAGATCAATGAGAAGAGCATTATACTCTGCCACGTTATTGGAACATGGTTTACTAAGAGAATATGCTCGATGAATGAATAGTTTATCGGATATTATGAACCAGTACCGGAATATGGAGACGAACATGGTCAACTATCCCGTACAAGGTACCATACGTCGTATAGCGATCGCGATTGTATAAAATAAGGGGGTTCATGCTATAATCAAGTCTCCTATGGTCAAGAACTTTTATGTCTCAATCATTCAAACCAAAAATAGTAAGAATAGAGCATATATGATAAGCAATAACATGTCCCAAATGCTTTCTCAAAATATTCTAGAGTCCAGCTGTGAAAAAATTAGAAGCTAAAAAAGTAGCAAAAGTATGTGACAGTGATTCAGCTGCAGTCTGATTAAATACAATCATGTAAGGAAACTAATGTCCAGACGACCCGGCTAACAGGTGCCGGTGGCTAAACGCCGAAAAGAAGTAAATGTGTAAAATGAGCAGGGAAGAAGAAAAATCCACTCGCTATCCCCTGCGACCATATTCCTGGTACATGCCATGAGTTGGGAGAAAGAATGCTGGATCCTCAGGTACTAGCTCTAGAGCTGGCCTTGGAAAAACAGTTGGGTTAGACACCAAATAGCAAGTACCACAAAGAAAGAACAAAATAGAGAAAAAACCAAGAAAAATAATATAATATATAAACTCCCTCGACCAAAATTAGGCCTACTTGGCTTCGGTAGAGAGACTATGGTTAGTTTGAATCCAAATAGAAATAGAACACTGTGTTTGAATTGATTTTATAATATTTATATCACTTAGTGCTGTAGAAGCATGAAAAATACGCCGGATGGCTATACGCAGCATATTGATGAAGAGCAGCGTAGACAGAGGCCTTCAGAGCCATCAAGCGTGCAACAGAGCTTTCTCCGCCAAACACAGCATAAAATATAAGCTCAACGTAAGGCAGTACATCCAAACCGCTTCAGCGTAAACAGGGTGCTTCATCGACTCCTGGGCGTGAAACCCATCCTCTTGCAACGCAGTATTAAAGTGTACGAGAGACGCTTCGTATTCTCCGAAGTGAACCTGTCCGATCCTGCAAATGAACCTGTCAGATCCTGCAATACGCACCGTATTGATGTAGAGCAGCGTAGACAGAGGCCTTCAGAGCCATCAAGTGTGCAACAGAGCTTTCTCTGCCAAACACAGCATAAAATATAAGCTCAACGTAAGGCAGTACGTCCAAACCGCTTTAGCGTAAACAGGGTGCTTCATCGACTCCTGGGCGTGAAAACCATCCTCTTGTAACACAGCATTGAAGTATACGAGAGACGGTTCATATTCTTTGAAGTAAACCTGTCAGATCCTACAAATGAACCAGTAAGATCCTGCAATGAACCTGACGTCTGGACTTCTGACAAAGGGATACGGCTCGACTACCCTGACGACGGCTATAATGATGGCACGATACTGCGACCCAAGCTGTCATTTACCGCTATCTCCTTTGCGTAAACTGCTTTTACGTGCACGAAGGGATACGCTGCCTTATTTTACACAGGCAGACATGAGCTGTTTACGCTCTACAGTGGACAAACCGCCTGCCATATTAAAAGCTGCACTCCGTACGGGGCTCGAGGCACGTCTCTACTTCTAATGCACAGAGCGATGATAGTTGCTCGAGGCACGTCTCGACGACCAATGTACAGAGCGATGACAGTTGCTCGAGGCACGTCTCTACGTCTAAAGCACAGAGCGGTGACAGTTTCTCAAGGCACGTATCTACGACTGATGCGCAGAAGGGCTACAGACCTTCAAAAATACGCCTCCGCATTTAATGCACTGGATGGTGGCAAATCTCTATATTTAATGCAAGAGATTTGATTATATCTTCAAAAGCCATAATTTCGGCTAAGACGTCCACATCAGCACTCTGGCATGGTACGCAGTGGCCTCTACGCCCATTCAGCTCCTGTGCTCACTCGGCCTCTACGCCCACTCGGCCTCTACACCACTCGGCTTCTACGCCCACTCGGCCTCTATGACCACTCAGCTTCTACGCCTATTTTTGGTTTCTATGCCTACTTGGCTTCTACGCCATGGTGATAGACATTGGCTTCTATGCCCACCTCTTCTACACGAGGGATACCTACCTACGTGGCTTCTACGCCGTAATCTTCATAGCGATTATACGCGTTTTGTCCCTTAGTTGGACCCGCGTCACACGCTCATTCAAAGGATCATCTATACGCAGGCATTGGTTATTTTAACTATTGTGTAAAAGGGTGCTGTACTTTCCACTCCTCGGTTTCTACACCGATGGAGTGGTCACTGTCACCAAAACTCTATAAATAGAGACCTCTATCAATGAGGAACAAGGTCGACAAATTAGAGGGTCAAAGAAGTTAGGTCTGAAAACTGATCAAGAGATCCAGTACCAGATCCAACGGTCGAGAGAGAGAGAGAGAGAGAGAGAGAGAGAACCCGGAGCTCAGGCAAAAGAGTAGGGATCGACGACTTTGGCAACGTGGATCCACCCTCTTCTGCAACCTTCGAAGCTGCTACCTGTCTTCTATGACACTTCTTCAACATCGTATGGTCTAAGGGCTAAAGTGATCGACTGTAAATCAGACACCTATAGCAATATTTACCCAGATTAAATAAATTGTACTCCCATATCCTCCTATAGGATCAAATTGTACAAGTTTGTTTGTAAACCAAAGAAGGCGGGTTTCGTGTAAACCCTATCTTGAATACATCTTCATTCTTTCGTTTTCCACCACAAACAAGATGGCGACTCTGCTGGGGACGTCTTTCTCTTCTGATGTGGAAGTAATTGCTTAACATGATGCGGTATCTGTAGGAACCGTAAAGAAGATACTAGTCGTCCAATTCGACCAGTCTGCCTACGAAGATATGCTTCGAACTGGGGGTAGCTCTCACCCTCTCTCCGTCCAAGACAACAGGAAGCTGCACAAGGTCTGGATGCCCTAGACCTCCTCTACCATTCCTGTGGACTCTTCGATCTCTCCGATCTCTCCGACCAATGAGGTTGTAGCATTGCTCCCTCCGTGCCCCGTACGTAAAATTCAGTCTCCCGCTATGCACGGTACAGACGAAACTTCGGGCAAAGCCTCAGCGCTAACCGAGAAGTATCCACTACGCGCTACGCGTAGAAACCAATCTCCCGCTACGCGCGGTACAGAGAAAACTTTGGGCAAAGCCTTAGCGCTAACCCAGAAGTATCCACTGCGCTCTACGCGTAGAAACCAGTCTCCTGCTACGCGCGGTACAGACAAAACTTTTGGTGATGCCTCAGCGCCAAATCGGAAGTACAAATCTTGCTCCGTGTGCAAGACAACATCTAACGTCTATGGGGAACCAGATGAGCGCTGTGATCTCCGTAAGGGAAAGCAAGCGGCAGAGTACTCAACTTCTCGGCCTTTACACCAGCGAGGGAGCAATCTGCCTACCCTTCGGATTACGCGGGAAGCCGATGGCCGACTGAGAACCTCTTCAGCTTTACGCCAGTCTGATCAAAAATTATGCCAGGCGAAGTCCCACGACGTAAAGCAAGCTCAGGTTGTGGAAAGACACCCTCCCCGGGGATTATTCGCCACCCAGATGGCCAATCTGTTGTACACAGGTGGCACAGGGAGAACCATGGTGCCCAATCTCCGCATGCCCACTGGTGGGAACATGAGGAATAAGCCGTCGTCTTCTTCTTCTACTTCTCCTGACTTGCGCAAATATCTAATCCAGAAGCGTAAGGAAAGGGGACCTTCCAACATGTCTATTACGTCCCCTAGCGAGCAATGTTGTAATAGTCATAAGATTGTGATTGACTGCTGCTGTTCTAAAGCAAAATGGTCAGTTTTCGACCAGTTGAGCTACTCTCTGTCTTTCCAGGAAGAAGAGCCCGTGCATGCATCCGTGAACATGGCTTCGCATATACCTGGAGGAAACTCAGGCTCAAGACGTCCGTCCTCTAGAACTCCGAGCCGAAGGAGATCCAACATGCTCCTCAGAGACACTGAAGATGGGGTGTTCCAGAACACTTGTTCAAGGTCACAACAGCTGACTTCGTACTCGTCTGATTCCGACGCTGGGGGTCGACAGTCTCCCAGATCAGATGCTGAGACTATAGAGTCTCCGCAGCGACCTATACGCATCCTTCGACGATGCCTAGGGAAATGGGAGTTTATACCGTTGAAGATGAACGCGAGGAAGCTTCGCCGTCAGGAAACGCGGAACAACGCATCACTATACTAGAGACATCTCTGAAATAAATGTAATCCATAATGGAGAACATGTACCAAATGATTCTAACTCAGCACACAACTACCACGGCTCAAGCATCGGTCCCGCCAACTCAGATACGTGTGGTGGTGGACTTACCACCATCCAACCCGAGCCAAGAGCCTACTCTAGATCAAAATTCAGCAGTTCCTCCGCTTCCTCACTCAGAGAATGCATTACCTCCTGTTGGAGTTACGATACAACCAATTCTGCACTACACCGTAGTCCCGCTTCCGACTGAAAATCCGATGCAGGCAGTACGGGAGTTGAAAGCCCAGTTTGATACCTTGAAGCACAAAGATCAGCTCAAGAAAATGGAAATCAACCAGCCTTACCCAGCTATCTAGGAAGAGGTCCCTTTCCCTCTGAGGTACAAACCTCAGACTATGGCTCTGTTCGAGGGAAAAATATTACCAAGTCAGTACATGAACTATTTCAGTATGATGACGGTGTTGCTACAAGGAACGACGCCCTCCTCACTCGGGTGTTCAAAGGCTGCCTCTCAGGAGTAGCCTATCAGTAGTACCGTAGCTTGGCGGACAACTGCATTACTTCCTTCGAAGACTTCAAAGCTTTATTCTTCACACGATTCTACGAGTGAGGAATGAACATGTCTATTTCCACTCTCATCGAAGTCAAGCAGAGGGAAAAGGAAGACGTTCGCACCTTCATCGAACGTTTTCGTCAGGCCACCTTAAAGATGCCTCCAGGAGTTCCAGACTCTGCGTTAGTAGACATTTGCAGGAAGATCCTCCTTCCCGTAGTCTCGGTATTTACAGGACCATATCAGTTCCATGATTGGCCCTCGTTCATCATCTCGGCAGTAGCCGCCGAAGACAAATGTCGCATGGTGCACGACAATGGCATCATGATCTCTGCCTCTGACAGAGGTAAAAGGTCATCTCCTAGCAGCGACCATCCTCGCAGCTCCAAAGGAAAAAAAGCTCTGGCGATCAATACGGCCAAACAAAACACTGCGGCAACCGCACAAGGGAGACCTGGGACCTCCAGGCCCGTCGAAGTCTACTCTTTCGACGACGACGATATCCCAAGTATATTCGAGTGTCTCATCAAAAGTGGCAAGATCACCCTTCCGGAGATATGACGGCCCCAAGAAGTCGGCAGTACTAACGACCCCAAATACTGCATCTTCCACTGATACGTGCACCACCCGACAAAGGTGTGTTACATACTGAAAAGAAAGATCCAGGGTCTGATCGATGCTAAAGCCATCACTCTGCACAACACCGAGAAGACGATCACGGCCAATATGATCTCTCTGTGGTTTGGCAATCTGCCTTCCCAAGAAGTCTCGAACGGTGTCACACCCATTTTCTGGACCACAATGAACATCGTCAATCTCCCTCTAGCTAGGGGTCAAAATTATGACCTGGTACCCCTAACTACCCGGCAGGGCGAGATTATGTGGGTTCATCCAGATTTGGTGTCAGAGCTCGAGGAGGAGACTAAAGCTACTAAAGGCTACGTCTAGAAAGAGCTCCAAATGCAAACCATGCCATATGGTCGCAACTTTTTCGCCATCAGACGAAGACGAGGTATTTGTTGCAACCCGTTCAGGGAAAGCCTACCTCAATGACTACGGAGCAAGTCAGAAAGATTCACCGGCGGACGCTTCATCTGCCAAACCTTCAGGACCAGGCCCTGTCATACCAGATGCCAATCCTTCAAAACCAACTCTGGTGGACAAGGGGAAGCAAAGAGAAGTGCTCTTTGATAAAACTATGAAAAACACTCCAAACAAATGTTTAGAGAAGCCATACAACTTCGAAATCCTGGCCCAACTGGCTAATACACCCGCCAGGCTGTCCATCTTCGAGCTACTCAGGCTCTCCCAAGACACTCGTCTAGCCCTGAGTGAAGCACTGATGCAGGCAGAGGCATGCTTGACCCAGCTCAAGTCCCCCAACGAAGAAACAGTGGCGTGTCCCCAATGCCACAGTGTAATAGAAGTGGTCCCAAATATCACTTTCACTAAAGACAACATGCTGTTAAAACATAACAAGCATGACAGGCCCCTCTATTACACCGGGTACGTTGGTTCCATGGAGGTCGATCGGATTCACATAGATCCAGGATCTTCGATCAGCATCATCCCTCACAGTCTGCTCAGACCGCTGAGGATTCCTACCAGCAAATTGGCTTACACCTCCACTACAATCGTGGGTTTCAACGTCGAAAGAAGTAAGCCGTCGAGGAAAATTTGCCTAAGGATCCAGATTGGCAACCTCAGATCGGTGGCCACATGTTACGTCATCGATTTAGAGGTGTCCTACAATATTTTGTTGGGAAGATCGTGGATCCACGACCATAACATCGTTCCTTCAACTCTACATCAATGTCTTAAATATGTAGACCCCCGAGAAACAGTACAAACGGAGGTTGCTGACCTAAACCTGTTTAAAGGAGTAGAATTCTACTATTCCGATGCCGTGTTGTACTCTCAAGACCACACGGAAGAAGTGTCAGGCGAGACAGAGAAGGAATTCTACCGGGAGCCAGAAGAACCCTCTGCCACACTACCACTGTCAATCAGAGTGAAAGGACGAACCACTCGTCCAAAAGCCATAGAGCCTATGGCTATTCACCTGAACAAGACCAGGTCAGAAAAAGGGAGTGATCCTCTAGTGATCACTTTGAACCAGAAGACTCTACCCCTGGTCATCAACCTTAGGCGCAACGGGCACCTAACTAATATAAATACAACCAGGAACGGAGTTCCAGATGATAATAAACATCCTCTTTTCCAGTATATTAACGCTCAAATTCCAAATTAGGAATCCACTCCCCGTGACGAGGTAGAACCCATAGCATAAAAATTTTTGGTAGTTATGAACTCCTACCGTCCGTATGTATGGGATGTAGCATCATCATCCAACGTCGTCACGACATATGGACCACAAGAGGATTTTATCTTCATTGTCCCGCCTACCTGCAGCAGCCAGCGTTCAATAGTCTTCGGCCGCATGCGCAATCAACCGACTGTCCAGGAAGATTCTTAAAATGACGATACTGGAAAAATACAAGTTCACCGATACAGCCCGCAAGCGTTGAGGATCATGCAAAACATGGACTACGACTTGGAGCAGAAACCAGGCCTCAACTACGGAAGAGGCAGACGAACGCCGCTGCACGGCGACCCCCGCTATCAGCAAACTCGTTTCGGATTAGGGTATGCTACCTCCCTTACGACTTCCAAGTCAGATGAGGACATCTTTTCCTCTTCTCAAAATGGCTCGTCGCCCTCTGACTCACCTGATGCTCTCGAACAAACATTATCGGTGAATATGGTAGTGACAGATTCCTTCGAATCAGATGAACAGGATTCTGAGCTATTTAAGAATGACTCTTGGGCCCAACAAATGGATACGCAGTGGGAATTCCCCTTCGAGCAAAGGGAACCTCCCACCAAAGACGAAGTTATCCAGGTTGATGTTGGGTGCAAACTCTCGCCAAAGCCGATATTTATCAGTAACAATCTTCCCCCAGCTGAAAGGGAAGAAGTTATCCAGCTGATAAAAGAATATATCGATGTCTTTGCATGGGATTATGAGGACATGCCGGGACTTGACCGAAAGATGGCTACTCACAAACTTAACATATTGACTGACTCAAAGCCTGTAAAGCAGCACCAACGCCGGTTACGCCCGAATATGATAGACGCCATCGAAGCTGAAGTCAAGAAGTTGATAGCCTGCAGTTTTATCCGGGCAGAACAATATCCCGACTGGGTCGCCAACGTTGTCCCAGTCATAAAAAAAAATGGGAAAATATCTTTCTGCATCGATTACCGAGATCTGAATACAGCCTGCCCCAAGGATGAGTTCCCTCTTTCCATCACAGATATCATGATCGATAACACCTACGGTTTTGAACGCATGTCTTTCATGGACGGATTTTCAGGATACAATCAGATCAAGATGCATCCCAAAGACGAGAAGCACACTGCCTTCCGGACACCGTTGGGGGTATATTGCTATACGGTCATGCCCTTCAGATTGAAGAACGCCGGGGCTACATACCAATGGGCTATGAGTAACATATTCCATGAGCATTTATGCAAAATAGTAGAATGTTACGTGGACGACATAGCCGTCAAGAGCCGCCTCAAAGATGATCACATTCAAGACTTGAGGACGGTATTCGAGTTAATGCGCCAACATCAACTCAAGATGAACCCTACGAAGTTCTTTCTGGGTGTATCTAGTGGCAAATTCCTGGGATTTGTCATCACCGCCAAAGGCATCTAAGTGGACCCTGACAAAGTCCAGGCCATCGTAGAAATGCGACTGCCCCGCAATCTGAGGGAACTCCAGGGATTTCAAGGCATCTGGCTTATATCCGTAGATTCATATCCAACCTCTCGGGGAGATGTCAGCCCTTTTCGTATCTCATGAAGAAAGGTGTATCCTTAGTATGGGACGAAACCTGTCAACAAGCGTTCGGAGATATCAAGTGCTATCTCACCAGTCCGCCAGTTTTGGTGCCTCCCGTCATGGGAAGACCATTCTTGCTGTACGTTCGAGCGATGGTTCATTCTCTGGGAGCTTTTATTGCACAAAAGAACGATATGGGTCACGAACATGCTATCTACTACCTCAAAAGGATGATAGTCAGAGCCGAACACCGGTACAACCCAGTGGAGAAAGAATGCTTGGCTCTGATGTTCGCTATCCAGAAAACGCGGCACTATGTCACCGGTCAGACTATTCATATCATCTCCAAGATCAACCCTCTTCGAGTACTGATGAGCAAGCCAAGTGCTCTTAATTCCTGACTCGCGACTTGGGCGATGCTGTTAACACCATACGACATGGTATACGTCCTGTAGATGTCCATCAAAGGCCAAGCGCTGGCCGACTTCCTAGCTGCTCATCCGATCCCGGAGGCCTCCAAATTATACGAGGACATTTTCGACGAAGTTGCAGAATGTAATTCCATAATGGAAAGTGACGCATGGCAACTATTCTTTGACGGCGCCTCTAGGACTGGTCCCAAGGAAAACGTAGTTTCAGGGGTAGGAATTGTCCTGGTCACTCCTGATAAACTCGTCGTCTACCGAACATATTCTCTTAGCGAGCCATGCTCCAACAATGTGGCAGAATACAACGCTCTGCTAATCGGGATCCAAGTCGCCAAAGAGCTGGGGGTCGAGTCCTTGGAAGCTTTCGGTGATTCTCTGCTTATCGTCAATCAAGTCAGGGGAATATATGAAGTTCGAAATTCAGACCTCATCCCCTATCACCAAGCAACGGTCGAGATAGCCATGACATTCAAAGGGTTCTTCCTAGAGCATGTACCTCGATCTCAGAATCTGGAAGCTGATGCCCCAGCCAGTCTAGCTGCGGATTTAGCCACTCCTATAAGAAGGCAGGATTCGGTAATCCTTCTTAACAGAGATTTATTCTGTGTGAAGAACAACTTTCACATAGAACGCAGCTACGCTGTGAACACAGATCCACCTAGAAGAGACTGGAGAAGTCCCTTCACAGATTTTGTCGCATACGAAATCTTGTCGGAGGACCCCAAAGAAGCAGTATCCGTCAAAAGACGATCATTACGCTTCTACTTCGATGCATCTTCACAATGCCTATATCGTCGGACCTACGATGGACTGCTATTGAGATATCTCTCTAACGACGAAGCACAGCAGATTATCTGGGAAGCTCACTACGGCGTGTGCGGAGCACATCTACCCGGTCCTAAGCTACAGGATCGTATCAAGAGAATAGGCTATTACTGTCCCACCATGATCGCAGACGCGATCAACTATGCAAGAAAATGTAGAGCCTGTCAGGTTCATGCAGACTTCATACATCAACCGTCTGAATATCTACATCCTACGGTTGCATCCTGGCCTTTTGAAGTATGGGGTATGGATATAATTGGTCCTATTCACTCGTCTTCTTCCAGAGGCCACCGGTTCATACTGGCCATCACGGATTACTTCTCCAAATAGGCAGAGATGATCCCCCTTGCTGAGGTAAAGGCGTCTAATGTAATCAGCTTCATCAAGCATCACGTTATTTATCACTTTGGGATTCCCCGAAGGATAATCCATGACAATGGGCCTCAGTTCATCAGCCAAGCATTTTATCGATTTTGCAATAAAAATCGGATACATAATATTGCCTCTACGGCGTATTATCCAGCTGCTAATGGTTTGGCGGAAGCTTTCAACAAAACCATTATCAAACTCTTGAAGAAGTTTGTCTCTTCAAACAAAAGAGATTGGAATGAGAAGCTGGGCGAATGCCTCTGGGCATACTGCACAACGGTACGAACACCGACAGGTTATACCCTATTTTCACTGGTCTACGGGAGCGAAGCAGTTCTCCCCATTGAAATCCAGATCCCGTCACTCAGGATAGCCATGACTAATGAGCTGACTCAAGAAAAGAATGACCTATTAAGGCTTCAAGAGCTAGAAGGATTAGACGAGAAACGCCTCCAAGCTCAACAGCGCATCGCGCTCTACCAAGCACGCATTTCCAAAGCTTTTAATCATAAAGTAAAGGAAAGAGTGTTCAAAGTCGATGAGCTAGTTTTAGTCGTAAGAAGGCCGATAATCCTTACTCACAGGAGTAAAGGCAAATTCCAGCCCAAGTGGGAAGGCCCTTATGTGATCGAGACAACGTTCTCAAACGGCGCTTACCGGTTAGCCCAGCCTAATGGAGACTTGTTAATGGCTCCTATCAACGGTAAATTCCTAAAACGGTACTATGCTTAATCTCCCCTGCTCAAGTGGAATATAGCGAGAAACTCAATTCTGACAAAACTACTTCCAAAACGAAACTAGTTGGGTCATATTCTATCATGTCCGTATGACCTCTGAATAGATATATCTTGCTAAAAGGTTATCAAGAGTCTATCACATTCATACTACCTCTGATATCAGTCTCGCCCAATCTTGTCATTTACATTCCGAAATGATGGGTCCACAAAGTCAGAAAAGATTCGCTTTATTTATTCCCAAAAAGAGCAGAATTACATCTGGGAAGCAAAAAGAAGAAAGGGTACATCATTGAGGGAGAGCGGTCAGATCGCGAATCAGCTGTACCAATGCAGCTATCCCCTCATTCCTGGAAACCAAGGCATCAACGCGGGCCTACTCCAGCCGTGCCTCGGGATTGTTCATAAAGGATAGCTCGGCCCTTGCCCGAAGAGAGCCAGCACGGGCAGCTTCTGCGTGCTCCAGATCCCGTCGTACTGTGCTCAGTCGACCAGTCGCTACATCTAGACTAGCCAACGATTGAGAAGCCCACTCCTCTGCCAGAGCGAGTTTTTCCTTCAACTTGCGGGCCCTCGCTACGTTCCCTTCATGCTCGGATTGGCACTTCGTCTGAAGAGCAAGAGCCTCCTCCACGACATCCTCCTGGAATGTGTCGCATGGGAGAAAGCCGAGATGGGATAATCTCTTGGCATCGTTGGCAGATACAAGACCACACACTCGGCGGGAAAAACCCAGGGTTCTCTCTTGGGCTTCGTCTGGGACTGTTTGTCAATTATGTCCCAAAAAAGAAAAGCCGGCTTGATGTACTAGTCCCCGTCTATATACGTCAGGGGCTCTCCGTTAATCATGTTCAGCAACGTCCGCTCGCCCTGAGCCGATATCAAGATCTCCCTTCCTTCAGGATACTGGGATCCGGAGATAGGAAATGTCACGTGGGACAGATCCTCCAGATAGTTTGAGTGCAGCATCCCGACAGTGGAATCCATCACCTCGGCCAGTGGAGACTCATGCAAGTTAACTGCAAAAGTGCAAGGAAAACACGTCATTACAAATCTTGCAACATAAAGACCAAGAAATGACAGTCTGTGCTTTACGCTAAGACAGTACAAAAGTTGGTCATTTTACGCCGGAAGTCACATCCAGAAGCGTAATTGGCGGTATACAGTCCGTGCTTTACGCCAGACTGCCAAAATTCTAGTTATTACGCCGGAGGTCCCATCCACAAGCGTAAAACTAAAATTTTATAGTATACACCAAGTTTTCGGCAGTCAGAGCTTTTACGCTCAAAACTGTGAAAATATGGAGTTTTTACGCTGGCATATTAGAAATGTGGGCGTAAAAGATGAAAACGTCTTCGTGCGTCATCTTTCTCAAAGAGGCTATCAGCACAAAAGATGACCTAGCGGGGTCACGTTCAACGTGTGCGAAGGATTTTTCGTCATTCTTTGTCATCCCAAAGGCTCTACCTCTAAGGCTGGGTGTGCTACTCGTCGGCGGGATACTTCGCTCAGAAGAACGTTCACCTTGACCGACCAAAGACTCTCTCGCTGGGGCAGAAGAACGAGAAGAAGAACCTATACTCTTTCCCTTAGTGGAGGGGATTTGTTTCGGCGCCATTTCTGAAAACTCGGAATGCTCGGAGAAAGAACGAGAGGAAAAACTCAAACAGTCGAAGGCTCTCTTTCACAGAAGACGGATGAAAAGTTTTTCTCTCAAAAGCTTGGGATATATATAGAGTTCGGGTCGACTCCTCGAATCCTCGGACGGACTCCTCGAAACCCGAACCAAATCTCCTAATTAATATTTGGTTATGATTGGGTCCTACGTCAGCCTATTATTCAGATAAGGCGGACAGTCAGCGAATTCAAAAAGTTTTTTCGCGCAAAGCATGTCAGCGGTTCCTACGCTAAGGAGCTTTCTACGCTCGACAGCAACAGATCTACGATTTTTACGCTCGCAAGCTATAAGTCTATGGTTTTACGCCCGGATGCCTTTGTGCTCGGTAGCTTTTATGCTCGAGAGGCTACAAACCTACGACTTTACGCTCAGCAGATACTAAATCGATGATCTCACGCTCGGTGGCGTTTAGTTTACGCTCGGAGGCAACGGATCCACAATCTTACGCTCGGAAGATTTTTTTTATTCACAGGCTACAAATCTACAATTCTACGCTAAGGAGCTTTCTACGCTCGACAGTTGCAGATCTACGATTTTACACTTGCAAGCTACAAGTCTATGGTTTTATGCCCGGATGCCTTTGTGCTCGGTAGCTTTTATGCTCGAGAGGCTACAAACCTATAACTTTACGCTCAACAGATTCTAAATCGATGATCTCACGCTCGGTGGCTTTCTACGCTCAATAGGCTATGAACTCAGGATTTTTAGCTCATCTACACTATGAATCTCTGACTTTCCATATATCCGAATAGTTCTCGAGGAGGTCGATTACAGGAGTTCACACAGAAGATACTCCTTCTTGACCTCAAGATATCCCTAGTACCCGAAACATACAGAGTTCAAACATTAAGAAATTACTCTTCTCGGGTCAATTGGAGGTTCATCCAGACTCCAGTCCGAATATTTCATCTATCAAGATGGCAACTCAGTTTGACAGCCATTTCTCGACCCTGTTCCAAGGGATTTTTCGAGAAGTCATTCTTGAAGATGAAGTCTGAAACAAGAATTCTGTTTACACAGAAGTAAAAATAATAGTTCAGAATTCTACGTGGTTCCTCATTCCTGACAACAGAACAGTTCGAACACTCGAACGCTAAAACGGCTTTCTACGCAGGATAGGGCCTAAATACTCTTTCTATCAGAGTCGACGTAAAGAATCAGACGTGTCGAAGCTACACATATTCAGACTTCACAGCAACATATGGCAAGACGATCATATGCGGAGAAGAAAGACAATTTTATTAAAATCAAAATCATGATTACATATGAGGGAAATCCTGTCTACAAGGGGTTTTTCTTTATTTTTTATGGTTACATATGAGGAAAATCCCGTCTATAAAGGATTTCCTCGTCTTTATTGGAAGGCCGCCCCAGAATCTGTTCTACCGGGTTCTCGTATCGGTGCAGGTCTTCCTCTTCTTCCATGGCAGTTCATCGACCACCACAGTCATGAAGAAGAAGATCGATGGCGGAAGGATACAGAACTGGGCATGCATAAATGATGCAGATCCCATGCTTCGTACGCCATGACCGATCCAGTTGAGGCTTCTTTAAGACCCAACTCGATCGAGGACAGCAGTTACAGTTTGTTTGCTCTTATCCGCGGAGGTCTCAGGGGGAAATATATAGCTTACAAGCTGTGTGGTCAAATACAACCCTTCTCTTCTCCCAAAGAACCGCCATATAAAGTTACTGATTATCCCGAGCAAGGGAGGCTAAGATATCCATCCATGATATATCGTTGTAGTGGACACTTGCTCGAAGACGCCACCTTTTTTGGCTCCTTACACGCTGGAAGAACATGATCTCCTTCTTCCTTTGGTCGACCCGACAAACTCCGGCGATCATCTCTGCGTGGTGATAGGAATATGGGGAGAACGGGTTAACCTCCCAGCCTTTTTATAGGCGAAAGAGATCACACCGGTCCCCAATAAATCCGCCATAAAGTCAGCATCGACCGTTTCAATGCTCCATTCAGAAACGTTTCAAGTTACGAGGAGCGATTCATGCTTCATTCAAAGCGTTTCAAATTCTGAGGAATTTAAAAGCTTTGAAGGGGGTCTTGTAGAAGCATAAAAAATACGCCGGATGGCTATACGCAGCGTATTGATGCAGAGCAGCGTAGACAGAGGCCTTATGAGCCATCAAGCGTGCAACAGAGCTTTCTTCGCCAAATAAAGCATGAAATATAAGCTCAATGTAAGGCAGTACGTCCAAACTGCTTCAGCGTAAACAGGGTGCTTCATCGACTCCTGGGCGTGAAAATCATCCTCTTGTAACGCAGCATTGAAGTGTACGAGAGATGCTTCGTATTCTCCAAAGTGAACCTGTCAGATCCTGCAATACGCAGCGTATTGATGCAGAGCAGCATAGACAGAGGCCTTCAGAGCTATCAAGCGTGCAACAGAGCTTTCTCCGCCAAACATAACATAAAATATAAGCTCAACGTAAGACAGTACGTCCAAACCGCTTCAGCGTAAACAGGGTGCTTCATCGACTCCTGGGCGTGAAACCCATCCTTTCGCAATGCAGCATTAAAGTGTACGAGAGACGCTTCATATTCTCCGAAGTGAACCTGTCAGATCCTGCAAATGAACCTGTCAGATCCTGTAATGAACCTGACGTCTGGACTTCTGACAAAGGGATACGGCTCGACTACCCAGACGACGACTATAAAGATGGCATGACACTGCAACCCAGGCTATCATTTGTCTCCATCTCCTTTGTGTAAACTGGTTTTACGTGCACGAAGGGATATGCTGCCTTGTTTTACACAGGCAGACATGAGCTGTTTACGCTCTGCAGTAGACAAACCGCCTGCCACATCAAAAGCTGCACTCTGTACGGGGCTCGAGGCACGTCTCTACGTCTAATGCACAGAGCGATGATAGTTGCTCGAGGCACATCTCTACGACCAATGCACAGAGCGATGACAGTTGCTCGAGGCACGTCTCTACGTCTAAAGCACAGAGCGGTGACAATTTCTCAAGGCACGTCTCTGCGACTGATGCGCAGAAGAGCTGCAGACCTTCAAAAACATGCCTCCATATTTAATGCACAGGATGGTGGCAAATCTCTGCATTTAATGCAAGAGATTTGATTACATCTTCAAATGCAGTAATTCTGGCTAAGACGTCCACATCAGCACTCTGGCACGGTAAGCAGCGGCCTCTACGCCCATTCAGCTCCTGTGCTCACTCGGCCTCTACGCCCACTCGGCCTCTACGACCACTTGGCTTCTACGCCCACTCGGCCTCTATGACCACTCGGCTTCTACGCCTATTTTCGTCTTCTATGCCTACTTGGCTTCTACGCCATGGTGACAGACATTGGCTTCTATGCCCACCTCTTCTACACGAGGGATACCTACCTACTTGGCTTCTACGCCGTGATCTTCATAGCGATTATACGCGTTTTGTCCCTTAGTTGGACCCGCATCACACGCTCATTCAAAGGATCATCTATACGCAGGCATTGGTTATTTTAACCGTTGTGTAAAAGGGTGCTGTACTTTCCACTCCTCGGTTTCTATACCGATGGAGTGGTCACTGTCACCAAAACTCTATAAATAGAGACCTCTATCAATGAGGAACAAGGTCAACTAATTGGAGGGTCAAAGAAGTTAGGTCTGAAAATTGATCAAGAGATCCAGTACCAGATCCAACGGTCGAGAGAGAGAGAGAGAGAACCCGGAGCTCAGGCAAAAGAATAGGGATCGACGACTTTGGCATCGTGCATCCACCCTCTTCTGCAACCTTCGAAGCTGCTACCTGTCTTCCATGGCACTTCTTCAACATCGTGTGGTCCAAGGGCTAAAGTGATCGACTGCAGATCAGACACCTATAGCAATATTTACCCAGATTAAATAAATTGTACTCCCATATCCTCGTATAGGATCAAATTGTACAAGTTTGTATGTAAACCAAAGAGGCTGGTTTCATGTAAACCCTATCTTGAATACATCTTCAATCTTTCATTTTCCATCACAAACAAGTGCACCTTACCGTTGCTTCGATAAATGGAGCACTACACTAGCCATTGCCTTCCTATAAATTTTACACCCTTGTCCTAGACGTGCCAGTCATCTATTCGGACCTTTGTGTAACTTATAATTATGCTCTCTTGTGCTATATTTTAGTCGCGCGATATTCGTCTTAGACGTTTATATTTAATTCTAAATAAGTTTATATTTGTATCCTTGTGCGTTCCAATCGAAATTGGAGAGATAATCTTGACCCATTTTGTGGAACCTAATTTATGATAATTTCTATCCTGAGTTTTCTATGTCCATGACACGTGTCCCACCTAATTTTAACCCCATGTACTTCTAATTAATTCAAGAACACTATTTGCGTTAATTTTAATTAAATTAATTCAATTTCCATCTTTGTGCAATTTTCTAATTGTTGGACGCTTTTATGCAAAAGTGCATTAAGGTGTCCACACCATTGACATAACACATGAAGAAACCCATTTTTCCTTTATGTGAATTTTTCTCATGATTTTTGGAATGTGCAACACACAACATCACCCCCTCATCTAATCCTAGCCATGCATTTCAAACAATGCAATCCTAGCCCTCCAAACATCTCCATGTAAAGCCAAGCCTATCCCAAGTAGGATGTTGACCAACCCAACTACCTAGGTCAACATCCCACCATCATTCTATATATAAATATACAACTTTCCCTTTCTATATTTTTTTTCTAAACCTAAACCCCAAGTTCCTAGCCGACTACACCCCTCCCATTTCCTATTCATCATCTCCTCCATCACCTTTCTCCAGTCCCTGTAGACCTTGCCTGAACCCCAGCCACCCGATCATGCTGAACCCGACCACCTCCCATCGACACCCAGTCATCTCCTCCACCTCGTCGTTGCCACCGAACACAGCTGTGTCCACCACCCATCACCACAATTATTACCTCACCTTCCATCTTCTCCCTTCTCCTCACCAGAAGCCACGTCGGAGTATATCCCAACAGCCACCTCAAACCCCTGTCGTTCTCTTCCACCTTCCTTCGCCTCCATCTGTACCGAGCAACCGCCACCCTCCTTCCCATCCTCACCTGAGCCGCCGTGCTCGACCCCGACCCCGTAGAATGCCTCAACCAAGTACCTCCCGCCATCGACTAAATATGACTGCCATCCACCAGAGATGCTGTCGAGTTCTCTCGACAACAGCCGCCCCATTACCACTGTGACGATTCCCTCTACCATCGTCGGACCTCCGCCGTAACGGCACGACCCCCTCGACGAGCAACCAGTTCGCCTGAACCACCACCACCACCACCACCTCTCCACCCTCTTCTTCTTCCACTCCTCCCACCTCAGACTTCCACAGTAGGCCAACTTCGGCCAGACCAGCCCCGCTCTCCTCCATAACCCGCCCAGCCTCTATCAACGACCTCCTCCTCTTCTCCTCTGGCTGCATCACTTTCATCATCACCATCATCATCACCATCACCATCACCATCACCAAATATCATCATCATCGTTGTCATCGTCGTTATCATGGAACCGTTACCCTCGCTGAAGATGACCTGCAGTAGTTACCCCAGATCCTCGTACTCGTGCATGCTAACCCCCAGGTTTGAACCTGTCTCTCTCCTTCATTTTAGGTGTACTTGTGATTAGTATTACTTCATGGTTTAGTTTAGCTGTATGAGTTCAGACCATGTCGGTTGACCCAAGGACTAGTGTGCTCGTATGTGTGTGTGCGTATGCACATAATATTAGTTGTTATATATGTAAATATATGGATATAGAGATATGTAATTAAATGCTAAGTTAGAATTATGACTATATGTACTTATACTATACAACCCTAAGTGAATCATGGTTATCCTGTATTTACCTTGACCATGTTGACCTTGAGCACTTGTGAGTTGACTACTATATTTACATTAACGTACTGGCTTAGACGTGTTAGGAAGTTAATTGTTTGATTTTTATATAGTAGTGAGGACATGACATCCATGTAATTAGACGCATATTCGACCCTGCTAGTTGACCACTGTCACCCCTAGTGTACCCTCTGAGTCCAGTGTATTTATGGTTGTGTATGTGCTAGTGTAATGGCTGACATTGTATTATATTATATTATATGTATATAGGACTATAAGATTATTCTGCTAGACTTCAGGAGTAGGTTATTGGCACTACACAGCTTTCTTGCCAGGCAAGTATACCTTGCCTTGTTGTACTATTTAAATTCAGTTATTATTTTAGTTGCATGTTTATTGTTTTTATATTATATAATTGTGCACGTCCGAGAAAGACTCGGGTGCAGTCAACGAAGACGTTGACGTTAGGACTTGTGTTTGACCTAGTGTCTAGTAGACCCACTTAAAGTTATGGAGTTATCGGTATGACTGCCCAGGCCTTGACACGTATCATTGCATATCATAGATTAAGTTTATGTAGGGACGCGTGCTTCATACTCGACTGGCCATCGATGTGAGCAGCACGTGTGACAGTATTTAGCTTAGTTGTTTATTTCTATAAAGACTTGCATTATAGTATGAGATGTCCACGTCGTGTTGGCAACTTGTATATTTGCATTGGACGGGGAGGACGACTAGTAGGCGTATGGGACACCCACCTCCGTTATACAGATACGATATTCTTCGAAGTGATACGGACGTATATATTTATGTAGATACCATGTTCTTTAGAGTGTTGGACGTTACTTGTGGTTTTGCAGATACCACACTCTAAAGAACGTTGGACGTTATTATTTATACAGATATCATGTTCCTCGGAGCTGGACGTTATTATATTGCAGAGTGCACTTGTTATGGGGGCATATATGGTATATACTATCCAGTCACAGCGATTGGTGAATTATGTCAGCATATGTCTAGCCTATACTTTTCCATATCTATAAATTTGTCCTCAAATTGCATTCACTTAGACGGTTAGCACACCCCCTTTATTTATTTAGTATTTACTTTATGGCATGCTTCTATGTATCTTATTATGTCCCTCTGAGGACCTGGTCCCTTTCTAGGTGTAGATGTTCATGAGTATTCACAGGAGCGCAGATCCGGACTTGCTAATTATATTTCGAGGAGGTATTCTCTTCCACCCGACTATTATCCTTTGATACTTCATATTGAGATTTAGTTACATAGTTATTGGTTATTCATTTATATTTGATTCTGTAGATGAGGTTTAGTTATGCCATGTGACTTGTGACAGTTATATACCACTTGTGAATTATTATTCATGATACAGGGTACGCATGTGTTATGGTTTCCATATATTGGAGTTGCCATATATATACGGCTGGCATGCTTACGTGTTCCAAGTCCTATGTATTTTCGGACTGGGGCATGACATATTTTTAGTGGTGGCCCACGCAGGTCGAGAGCATATTGTCTCGGTTACGTTACTGTACTGAGCAAGCCTGTCATGACCCGCACCCGATATAGGGGCACGAGAGCATGGGTACGTCCAACCTATGCTGCAGCATCGACGGTAGAACGCTATCTAGGTCTTGTAACTATATAATCAATCTCATATGAATATCCAACTCCATAAGGAGGTACAGATATCATAATATAATACGGAATATACTCAATCACATAAACTAAGACACGATGAGATATCGAGAAAACATATAAATACAAGACAAGTCTAAACAACAATAAATAGTCTAACCTGCAATCAATAACATCCAGTCTCCAAGTATGCTGGAAATAAGTCTTCTATGTCACAGTCTGGAAAAAATGTCCAGTCAGGATTGGAACGAAATACACCTCTAACAGCAGTTCCACATATATTGACAAAATCTATAGCACAGTGTAATGAAATACAAGACAGATATGAATAACTGGCAATAATAAATACTGACGAGCATAGATATACTGGAAATAGAAATACTGGAATAACTGGAATACTGGATCATGTCATCATCAATGTACATCTAGCAATAAAATAGAAATACGAGTACACGCAAGAACAATGAACTGATATATGTAAAGGTGTACAAGAACTAGAACATATGGAGATGCTAGATCAATATACTAGGGATACATGTCAAGAATCATCTAACTAAGTGTGTGAAACATCAGCATATCATGTGATCGGCTTGGGACTGATAAGACTCATTACATTGATTAGCGATCATCCTTGTAAAGTCAGGCTAACCACATGTAACAGCGATGATGCATGTATTAGTCAGGCTGCACCGACGTGAGGTGTGGGTGAGCTATGATGCATGTAAAGTTTGGGTATGATCACATAAGCTACTAATATTTTCCTGTTTTCCCCAGCTAGCACGATGGATTCCAAATCATGACTCCTAGTGACAGGTCTCGATAATGCCAACTCGTGTAAATAACAGTGTCAGAGTCATGTACTCTATACAACAAGAGTTATAGAGATAATCATCATAATAGAAACTGTCAGAGAATATACTCGCCTGGGGTCCTGCTGCTGGCAATACCAATAACCTGATTTTCGAAGTCTTGTCTGAACAATCCAATAATCATATAAACATTATTAAATAATACAACATTGCATCAGACATTACACTAACAAACAATCATAAATATCCTGGACTCAGGGCTATGCTAGGTATGACTCTGGTCAACTAAGGTTAAGTGTGCGTCAAATTGTACGGGTGTCGCAATTGCAAAAGCTGTGCAAAACAGACAGTCAAATATCACGGGTCTCGCCAGTACGTCAATGTACATATGGCAGTCTGCTATCATACTACATGGTCACATGTCAAGGTAGCTACGGGGTATTCGAAATTACATTAGGGTCATCTAGTACATGGGCATATAATACCTATTATCATTTATCATCGACATTAATACTAACTAATTATAATTATAATAAATATATGCATTTAGATATACTTTAAATAGAATGAATACTACGTACGTATACATATTAAACATGTACTAGGGATACATGCACCATACATATACGTATGTACATATATACTAGTTGAGAATATACTATATATATATTTATATATATATGCAAAAAACATATTCAAATATATATATATTAGTACATATACCCTACATATATACCAATCAATTATATTAATATACTAAATCGAATAATATGCAATACGTATACATATGTATATATATATATACTAGTTTGAGAAATATACTATATATACATATTTACCAATATACATTTAAATATATATATCAATACGTATGCTAATACGTACATACCTACACCCCCAAACTTCTATAGTAATACATACTCTACTGTCCAAATATTAATCCCTATATAGCTGGTTCTACACCGTTATAAATGGCACAAAATAGAAGAAGAAGAAGAAGAAGAATATTTATTAAGGTAGAATGAGGCTGCGGAAGGAAATATACAAGAGAAAGGAGAAACTGGAAGGTGGAATGGCTTCTGACTTGTCGCGTCGCGATGTTGTTCTGCAGGTATTCTCGAGGTGGTCGCGGCCTTCGAGATCGAGCTCGAACTCACGACCAGGTTCGACGATGGTTACGACGATGATGACGACGATGTAGGCGATGGTATTGAAGGTGATTGTGATGGTGATGATGATGAAGGTGATGATTGGTGGTGGTGGTCATCTCAGGCGAGTCGAGGAGGAGGATTAGTCATGGAGGGGAGCTATTGTGGTTGCAGTCGGCTGTTCGACGCTCGGGGAGGAGAAGTTTAGGCAAAGGGCAGCGCTGCCGAGCTCCGGGGACGTCGGGGTGGCTGCCGTACAGTCGGTGGAGTCGAGGGAAGGGCTCAGGTGATCGGGTTCAGGCGGGTATGGGATCAGCGCCTTCTCCATGGTGTCGAAGAGGAGATGGGTGGCGGGGTGTTGCTCTGGTGGGAACTGCTAGTAGGAGACAGCGACGAGTGAGTGACTGGCAGTGGGTTGACCGGTGTGGACGATAAACTCCGGCGAGTAAGTCGGGGTGAACAGGGAAGTCGAGCGATGTCCGATCGTATGCTGTCGAAGAGGTCGACAGGCGGGGCGAGTGAAGGGGGGTCGAAGTCTGGTAATCCGGCAGGGAAGGATTGGTAGAGGAGTGCAGCCTCAGCAGAGAGTGGCCGTTGCTCGTCGTCAGGTAGGGATCTGAACTCCGGTGGTGACTGAGGCTTTTAGGTGGCCGGGGTTGGGACAGGTGACTCCGGTGGAGATTAGGTTGATGAGGCGTCGGGTACAGTGATGCTCGGCCGCTGGTCGAGGGGAGAAGACAGAGGAGAGGCTGCCGGAGTTGGGCTGGGGAGATGGCCGGGGTCGGTTTAGGGTTTAGTTGGAGTTTAGGGTTGAGGTGGTAATGAAGAAATTTAATGTGGATGGTGGTTTTTTACATGTGGGGATGAGGTTGATGGTGGCCTCCTTGGGATTAGGGCCGGTTGCACATATTGGGATAGGTTTTGCATTGGGAGAGGGGTTTAGGACATATTTATATATAATGGAGAGGGTGTTGTGTGGTGATGATGGCTCCATTTAAAATGGAAGGCTCAGATTCAACTTGGAGAAAATACAAACAAAAGTTGGAGAAAAAGGTTGGGTTGACTAGTCAAAGAAGGGGGTTGATTTCTTCATTTGGTTTAAACCAATAGGATGGTGGCATATCATTGCAGTTTTGCAATTAAGTCCCCAACAATTGGAAAATTACACAGAAGTAGATTTCTGGATTTTATTAATTAAAATTAAATACAATTGGTGTTCTAAAATTAATTAGAAGTACAAGGGGCTGAAATTAAGTGGGGCAGAAGTGTCATAAATGAAATAGACTTAGAATAGAATATTATCCTAATTTGGGTTACACGAAATAGGTCGAGATTGTGTCTCCAATTTTGATTGCAAAGCACAAGGATACAAGTTGATTATTCAAATTTAAATAATAACGTCTGTGACGAGAATTGTGCGGCTAATATGAAGCACAAAAGAACATAATTAGGGGCTATACAAGGGTCAGAATAGAAGGCGGGCATACCTAGGACAAGGTTGTGAAATATGTTGGAAGGCAATAGCTAGGGTAGCGCTCCAAATATCGAAGCAACGGTAAGGCGCAACAATTAAAATTACGGTAATTAATTATAATTAAATATCATAAAATATTTTATTCATTAATCATGAAAAGACGAAAATACCCCTAATCTGAAATGTGGGGGTGACAAAGCCTGCACCTAGGATTAGAGTTTTTGGTCTCATCCACATACTTGACTTTTTCTTCTTAATTTTGTTCCGAATTCTTGAACTCATATTCCTTCCAATCTGTTATATTTAAATAATTGCATCCTTCTTGATTCATGTGCTTTTCTAATAGTTCCTTGATTATAGCCTATGTTAGAATTTAGGAATCCCTGTTGTTAGGATGATAATTAGGGTAACTTTCCTACTAAGAATATAACTAGATTACTGACACATCACTATATTTAGAATACCTAATAAACCTTAGCCTCCCTTACCTATAGATTGATTTACCCTTACCCCTTGAGGTATTTATGAAGGACTTGAGAGTAGTATAGACACTACTAGGATTAGTTAGAAATTTGACCGTATTGTTTGACCCTAGTTTTGAGGAACCAATAAAAATCCAAGGTTGAATATTAGGACTAAACCTAACTTTTATAGCGAGATAGTATTAGAGAACCATAAATTTAGCTCTTTTTCTTGATGTTAGTAGGATAATACCTTAGAAAGCCAAGAGGAATGAATATAATATTTCCTTTGATCATACCTCAAACACAGTGATTAGCATACCACCTTTCTTAGAGAACCATGATATTATCAAGAGTCTCTCATTCTAAATTTATATCTTGTTCCCCGGAACCTTTACATTCGCTATTTGTGTGATGACTAATTATATTTTTTTCTTTTAATTCGTACCACTTAACTCTTATAATTGTAGGCCAAATGATTTTTTTATGTTAAAGATATATAGTTGCTAGGATTATAGTTGTAAATCTTAAATTTTGAATTTCTGTGCTTGGTAGTTAGAACATGATAGTTTGAGTTTTTCTTTTTGTAAACACCCTGATTTTTAGAAATATTTTAATATTAATTTTCCCAAATATCCGGTATTTTTCGGGAATTTGAAACTAAGGTCATTGTGATTAAAAGATTTTTTTAAATACTATTAAGTAATATTAAAATATTATGGAAATAATATTTTATGGTGTAAAATGGAAAACCGGACATAGGATAATTTTCCGGGAATTTATTGGACTCCAGAATCATTTTAAAGCCCTAGAAACCCGGGTGCAATTAAACCGAATTAAACCCGTGACAAACGCCCAACATCACCAAGAGAGCCGAAGCCCAAGCCCAAGCCCAAGAAGCATTGACCCAGCCCAAATCCTAGGCCCAACCCAGAGGAGGTTGACCAAAGTCAAACTTGTCTAGGTCAAGTTCTACCTGTATAAATAAATCCCTTCCCATATTTTCCCCACATCATAAAACCCAACCCTATTTCTATCCGACCTCCCCAAATCTCCTACTACCACCCCTGTTGGTCTTCATGTCCGCCGATGTGTTGTGTTTCTGCGACCACGCCATGACGGACGCACCATCGCACCAGAGAACCATCACCCTAGCGGCACAACAACCTTGGCAATATCCCGACTGTGCCTATGCTTTAAGGTTCATAATCATCCTGGAGTGCCGGAGTTTCCCGCATGATCGTTGGCGGAACAGCAAATTAGCCGAAGAAGCAGAGGAGTGGACAAGGAGCAGCCATCATGGTTGCTTAGATGAGAACCCAACGTGGACAAGGAGCAGCCATCTGATGAGAACACAACGTGGACAAGGAGCAGCCATCATGGTTGCTTAGATGAGAACCCAACGTGGACAAGGAGCAGCCATTAGATGAGAACCCAACGTGGACAAGGAGCAGCCATCTGATGAGAACAGCCATCTGATGAGAACCCAACGTGGTGGACAAGGAGCAGCCATATGGTTGCTTAGATGAAGAAGGAAAAAGTTCATTCTTCATGATTGATCCAAAATTGATAGAATAATTTTGTTTGACCACGAGGTGCAAGAAAAGTCCACCACCTGCTTGCTCAGATGAGAACACGACGTGGGACCTGAGGACTTGGACGTGGTATCGGATTCCTGACATCAGCGGTCGGACACAGCAGCTCTCGACCCGGACACGATGACCAGGACACGAAACAGCATCCAGGACACGTGGAATTCAGCATTCACAGAGTCCTGTTCAGGTACCGTTGCTCCCTCATCGTAACTCCAATTTCGATTCTGTCAGTTGCTATGTGTAGACTGTATAACCCTCTAGGTGCCCGTGCAACTCGCTCGGTGCATCGCGTCCTGTAGTGATCGTACACCGCGATCCAAAACAGGAAAAAATAACGCCCTGTTTCACCCCAGAACTGAGTTCGCCCCGCCAATCGGGACGACTTGGTCGCACGCGGTCTTTACCAAACTGTGCGCGACGTTGATACGGTCGTGTAGGATTTCGTAGAAGTCGATTCGGAGGTGCGTGCACCCCGGAATCAACGCGTATCCGCCAACGACACCCCGTATCCGTCCTTTCTAGAACACGCTGTAACTTCGTGTACACACGTCAGATCGAGACGAAACTTGCGCCATCGGATCCGTAGCAATACGCTGGTCCTGTGAGCCAAGTTTGGTTCGATTCTGAGAACGTTGACAAAATCGCGTATCGTGGGCCCCATCGGCTCCACTTGACGGGTGATTTTGTGACCGGCTCATCGGAATCCAATTCTGGAAGTTCCGTTGGGTTCGTATCATCGTTCCTGACTTGTAGACACTGAGTTTGCGGAATTTGGAGACCTTTGACCCTGACACGCTTTTCGGTTCAAAGTGGGCCCACATGTGGAACCCGCTTTGGCCCAAAAATGACCTTTTTGCCCATGTGTCCAAATTGGACGTAAGGACAGGCATTTCCAGCTATTTGACATCTTCTGAGACTGTTGGTGATATTTATTACAGCTTTCGGAGTAGTCCCTACCGGATCCACCGATACCAGGACGACAGTTGATATTCAAACATCAGGCAAGTGTACCTTGCCAAACTCTACAGTATTGTTATATATTTCCCTTGCTTTATTATAATGCTGTGCATGCTCAACCTAGGACCGTGTGACGTACTTAGCGTCCGATTATCAGTCGGGTGCCGACACTGTACGCAGTGTTGGGTACAGTCATCTAGAGATGGACATTCGTGACACTTTATTCTCGTACTTGTCTTATCAAGTACCATATGACCCAGGACACTTGACACTATTCATGAGACAGGATTTTCCCGAGATATTCGTGGTAATTCTGTATAGGATACAGGACATGGACATTATACTCCTAGATACTTATGACTTGTTGCATTAGCTATGATCGCGCTTGACATGGGCATGAGACGTTGTGGTCATGATATGCGTGGTTACATTGGGTGGGGAGAGTCACACATGCTACAGGCTATTTCATATATCTATCTACTACTATTGTGAGGCCTCAGACTCTCGTAGCAGAGCTAGGCACATTACGTGTTTATTACCGCTACCGGCTCCCCGACACAGAGCTTGTAGTGGCTTCAGCCTGAGTTTTAGTGTTACTCTCACTTGCATTTCACTTAGATGGTTACATATTTACCCATTGATCATTTAGTTATTTATTTGCTGCACTGCTTATCTGTATTTAATTGGCATGAGCTTTCTTGTACCTTGCTATGTCCCCTGAGGACCTGGATCCGGATTTTGTCCCCAGATTTTGCAGACGAGGTTTATCCCGAGGTTTACGGGACCGGAGCAGGAGCTGATCCAGGAGCTGTACCACCATCTGAGGATGAGGTCTTAGCTGAAGACTTCTCTTGAGCATCCATGTTCATGCTCAGCTTCCATTATTTATTTCAGTCTTTTACTTTCTAGTCTGCTGAACCATTGTACTAGATATTTATCGGGTTATTCCCCGAAGTACTTTGTGAGACTTGGAGATGATTTACATTCATTATTTATTCTGTGGATCATATTTTATGTCTTGTGTGGATGAGATTAGTTGTACCATGATTGTCGTAGACTTGTTTTACAGCTTAAGTACGCCCTGATGGATCTATATTATTGAGTTGGTCCATCGGTGCGTACTGCTGGCCATTGACACGCGTCCGGTCCCACGGTATTTTGGGACTGGGGCGTGACATGGTTTTTGTGGTGGCCCATGCAGGTCTACGACTAAATAGTTCGGTTCCAACTTAGGGACCGGACCAGCCTGCACCTAGGACTAGAATATAGGCTCTCATCCACAAATGACTATGATTCATCTTCCTCCTCTCTGTTCTATTTCGAACAAATGCATCCTGCTTGATTCCTGTGCTTCCCTAATAGTTCTTTAAGTGTAGCCTTCTCCTAGAATATAGAAGTTCCTGTTGTTAGATGATAATTAGAGTAGCACCCTAATAAGAATACAACGAGAATATAGACACACCACTAAGTTTAGAATATCTAGTGAACCCTAGAATTCCTTATCTCTAGAATTGGTTTACCATTACCCCCTGATGTATTATGAAGACTTGAGAGTAGTATAGACACTACTAGAGTTAGTTAGAAGTTTATCATAATGTTTGACCCTAGTATAGAGGAACCAATGGAAAACCAAAATTGAATATTAGGACTGAAACTAACCTTCGCAGTTAGATAAGTATTGGAGAACTATAAATTTAGATTCTTGTCTTGAGATAAGTAGACAGTGCCTTAGAAAGCCAAGAGCAAGGTATAGAACATTTTCCTAATCATACCTCAAACATAGCAACTAGTATACCACATTTCCTTAGAAAACCATGATATTATCTAGAGCCCCATATTTCAATTTTCTATGTTGTTCATCTGCGACCTTAACGTTCGCTAATGCGCAACGACTAAAATATGTTCTTCTTTCCTCCGTCTTTCAATTAGTGCCACCTGACGCTTCTGATAGTAGGCCAAGTAATTTTATTCCTTGTTAAGGACCCATAGTTTGCTAGGGTTATAGCTGTAGTCTTGAATTTAAAAATTGGTGCCTAGTAGTTAGAATTGATAAGTTTGAGTTAATCTTGTAGATGGTGACCCGATGATTATCCCTTAGCATTAAATCGCGTAAGTTGTACCCCCACCTCGATACAAGTTACCTTCCCTTTCCCTTGAGACTAGTAACCTGTCCATTCTCGCTATCGACACATGACCTATGAGCCCTATGATTAAGACTTAAGATGACCATTACTTACGTGATACCATAGGAGACCCTAATAAGAGTTTCCGTTTTATTTACATGTGCAAGATTATTTTGTAGGACCCTCTTAAGACTGTCACTGTATTAGTTTAATTCTTATAAGTTGGGTAGTATGCCTCACCACCTAGTATCATATAGCCCTTGTGATCCATTGACAAAGTGTAACTGAATGGCATTAATTGTATGCTAACATAAGATGATAGTGTTTATTCAGACTATAGAACTTAGAGGCTCATACCCCTACTTTGTCGACTATCGACTTAGACAAGGAAGTAATACGATAGCTGTAGAGATTGTAGAGTCTTTTGTTATTGTTGCTTATGTTGTTTTGTTTTTGCAACTTGAATTATTTGTGACTTCTCTCATCATAATCCAGCGTTATATTTTCTGTGCTACCTTGAATTATGCTGCTATTATAGCCTAGTTTTTGCAAGCTTATTCCTTATCGAGCTTGTTCATGACATATGTATTATTGGGGAGGCCCACAATAATATATTTCAGAATCAGTGTACGAAGGTCTAGCTAACCTTAGTACGCTTGATTCGCCCTTCATAATACTACTTTACGTGGATTGAGATATGTAGTGATTAGTAGACAATTATACTTGCCCTAGACATGTCTGACATATCGTATCGGTTACATGACTGTACTAATACGAGCATGTGAATAGGAACTACCAAAATAGGATTTCAATCCACAACTGCTTGGATAATTCCCAATTGAATTCTTTAAACGCCTTGATCCCAATACTTTTATTCTATTACGCTGCCCTTGAACTCTTTATTATTGATCTTCGTCTTCCTTCATTTCGGAAAGACGAAACCTCGTGCTGGGTATAAAGTTTGATACACAGAGAGTACTAGATATACCCCATAGGCCGATCACATACTTGAGGATTATTTTTTGTAATTAAGAACATATCATATGTGATATGATCGGCGTTGAAGTTTCGAGGATTGAACGACATGAGTAAATAAATTAAGGGATATTTTCCTAAGGTATATAGCCTTAGGTGATAGGTGGATAAATTCTAAGTTGAGTAGTAGTGCATTGCCAACTCGGGAGGAATTTCTTTTAGATTATGATCGAGTAAGATTAGATTGGGAGAGGTTCAAGCCATTGTAATTTTGAGAAATTTAGAAGGATGACTAAGATGATGAGGATCAATGAATTGATATTGAGGACCCAATATTTATACCTTAAGTGCATGAGTTAAGTTTTTGAACAATGAAGAAAGAATCACCAAACTGAATTTAGAGGATAAATATAGAATTTCAGACTTGAATATTGGTGGACTGCATTTAAATTATTTCTCAATTTGGTGAATTGAATTAAGCATTAAAATTTTGGTTGGACGACCTATTAGAAATAATGAGGATGTGAATGGAATTTAAAGAGTTGAGGCATACAAAAAAAAAAAAAATTTATAAGTGAAAATGGGAATAATATTGGACTCGAATTACTTCTAGAGGAGATTATGATAGTTCGAGATCGTGAGGTAAAATTTACGTGCGTATTTAAATCTTGAAGATGTTATATGAATTTAATTTAAATTTGGATATGGATAATTTGGAAAAAAAAAAATGAGAAGAGATAATCATAGGTTGAATTTTGATTGGAGCAGTGATCATCTTAACCTTGAAGTGATGGATATGATTAGGATTTTAATTATCGCGAGGAGATTGCGATTGACTTGCCATATGTACATGAAGGATCAATAAATTATACCTTATTGTAATTTTGAGGAAGGGATTGTTATAAGTTGGTTGGATTGTGAAACCCCCTCACCCAAGAATTTGACCTACTTGGCTTAGATAGTGAGACTGAGGCTAGCTCGAATCCACTAATAAATAGAATACGGCATTTTATTTAATTTTACAACATGGTATCCCTCGGCGCGCCTTACCATTGCTTCGATAATTGGAGCACTTCCCTAGTCACTGTCCTCCTACAAATTCCACATCCTTGTCCTAGACGTAACCATCACCCAATTTCCATCTTGGTGCAACGTTTCAGTGGTTGGGTGATATGCAAGAGAGCAATTAGGTGTCCACATCATTGCCATGACACCGGAAGAAACCAATTTTTCGCTCATATGGACTTTTCCCATGATTTTCGGATTATGCAACGCGCAACATCGCCCACACCGTTAAACCTAGCCTTGTATCTTAACCAATGCAAATCTTATACCATCCTTGACTTCTACCATGGCTTAATTTTAATTTCGAGGACGAAATTTTTATAAGTTGGGTAGATTGTAAACACCCTGATTTTTAGAAATATTTTAATATTAATTTTCCCAAATATCCGGTATTTTTCGGGAATTTGAAACTAAGGTCATTGTGATTAAAAGATTTTTTTAAATACTATTAAGTAATATTAAAATATTATGGAAATAATATTTTATGGTGTAAAATGGAAAACCGGACATAGGATAATTTTCCGGGAATTTATTGGACTCCAGAATCATTTTAAAGCCCTAGAAACCCGGGTGCAATTAAACCGAATTAAACCCGTGACAAACGCCCAACATCACCAAGAGAGCCGAAGCCCAAGCCCAAGCCCAAGAAGCATTGACCCAGCCCAAATCCTAGGCCCAACCCAGAGGAGGTTGACCAAAGTCAAACTTGTCTAGGTCAAGTTCTACTTGTATAAATAAATCCCTTCCCATATTTTCCCCACATCATAAATCCCAACCCTATTTCTATCCGACCTCCCCAAATCTCCTACTACCACCCCTGTTGGTCTTCATGTCCGCCGATGTGTTGTGTTTCTGCGACCACGCCATGACGGACGCACCATCGCACCAGAGAACCATCACCCTAGCGGCACAACAACCTTGGCAATATCCCGACTGTGCCTATGCTTTAAGGTTCATAATCATCCTGGAGTGCCGGAGTTTCCCGCATGATCGTTGGCGGAACAGCAAATTAGCCGAAGAAGCAGAGGAGTGGACAAGGAGCAGCCATCATGGTTGCTTAGATGAGAACCCAACGTGGACAAGGAGCAGCCATCTGATGAGAACACAACGTGGACAAGGAGCAGCCATCATGGTTGCTTAGATGAGAACCCAACGTGGACAAGGAGCAGCCATTAGATGAGAACCCAACGTGGACAAGGAGCAGCCATCTGATGAGAACAGCCATCTGATGAGAACCCAACGTGGTGGACAAGGAGCAGCCATATGGTTGCTTAGATGAAGAAGGAAAAAGTTCATTCTTCATGATTGATCCAAAATTGATAGAATAATTTTGTTTGACCACGAGGTGCAAGAAAAGTCCACCACCTGCTTGCTCAGATGAGAACACGACGTGGGACCTGAGGACTTGGACGTGGTATCGGATTCCTGACATCAGCGGTTGGACACAGCAGCTCTCGACCCGGACACGATGACCAGGACACGAAACAGCATCCAGGACACGTGGAATTCAGCATTCACAGAGTCCTGTTCAGGTACCGTTGCTCCCTCATCGTAACTCCAATTTTGATTCTGTCAGTTGCTATGTGTAGACTGTATAACCCTCTAGGTGCCCGTGCAACTCGCTCGGTGCATCGCGTCCTGTAGTGATCGTACACCGCGATCCAAAACAGGAAAAAATAACGCCCTGTTTCACCCCAGAACTGAGTCCGCCCCGCCAATCGGGACGACTTGGTCGCACGCGGTCTTTACCAAACTGTGCGCGACGTTGATACGGTCGTGTAGGATTTCGTAGAAGTCGATTCGGAGGTGCGTGCACCCCGGAATCAACGCGTATCCGCCAACGACACCCCGTATCCGTCCTTTCTAGAACACGCTGTAACTTCGTGTACACACGTCAGATCGAGACGAAACTTGCGCCATCGGATCCGTAGCAATACGCTGGTCCTGTGAGCCAAGTTTGGTTCGATTCTGAGAACGTTGACAAAATCGCGTATCGTGGGCCCCATCGGCTCCACTTGACGGGTGATTTTGTGACCGGCTCATCGGAATCCAATTCTGGAAGTTCCGTTGGGTTCGTATCATCGTTCCTGACTTGTAGACACTGAGTTTGCGGAATTTGGAGACCTTTGACCCTGACACGCTTTTCGGTTCAAAGTGGGCCCACATGTGGAACCCGCTTTGGCCCAAAAATGACCTTTTTGCCCATGTGTCCAAATTGGACGTAAGGACAGGCATTTCCAGCTATTTGACATCTTCTGAGACTGTTGGTGATATTTATTACAGCTTTCGGAGTAGTCCCTACCGGATCCACCGATACCAGGACGACAGTTGATATTCAAACATCAGGCAAGTGTACCTTGCCAAACTCTACAGTATTGTTATATATTTCCCTTGCTTTATTATAATGCTGTGCATGCTCAACCTAGGACCGTGTGACGTACTTAGCGTCCGATTATCAGTCGGGTGCCGACACTGTACGCAGTGTTGGGTACAGTCATCTAGAGATGGACATTCGTGACACTTTATTCTCGTACTTGTCTTATCAAGTACCATATGACCCAGGACACTTGACACTATTCATGAGACAGGATTTTCTCGAGATATTCGTGGTAATTCTGTATAGGATACAGGACATGGACATTATACTCCTAGATACTTATGACTTGTTGCATTAGCTATGATCGCGCTTGACATGGGCATGAGACGTTGTGGTCATGATATGCGTGGTTACATTGGGTGGGGAGAGTCACACATGCTACAGGCTATTTCATATATCTATCTACTACTATTGTGAGGCCTCAGACTCTCGTAGCAGAGCTAGGCACATTACGTGTTTATTACCGCTACCGGCTCCCCGACACAGAGCTTGTAGTGGCTTCAGCCTGAGTTTTAGTGTTACTCTCACTTGCATTTCACTTAGATGGTTACATATTTACCCATTGATCATTTAGTTATTTATTTGCTGCACTGCTTATCTGTATTTAATTGGCATGAGCTTTCTTGTACCTTGCTATGTCCCCTGAGGACCTGGATCCGGATTTTGTCCCCAGATTTTGCAGACGAGGTTTATCCCGAGGTTTACGGGACCGGAGCAGGAGCTGATCCAGGAGCTGTACCACCATCTGAGGATGAGGTCTTAGCTGAAGACTTCTCTTGAGCATCCATGTTCATGCTCAGCTTCCATTATTTATTTCAATCTTTTACTTTCTAGTCTGCTGAACCATTGTACTAGATATTTATCGGGTTATTCCCCGAAGTACTTTGTGAGACTTGGAGATGATTTACATTCATTATTTATTCTGTGGATCATATTTTATGTCTTGTGTGGATGAGATTAGTTGTACCATGATTGTCGTAGACTTGTTTTACAGCTTAAGTACGCCCTGATGGATCTATATTATTGAGTTGGTCCATCGGTGCGTACTGCTGGCCATTGACACGCGTCCGGTCCCACGGTATTTTGGGACTGGGGCGTGACACTTTTAGATTGTAATTTGATGATTATTCTTTAGTTTTTAAATCACGTAATTTATACCCATATCTCTATATAGGTTATACCTTCTTCCATCATAATTCAGCTTATTTATATTTTATGTACTACCTTGACATATGCCGCTATTATAGCCTAGTTTTGCTAGCTTATTCTTTTATCATGCTTGTTCATGACATATGTGTTATTGGGGCCTGATCAAACACACAATGATACAATTGTCTAATCAAAATCAATGTATTACGGTCTGGACAACCTTAGTACACTTAGTTCGCTCTTGTCATGACTACTTATGTGGATTAAGATAAATTTGACCTAGCTTCTTAGACGAATGTACTTGCCCTCTAGACATATCTGGGCATATCGTATAGGTTACATTACTGTATTGATACGAGCATGCAAATAAGAATTTACAAAATAAGATTTTAATCCACAACTGCCTTGACAACTCCCTTTTGAATTCTCTAATCGCCTCTATCCCCATACTTCTATTTTATTACCTCCCTCTTGAACTCTTTATTATTGTTTTTCATCTTTCCTTATTTCGGAAAGACAAAATCTTGTGCCTGGTATAAGTTTGATACACAGAGAGTACTAGATATACCCCATAGGCCAATCATATTACTTAGTGACTATCTTTTATAATTAAGGGCATATCATATGTGATATATTTGGTGTTAAAGCTTTGAGGATTGAATAACATGATTAAATAATTTGAGAAATATTTATCTTAAATGTATAGCCTTATATGATATATGGGTAAATTCTAAGTTGGGTAGAAGTTGCATTATCAACTAGAGAGGAATTTCTTTTAGATTGTGATAAAGTAAGACTAGATTGAGAGATTAAATTATTTTAAATGTGGAGAATTTTAGAAGGAGGAGTTAGAGGATGAGTATTTAATAAATTTTGAAATCTTCATATTTCGGACCAAATATTTATAATTTGAGCACAGGATTTAAATTTTGAATAGTGAAGGTTGAATCATCAATTTAAATCTTGAGGAAAATAAAAAGAACTTTAAACATTAACATCAACAGATTAAATTCCAAATTTGATGATTTAAATTTAAAATTAAATTTTAAAATTAAATTTAAAATTAAATATTGAGAATGTAAATTAAATTTAAAATTTGAAGAGTATGGAATTTGGAAATAGAAATAATATTTGATTATATTTATTTTTTAGAGGAGATTATAATAGTTGGAGATTGCGATATAAATTTTGATGTGGGATGTCATATAGATTTGAATTAGATTTGGATGTGAATTATTTAAAAATTAAGAAGATAGTACGATATGTTAAATTTTAATTTAAACAATGGTTAATTTAATTTGGAAGTGATTGCGATAGATTTGAATAGGTTTTAAATTTTTTGAAAGAGATCGTGATTGACTTGACTTATGTACGAATGTGAAGGAATTATTAAATTATGCCATATTTTAATTTTGAGGACGAATTTATTTTAACTTGGGTAGATTGTAAACCCCTCGACCAAAATTAGGCCTACTTGGCTTAGATAGAGAGACTAGGGCTAGTTTGAATCCAAATAGAAATAGAACACTGTGTTTTAATTGATTTTACATATTTATATCACTTAGTGCACCTTACCGTTGTTTCAATAAATGGAGCACTACACTAGCCATTACCTTCCTACAAATTTCATACCCTTGTCCTAGACGTGCTAGTCATCTATTCAGACCTTTGTGTAACTTATAATTATGCTCTCTTGTGCTATATTTTAGTCACACGATATTCGTCGCAGATGTTTATATTTAATTCTAAATAAGTACAACTTTGTATCCTTGTGCGTTCCAATCAAAATTGGAGACACAATCTTGACCCGTTTTGTGCAACACAATTTATGATAATATTCTATCATGAGTCCCCTATGTCTATGATACTTGTGTCCCATCTAATTTTAGCCCCATGTACTTCTAATTAATTCAAGAACACCTTTTGTATTAATTTTAATTAAATTAATCCAATTTCCATCTTTGTGCAATTTTCTAATTATTGGGTACTTTTGTGCAAAAGTGCATTATGGTGTCCACACCATTGGACACAACACATAAAGATACCTATTTTTCCTTCATGTGAATTTTTTGCATGATTTTTGGAATATGCAACAGACAACATCACCCCCTCATCTAATCCTAGCCATGCATTTCAAACAATGTAATCCTAGCCCTCCAAACATCTCTATATAAAGCCAACCCCATCCCAAGTAGGATGTTGACCAACCCAACTACCTAGGTCAACACCCCACCCTAATTCTACATATAAATATACAACTTTCCCTTTCTTTATTTTTTTTAAACCTAAACCCTAAATTCCTAGCCGACTACACCCCTTCCATTTTCTATTCATCATCTCCTCCATCACCTTCCTCCAGTCCCTGTAGACCTCACCGGAGCACCAGCCACCCGACCATGCCGGACCTGACAACCTCCCGTCGACACCCCAGTCATCTCCTCTACCTCGTCGTTGCCACCGAACATAGTCATGTCCACCACCTATCACCACCATTAACACCTCACCTCAGTCTTCTCCCTTCTCCTCGCCAGAAGCCACCCCGGAGTCAATCCCGACAGCCACCTCAACCCCCTGCCATTCTTTTCCACCTCTCTTCACCTTCGCCTGCACCGAGAAACCGTCACCCTCCTTCCCATCCTCGCCTGAGCCGCTGTGCTCGACCCCGACTGCCATCAACCAGAGCCGCCGTCGAGTCCTCTCGACCACGGCTGCCCCATCACTGCTGTGACGACTCCCTCAACCATCGTCGGACCTCCGTCGTGACGGCACGACCCCCTCGACGAGCAGCCAGTTCGCTTGAACCACCACCACCACCACCACCACCACCACCACTACCACTACCACCATCTCTCCACCCACTTCTTCTTCCACTCCTCCCACCTCAGACTTCCACAGCAGGCCAACTCCGGCCGGACCAGCCCCGCTCTCCTCCACAACCCGCCCAGCCTCCATCAACGACCTCCTCCTCTTTCCCTCCAATAGCCTCGCCTTCATCATCAACATTATCATCACCATCACCATCACTAACCATCATCATCATCGTTGTCATCATCATCATCGTGGACCCGTCACCCTCGTCGAAGATGACCTAGAGTAGTCACCCCCGATCCTCGTGCCCGTGCACGCTAACCCCGAGGTTCGAACTTGTCCCTCTCATTCATTTTATGTGTGCTTGTAATTAGTATTACTTTATGGTTCAGTTTAGCTGTATGTGTTTAGACCGTGTCGGTTGACCCAAGGACTAGTGTGCTTGTACGTATGTATGCGTATGAATATAATATTAGTTGTTATATATATAAATATATGGATATAGAGATATGTAATTAAATACTAAGTTGGAATTATGACTATATGTACTTATACTATATGACCCTAGTTGAATCATGGTTATCCCGTATTTGCCTAGACAATGTTGACCTTGAGTACTTGTGAGTTGACTGCCTTATGTACACTGACGTACTGGCTTAGAGGTGTTAGGGAGTTGACTGTTTGATTTTTATTTTTATACACCAGTGAGGACATGACACCCGTGTAATTAGACGCGCATTCGACCCTGCTAGTTGACCAGTGTCACCCTAGTGTACCCTCTGAGTCCAGTATATTTATGGTTGTGTATGTGCTCGTTTAATGGCTGACGTTGTATTGTATTATATTATATGTATAGGACTATTGGATTGTTCTACGAGACTTCAGGAGCAGGTTATTGGCACTGCGCTGCTTTCTTGCCAAGCAAGTATACCTTGTCTTGTTATACTATTTAAATTCAGTTATTAGTTTAGTTGCATGTTTACCATTTTTATATTATATAATTGTGCACGTCCGAGAAAGGCTCGGGTGTAGTCAACAAAGACGTTGACGTTAGGACTTGTGTTTGACCTATTGTCTAGGAGACCCACCTAAAGTTGTGGAGTTATCGGTATGACTCCCCAGGCCTTGACACGTATCATTGCATATCACAGAGTGAGTTCAAGTAGGTACGCGTGTTTCATACTCGACTGGCCATCGGTGTAAGCAGCATGTGTGATAATATTTAGCTTAGTTATTTATTTCTATATAGACTTGCATTATAGTACGAGATATTCGCGTCATGTTCGTGACTTGTATATTTGCATTGGACGGGGAGGACGACTAGTAGGCGTATGGGACATCCACCTCCTTTATATAGATATCGCGTTCTTAAGAGCGATACAGAAGTATATATTTATGCAGATACCACGTTCTTTATAGTGTTGGACATTACTTATGGTTTTGCAGATACAACACTCTATAGAACGTTGGACGTTATTATTTATACAGATAGCATGCTCCTCGAAGCTGGACGTTATTATATTACAGAGTTCCCTTGTTATGGGGGCATTTGTGGCATATACTAGCCAGTTACGGTGATTAGGGAATTACGTCAGCATATGTCTAGCCTACACTTTCCCATACGTACAAAGTTCTCCTTAAATTGCATTCACTTAGATGGTTAGCACACCCCCTTTATTTATTCAGTATTTACTTTATGGCATGCTTCTATATATCTTATTATGTCCCTCTGAGGACCTGGTCCCTTTCTAGGTGTAGATGTTCATGAGTATTCGCAGGAGCGCAGATCCGGACTTGCTACTTATATTTCGAGGAGGTCTTCTCTTAGAGCCTCATGATTATTAGTTGTTGTATATTATTTTGTTTATTTTATATTCTATTTTGGTAGTAGATTTGTTTCCACCCGACTATCATCCTTTGATACTTCATATTGAGATTTAGTTACATAGTTATTGGTTATTCATTTATATTTGATTATGTGGATGAAGTTTAGTTATGCCCTGTGACTTGTGACAGTTATATACCACTTGTTAATTATTGTTCATGAAATAGCGTACGCATGTGTTATGGTTTCTATATATTGGAGTTGCCATATACATGTGGCTGGCATGCTTATGTGTTCCTAGTCCTACGTATTTTGGGGCTGGGGCGTGACATAATATTGCATAGGTTCAGTGTCGTAACTTAGGTCTATGGCATGTCCTAATGCCAAGGCTCAACCCTACAACCAAACAAGGACAAGGATTGAACTCTCATACTATGATAGTCCATTCCCCTTGGCTACTTGCTGAAATAATACAATCACAAATAATTCTATTTCTTATATCGACCAATCATTTGTACAGCTTGCTATTTTGTGGAGTCTGAGGTTATCTCAGAATAATGCATAATAAGTATCCTCAGATCACGCTAGTGCCGAACATGAGCTGACCAAAATAATATAATAAAATAGGCACTTGCAGGATGCACCAGTCTTCCGTAGGGCCACTGTGCTAAAAATACGTTATTAGCGGTTCTAGTATTTCTATATTGAAACATTGGATCGGCCTAATAATAAGTCAGATACTGCACTCCACTAAGGTAGATGATATACAATATCTGTGGAGGCCAGACCACTGCATACTTAGAATAAATCTCTGTGGGAAAGTTCGTTGGCATGATCTTTGGATACCGTTCCCCCAAATATTACTACCACTTTTAGTTACCTAATTAGCCCTAGGTTATATTTGAAATCTCAAGACGTGGTCACATGAGAATTTTTCTTAAGATGTCGTACAAGGTACGGGCAAGCTAGATACGAATCCATGGAAGTCAAATCTGGATTCACCCGAGCGTATATGAAACATTCATACAATCAAAATTCCTAGCACGCTTTGTTTTTTCGACTCTCTTATTATGTCCATACTAGAAATAATATTCATATTTATAATATCACAAGTTCAGGAATTTAGAGGCATTCTCGATGCACAACCCAAATATAATCACTTAAAGTGTGACACGATGTGTCGTACCTCGGTGCACATAAAAACATAAATAATTATCAAGCAATAGTAGTATCAACACAGATACAGTGTTCGAGTCTAATTACCAATTATATATTGGATCATATGAATCAAGAAAATAATCGATCAAACAAGCAGGGCAACATGGGTCTCAAGGCCGCATAACAATTCTGGCTGCATGAGAGTCATGCAACATAACAATCCTGGCCGTATGAGAAGTCAAGCCGCATAAAAATCCTGGCCGCATGGAGTCAGGCCACATAGAGTCAGGGCTAAGGTCTACTCCCCGAGATAAGTGATGAAGCGTTAATAAATAAATCAAGTGTCAGTGATGTGACATAAAATATGTCAGGAAGAAAAGACAAAACGTTAGAAAGATGCACCAAAGATGCGCCAAAGATGCACCAAATTTCAAAGTCATGCATCCAAGGAAAGGTGGCCGCATGCTTTGTTTGCCACATAAGTTCGATGTTTCAAAGAGTTTGATGTCGCATAGATTTTCTTTTGGTCTTAGCGAAATTCTCATTCGTTCAACGAGTGAATGCTCAAAGTTTTCAAGGACACTTGTGTAGATCAGCTATCATGCGTCCAACATGAAGGACGTATGTTGTCAATATACGATAAGAGTTCAGCCACATAACCCTCTTGGGCCGTATAGCACTCTCATCCGCATAGCTCGCTGGCCGCATGAAGACTTCGTTTTCTCCAACAACAAGTTCAGCTATGGCAAATACTCCCAAAAACTAAAATTTTGTTTTCTTCATAAAAACCTGTCACGACCCGCACCCGGTTTAGGGGCACGAGTGCGTGGGTACGTCCAGCCTACGCCGCAGCATCGGCGGTAGAACGTTGTCTAGGTCATGTAACTATCTAATCAAACTCACGTGAATATCCAACTCCATAAGGAGACGTGGATATCACTATAAAAATGAACAACATACTCAATCACAACTACAGCACGATAAGAATTTGAAGAAACAAAAGAACACAACACAAAACTAATGACAAAATAATCATACCTGCAATCATTAACTTCCAATCTCCAAGTGTGTCAGAAACCAGTCTACTAAGGTCACAGTCTGGAAAAATATTTTCCAGTCAGGAAGAAGCAAAGTACATCTCTAAATAGCAGTTCTATATAAATGACATAAACTATGTAGCAGTTCTAGATAGAAATATACCAAATGCATGTATAGGTACGAGAAATGTACAATGAAAGAAATACTGGAAATACTGTAAGTAACTGCAGGAAAAGAAACAATATGTCCATGAGCAAGAAACCTATGACTAAGTGTGTGAGTACTAGCTTTAACATGTGATCGGCTTGGGATCTTGATCAGGCTGGTTACATGTGATTAGCTATGATTCATGAAGGTCAGGCTAACCGTTGGTTAGCTATGATGCACGAAGAGGTCAGGCTAATCACAAGTAACAGCTATGAAGCACGAAAATGGTCAGGCCGCACCCGACGTGAGATGTGGGGTGAGCTATGATGCATGAAAAGTTGGGTATGATCACATATCTACACTAAAATACTTTCCACCCCGACTGGTATAGTAGATCCAATCATGGTACGCTATGGCACGGGATTCCCTAGGGAGGTAGCAAATCTCCCTGGGAATCAGTGTCTGTACATGCACAAGATAACAAGAAAACAAGTCTTGTACAAGCTACACCATGAATAAGGAATAACATCTCATGACGAGATCCGTGTATACCAATTCGTGTAACCAGCGTGTCAAGAGCATGGATATTTACACTAGATACAGTGAACATAGGAGATATCATAAATTAGAAACTAATCAGAGAATGTACTTGCCTTGGGTCCTTAGCTGGCAATGCCAATGTCCTGTCCCAGAGTATCGTCTGGAGGAACCAACAGTCCTAAAAATATATCAAATACAACATTTGCATCAGGTGCTACACTAACACATCACAAATACATGAACTCAGGGGCTCTGCCAGGTATGGCACTAGTCAACTAGGGTCATCTAGTAGGGATACGTATAAATATACATATATCTATTTTTTTAACTACATTAGTACTTACAATATATATATATATACACCAATTTATATACATCTCTAATTTATACTAGTTGAACAATATATATATATACTCATACATATGCTAAAAATACATTTTAAAAATATATATATATATATATTGTCAATGTTATTATTAAAATGTATACTAATACTAGTACATCACATTAAATACATATACAATACATTAATTGTATGTATAATATATATATATACATTTATACTAATTATACATAATTGCAAATATATTAAGTACATATATATACAAAATATATATACATATACCAAGCAATATATATATATTTATACCAAAATATATACATATATACATTAAATGAAATACACATACTATACACCAAAATACGTACATATATAATTAACATATGTCAAAATGCGTTCATATATCTATATATGTGTATACCAAAAAATATATATATATATGTATACATATATACAAATTATATATATATATATACATTGAAAATATATTAAGTGTATATAAAACATATATATACATATCCCTAATACACACTAAAATACGTAATTATATATATATACTAAGAAGATTTATTATATACATATATATAATATACCTACCCATACTAATTAATTATATATTGAAAATATGCTAAGTATATATGTATAAAATACATGTATATACATATACCAATTATATGTACACTGTACATTATATAAATTTCATTAATTTCATACTATACATACATTATATATATACTATACATTATGTGTTTAAATATTAATTAAATAAACAATATACATATACATATACTAATTTACTAAATACGTATTAAATACGTATTTATCAATCTGTTAACCATATATATATACACTATTAGATACACACTATAAGAGAATACCAATATACATACATATATATATGAAAATACAATTAATAAAAATATACATACATATACATAAAAATAATACATACATATGTATATAAATACAATTAATAAAACCTACACACATATATGATACATATATACTATCTGAAATAGAACAATGTACATTCATATACACATGTATATACATGAATTTATTATATATTAATATATAGGAATTCATATTCACCAATTCAATCACCCAGGAATTAATCTATTAAAGGAGGGAGGAGGAAGTTGGAATCTCACAGAGGTGGTGGATCGGAGTCGATGGCTGCCGGACTGGACTGACAGCAGGAAGAGGCTCGCCGGGGTGTGCTCGGTCGGAGCAGTTGGTGCTGGAGAGGTGATCGGGAAGGGCATTCGGGGAAGAACAGCAGCGGAAGGAGTCGAGGGAGATCGTGAGGTCGGGTTGCTGCAGGGTCGGGCCTGGCCGGTGGTGCGAGGGAACTAGGAGGAGATGGAGAGAGGAGCAGCGACAGCAGGTCGGCGGGGAATGAGGAGTTGGCCGTCGGGTGCAGTGGCTGAGCAGCGGCTCTAATGGTGGAGGAGATTCCCGTGGGGTGGCCGGAGTAGTGAGCAGTGGGGGGAAAGGAAGGAGCTAAGAGGAGGAGGCTCGCGAGGTTGCACCCAGGAAAGAGGGGAGGAGAGCAGCCGTGCTTGGCCGGGTGGGGCTGAGGAATGGAGGAGAGGGAGGAGTTCAGCGGGCTGGACTTGCCGCCGGAGATCTCAGCAGGGAGGAGTCGGGGAGATCGCCGGACTGACAGCGGCCGCCGGATGAATCAGGAAGTCGGGTTGAGAACAGTAATGTTTCCCCCCTTTTTTTCTCTATGAAATTCAAAAAAAATTAAGTATTAATGTAGGGTGAGGATTTGACCCCTAGAATGAGGGGTCCAGATTAAACATGAAGAAAAATTAATTCATGTAATTAGTTTATTAAATACAACATAATTGGTTTTATTGTTTAATGTATGAAATTAGTTATTTATTATGTGTAAATTTAGTTATGTATTATATATAAGGATTTTTGATTGATATATATATACAAATATGTATTTTGGTATAAAAAAGTATATATGTAAATACATCTATTAGTGTATATACACAAATACGTATTTTGTATAAATTACTAATAGACACTTATATATATATTATATACATTTTATTGGTATAATAAGTATTAATGTAGCAAATACTAGTTTTTAAATACATAAGTTTAATAGATCAAAATCAAGAAAAACTTATAAAATCCAATAAAAATCCAAGTTAGAAATATTGATCTACACTAATCCATCTATCAAAACAGAAAACTTCAAGAACTAAAAGTGCTTAGAAAAACATAATAAACATAATAGAACAATAATATAGAGGATTTCTCTATTTATCTTGCAAGGTGTACTTGCCTAGGAAATGGGGAGAGAAAATTAAAGAAAATAGAAGAAATGAAGAAGTGAAGAGAGAGAATAAAATATTGGTTTATATATGCTATAGCTTGAGGGTTGAACCAAAGACTCTCATGAGTTGAGCCAATCCACAAAATAAACCATATACCAGGTTATACCAAAGAATTGGTCTAGTCTCCATGCAAATGTAACCATGCTAAAATAGAAATTTGTTTCAAATACGTATATCGGAAACGGGAAGTGATATCTCTGTCTACCTTAGAAAAATTTTGTTCTCGGAATTCGAATCCAAGCAATAGCAAAAGAAATTAGGACAAGCATGATATAAACCTTCTAGAAACTACTCATGCAAGCAATATTATCACAATACCTAAGTTATCACCTGATCACAGAATCCGAGATATGAAGGCATAAGATAGAATATACTTTCCGAATTGAACATGTGCGGGTACCGAGACCAAATATCATCATCGTGCTCCTATATCGATTCTCCAAGAGTGTGATGTCCCCAGGCTACTCGGACAAAAGAAATGGTCTGGTTCTTGTGTACTTTTTTTTGATCCAAAATGGACACGGGTTGCTCCTCATAAGATAAGTCGGTACCAACGAGGAATTCAGAGTGATCGAGGATATGACTAGGATTCTAAATATACCTACACAACTGAGACACATAAAATATATCGTGTACCTCACGTAGCGACGGCATTAGGGCAAGACGATAAGCAACATCGCATACCTGCTCAAGAATATCGAACGGACCTATGTATCTGGGAGTAAGATTCCCGCGAACCCAGAATCTAATAACTCCAAGGGTAGGCAAAATCCACAAAAATACGTAGTTGCCAACACAAAACCCTAAAGGTCTACAATGCTGATTTGCTCAATAACGATGCCTATCTTGGGATACCCAAAGTCTCTCTCTAATCTTCTTGACAACCACTATTGTCTGTGTGATCATTTCAGGACCTAGCATCTTCTGCTCACTAAAATCGTCCCAAGCCAACGGTGTCTTACACTTTCTGCCGTATAGTGCTTCAAAAGTTGCCATCTGAATACTGGCTTGATAACTATTATTGTACGAGAAATCCACCAAGTAAAGGTGATTCTCCCATGATCCACCAAGATCTAAGGTACATGCTCATTTTGGATGGTTCTTTTTGATTGCCCGTCTGTCTGAGGGTGGTAAGCTATATTGGATCTTAACTTGGTACCCAAGCTCTGGTGTAAACTTTTCTAAAAATGAGATATGAACCGTGCGTCTCGATCAGACACATTATATACTAGGATATCGTATTGTCTAACTATTTTTCGCATATATATTTCAGCCAATTATACTATAGATTGTACTACTAAAAATAAAGAAAGTGAGCTACTTTTGTGAGATGATCAACTATCACCCAAACTGTATCTCGCCCAGTCGGTGATCTAGGTAAACTAGTCATAAAGTCCATCATGATATGTTCCTACTTTTACTCTATAATAGAAAGAGGTTATAATAATCCTACAAGTCTCTGTTGTTCTGCCTTTACTTATTGATATATCAAACATTGTGATATGAAGCGTTCTGTTTCCCTCTTCATTTTATTCCACCAAGATGTTTCTTGATATCTTGTTACATCTTCGTACCTCTCGGATGAATCGAATACTGGGAACTATATGCTTCATTCATAATTTCTTATCGAATATCCCCACTCAGTACACATAGACGATTTGCAAACCATAATATTCCATCCGTATGTATTGTAAACTCCTTCCAAAGACCTGACTCACATTCTTCTCAGAGGTTTTAAATCTTCTGGTCCTTTGCCTGAGCTAGCTTGACTCTATCTATCAAAGTTGACTGTATCTGTAGGCTAGCCTGGACACCTGTACTTCATAGAAGTACTATCTCGATACCCATCTCTCTTAAGTCTTCTAGAATATGCTTCTGAGTAGTCATCATAAATGCTCTACCTCTTCTGCTAAGTGTATCAGCTACTACATTATCCTTGCCTTGATGGTACTGAAGTTCCATGTTATAATCATTCAAGAACTCTAGGCACCTTCTCTGTCTCATGTTCAGGGCCTTCTGCATGAACACATACTTCAAACTCTTATGATCTGTGAATATTTCTACTCAATCACCATATAAGTAGTGCCATCATAGCTTAAGTGTAAACACTACTGCTGCTAACTCCAAACCGTGAGTTGGATACTTCTTCTCATTATCTCTGAGCTACCGAGAAGCATATACTACCACTCTCCCTTGTTGCATCAAAACAAATCTAAGTCCTTTTTCGGATGAATCACAGTATACTGTGAATCCTCTAAAGCCTACGAAAAGAGTAAGTATTAGGACAGAGATTAACTTCTTCTTCAACTCTTTAAAGGCTATCTGACATTCTGTTGACCACACAAATTTAACTTCCTTGCGAGTCAACCAAGTCAAAGGTGCCAAAATCTTACCAAAATCTCACACAAATCTTCTATAGTATCTTGCCAAGCCCAAGAAACTATACACTTCCACTATCATCTTTGGGATTGGCTAGTTCACTTCTGCCTCTACCTTCTTAGGATCAACTAACACTCCTGCTCCAGAAATAATATATCTAAGAAAGGATATACGATCTAGCCAAAATTCATACTTACTAAGGCTGTTTTACCCTAACTTACGAAGTTGGTATTTGTTCTTTAAAATATCGACATGTGCATGCAAGTCTCGGATAGCTTCAAGATAATATTCTGGTTAGAGTGGTACGACTGAATGATAGGATCATGGTTGAACATGAATCATCACCAGCGGAGATCCACCCCCAATGTTGAGAGGATTAACAGTTGGTGCTAGTGACTCTTGGTTTATGACCGCTTATGGATTTGTGTTATCCTTCATATGCATTTTTTTTGGAGTAGGTTGTGCTGGAATGAATGAAGCCACTTGGACTAGTGGTGGTGTAGCAAAATATTCGATTATCTTTATTTGATGCATATTTTGTTTCATAATGTGCATGTCCTTGAGAGCGGCCTCTAATGAGTTGAAGAGTTATTCGGTGGCTTCTGAAGGAGAAGCTTCTTATTCATCATTGATGGCATATATATAAGAGGATTGGTAGAAAGAATCGTGTATTTGGAGTCTACACTATCAGTTTCAGAAATAGGAGGATTGCTACCCTCAACCTCTGATTCTGAGGAATGGGGATTCTTGTGATGAACGATCTACGATCTTCGAGAATGAGTATTTTGGATACTCCTCCAAAGAAGTCGAGAAGTTGGTCAAATCTCCTCTGGTTGGGTGTTCTTAAAGAACTTTATATTGATTGTCTCATACCACGGGGAAGATGCAAAGCCATATATGCTGAAGCAAAGAGCAGTTCGTCATCATTCTCCTGGTTCTCAACTTTCTTTTTATATTGAGACTTAGAAGACATAGTATAAGTCAATCGGTCTAACACAGACCGTTTTGCTGATGCACAATAATATTCTATTACAACGCTATGACAATTGCAATGATGTTCATTAGAAAATACAGTTGTAATGTTAGAAGGGCATCTCTTTTTATGTTTTTGTACAATAAGCTCACGTAGATCAAAAGAAGGAAGGGAAGAGAAGGAAGAGGAAAGATTCTGCCTCTTAATATGAGAAATATTAAATCTTCTAGGCATATTTTTGGTCCCTTGTGTATAAAGTGATGTGCTGGTTTGATTGGCAAGTGATTCATCATATCTTGAGTTTCTTCTCTTTAAAGAGAAAAGTAAGTTGTCTTTAATAGTCCTTTGATTCATATGCGCACAATCAGTATGTTGTGTAGAGATTGCTCCTATTTGGCACATATTCTGTGGCACAGACAAAGTTGGCACAGTTTGTCTACACGCATTTAATTTTGTACTGAGGTCTTGACCTGGCGCACGAGTGGCACATATTTTTTTCTCTATTGTGCCCATAATCAAGATGTTAGGAGAATGATTCTTCCTGACCAATACTTCATTTATGCGCTAGTTCATTTGGACAGCGGTGTCCATGCCTTGCTTGTCTCGCATATTACAAAAAATATGCACGGGTTGAGGAGCTTGGGTGTGGATCACCCTTTGCTCGAAATTATGCGAGTTGCACAAATTATATTCCTTGTTTAACGTAAGGGATTCAAAAGCTTCGGTATGGATTACCCTTTCCTGGAAATTGTGTGAGTTGCACAAATTATATCCCCTATTTAACGGAAGGGAATAGTCCACCAAGTTATTGATCTAAACAGAATTGACAGGAAAACTTTCGTTAATCAGAATGCCCTTTTGCTTGTTGGCAGCAACTTCAGGATATATATGACGAGGTTTGGACACCCACACTTTATGAGATTTCCTCCACTTGAGTGCTGATGAGGGGTGAACACTACCCCCAGAATGGAGCATTTTTTCATATGCATGTTGATCGAACTTTACGACAAAGGTCTTCTGCGTCGAGTCGGCCGAAGCAGTAACGAGTTGAGATTTTGCCTTCTCATCATAGAAGAAGGAAGTCTCCAGCAAATTTGCCATCCTTGTTTGCCAGAAAAAGTTTATACAAAACTTTTGTGTTACAAACTATTAAAAAAGTACAAAAATAGATCCTAAATAGGAATCTAAGTACAATTGATTCTGGAAAATATAGCTATAAAAATCTGATCTATGGATAATCACTTTACTCCTTGGACCACTTGATGATAAAGAATGCACAAGACGGCAAAGAATTGTACACGAAGATGGAGAGATGATTGAAATACTGCGAACAACTTGGAGAGTTGAACAATAAGAAAGCTCTGGCACAATGGCTAGAGAAGCTTCTATTTCTCTTGCTCTACTCTTAAATTTTAAAGACTTGAAGATTGTTGCGAATAACTTGGAGAGTTGAACAATAAGAAACCTCTCGCGCCATGGCACGAGAAGCTTCTATTTCTCTCGCTTTGCTCTTGAATTTCAAAGACTTAAGAATTCTTGCCTCTTTCTCTCTATCTCTATGTGTCTCTCTCTGTATGTAGCCGTTTCCTGTATTTATAGAGTTTAGGAGTGGTTACGAGAGTGTGCGCACACTATGGATAGTAATATTGTTTTATAAATTATGTACCCATTTTAGTAGATTAACACCCTACGTTCTGCATGAGTGGATGCACAACTTGCTGCCTGCTTGACTTAAACCTTCCTATACGAGGAATTCATAGGTCATGGGGGACAGTTATTTGTACACCTTTTACGAGAAGTATGGCATATAAGACATACATTTGTAACTTCTCACTATCGTTTAGGATAATATGTGCACTTTAGAAGTCGTTTAAAAACTGGCACACTTTTGAAGGAAAAGGCACTGCGGCACACTTTTGAAGGAAATGGTACTGCGGCACACTTTTGAAGAAAATGCCACTATGGCACACTTTTGAGGGAAACGACAATGTGGTACACTTTTGAAGAGAATAGCACTGCGATGCACTTTTGAAGGAGTTGGCACTGTGGCACAATTTTAAGGGAAATGGCATTGTGTCGCACTTTTGAAGAGAATGACACTATGCCTGGGTCGCTAAATGACAACCTTGGTCTGCGTGTAGTAGCTCCACTGTAATGATAATCTCTGACTCTTTAATTTTTGCCATTGTCATTTGTCAGTCTGCTGCATTAAAAGTTGAGAGAGAGAAGATCGTTTGTACCCCATCTTTCATAACATTAAGAAAGTGCATCACTTTTCTACTCTCCGATTAGTACGCCATTTTCTAAAATTAATGGAAAGTGTGCCAAAGTAAGAGAATGCTTGTCTTTCTTTTGGAACAAGTGGAGAGTGCACAATTCTTCTACTTGTAGGAGTTATTTATAGAAAACTTTACCATCTATTTGAGACTATTTGAGACGCACTTTTATACTTCTACAATATGCCTGCAGTATCATGCGCAACTATACATCTTATTATACGGATGCAGTATCACGCACCACTACCCCTTCAAGTGCTCTTCATGTGCCAAGTGGAAGTATTCCTTAGGTACAGTCATAACTATCCAAATTAGGGCATGACATGTGCCACGAGTATTATGGGCGACAACAATCCCAGATGTTGGCTTGACACGTGGCAGCCATAACGTTGTATGCGCCTAAAGTGCCATGCGACAACATGTAACCCTCATACATGCGCCTATGTAAAGCCTTCATAAGTGTCACTACCATATTTTTTAGGAAAGGGTATTTTAGTAATTTCATAATTAATTAAATATTGTGCTTGATAAATAATTATTGTTGTATTATTTAATTATTGTTAGATGTTACTTATTTATTTTGGACTTTTGTTAGTGGACCTAACTAGTTTAGTTTAGACTCATAGACCAATATATATTAATTGTTAGAATTGAGCCCATTTAGAAAGCTCATTGATTAGGAGGATGATTAATTTAATTAAACCATTAGAGTAGAAGCTTCCCTTCTTAATTATTTTTTCATGAGAGGCCCCAAGTGGTATAATGGATATTATATAGTGGCTTGAGGAAGGGGTAGAGGGGGCCGGTCTATTTAAAAGAGGAAGAAATGTTTCTCTCTTCTCTTTTCATTTGTAAACTAGATCTAAAATTTTCCTCAACCAAAATTTTTCATTTTCACTTCATTTTACTACCAAATTTTATCCCAATTCCTTCCTAAATTACCATTGGAGACTAGTGGAGTAAGGATATAGAAGGAGGAAGCAAGGATCTACAAAGAGGACCAAGGATCTACAAGTTGGAGGCCAATTTTATCACATTTAGAGGTTCATTGGGAATCCCTCTCCCAATAGATTTAATTCAGTTTTTCCCTTAATTTATGTTCTAAATCTAAGATTTAACCATGAGAAATCAACCCATATGTATAGGCTACCCATAGAATTTGGTTTTGTGTTCATAGGAGGCCTATTGAGAAAGTTATGATACTTTTTGTGTCAATTTTGGGAGAATTCCGAGATTGACATTTTTTGTGTTTGTTATTTGGTCCTATAGATCAATTTAGCATGTGCTTGTGTGTTTGGGACTAGTGTCGTATCTACTATTGGGTAAGTGTAGGTCGTATCCCAACAATTTGGTGATACGTGTTGATTTGGATGTTTTTTCTCCGATACGGGACTTTGAGCATGTCACATTTTGACACAGACACGTAGATTTGTTTTTGAGTCTTCGTATTGTTCATAAATAATATATTATACTTTCTCGTGTCCTTCGGGGTACGTTTGGATGTGTGGTGGACTCGTGTCACAAGCATATCCTAGATCTAGTGTGATACGGGTGTGATACGCTCCATATGGTTGTGCATTTATTTCTAGATTTTATTCTCTTTTGTTCTTGATCCGGGTGATGTCTAATTATATATATGTATATATATATTATCGTGTTTATATATTTATGTATGCATATGGCATAGATCTATGTATCCATTATATGTATGTGTATATATATTTTTATGTAACTATTCTTCTACATGTGTAAGAGCTAAGAGCTATTTAATGTGGTTATTGTATATATATATATATATATATATATATATATATATATATATATATATATTGTAGTATATATATATATATATATATATATATATATATGTATATGTTAGGTGTAGATCTATATATATATGTTATATATGTATATATATTGTGTATGAGTTATATATATATGATACCATATATGTCTATGTTATGTTACTATGTATTATTATGTACATATATATGTATATGGAAGAGTATATGTGTTTACATACATATATATATATATATATATATATATATATTATATATTATGTATTATATATATATATATATATATAATAGAGGAGAGAAGAGATATTTGGCGACGGTTCAGCATCACCAAACAAAAATAGTAGCAGCAGAGAAAATAGCGACAACACCCGCAACAACAATAGTAACATCAGCAGCAGTAGCGACGACTACAGCAGCAATAACGACGCAACAGCGAGGGTTTTGGCAACAGCAACAGGAGTTTGTCGCGAAAAAAGTAGGGTATCAGCTGTATCAGTAGCTTTATCGACAGTAGGCAGAACCTTTAATGACAGTTTTGCAATTTTATTAGATTTTTGTGTATTTAATTAAATTAGATATATATATGTATATAAATGGTATTAATATATATGTAGATACATTCATAATTGTTAATTGTGTTTTAGTATACTATAATTATAATATTTAGTTGTTAGGATATATTATTTATGGATAGTTAGTATAAACAAGATTTTGGATATTACCTTGAAAGGCCAAGGTAAGTATCAAGGTATTAGGGGATACCTAAGGTATTGGGTTTGGGTATCAATATTATGGGTTAGTGTTGTGATACTAAGTTGGTTCAAAACAAAGGTATCCAATTAATGTTTGTAATTAGAATTATATATAATTAATAATTGTTTGATATGTATATGTGATGTTTTACCTATTGTTTTTACGTATCCTGAGATACGGTATACTAGTATCCTAAGATGTAGTTTATGACCTAGACTCTAGTATTTGAAACCAATATCTTTGAGATAGACTTGTGCAACCTAGAAATATATAGTATGACATAATTGACCATAGTTTGACCATAGTTAACCATAGTTTGACTATAGTTGACCATAGTTGACTTAGAGTTGACCTAGTTTAACTTTTGACTTAGATTTGACTAGTTGACCTAGAAGTTGACTATTTAACTTATTTTCTTTTCGAAATCTTGTATTGATGTTATATTCCATATCAAGGTCTTCGAGGCACCGTATCAGACATTTGTGAGACTGTTTATTGGACTTCAGGCAAGTACATTCTCTGATAGTTTCTCATTTATGATATCCTCTATGTTCATTGTATCTAGTGTAGATATCATTGTTCTCTTGATATGATGGTTACATAGATTGGTATATTCGGATCTTGTCATGGGATGTTATTCCTTGTTATTTGGTGTATCTTGCGCAAGCCTTCTTTAATTGACTATCTTATACATGAACAGGCATTGATTCTTGGAAAGACTAGGTATCTTCTTGGAGAATCTCGTGCCATAGCGTACCATGGTTGGATCTTTTATACCAGTCAAGGGTGGAGAGTATTTTAGTGAAACTATGTGATCATACCCTCCTTATATCAAGTCTTGTTCATTGAATAGTGTTAATCATACACCGTACGTATGATTAGCCAGGCCATAAATCTTGTATCATGTTCCCAAACCGATCACATGTTAAAGCTAGTACTCACAAACTTAGTCATTAGTATTCTTGTTCATTGTCATATTGTTCATTATTGTATTTATTTCAGTATTTCCTTATTGTATATCTCTTGTGTCTATTGTGCATTTTGTATATTCATATCTATTTACTGTTATATAGTTTTTATTATTGATTAGAACTGCTGTTAGAGATATACTCTGCTCCTTTCCTAACGGGATATATTTTTCCTAGATGACACTGAGGACTAGTACCCTATAAATTATGGACCTCAGGATATTGTGGGTTTAGAGTCAGAGACCCTGGCTCAGGAGAGACTTATCCCAAATGAGACAAATAACCCGAGTTTAGTAGCTTCTTAGTATTCTTGTACTCGAATGTCTCCAGCTTATTTTTGTTAGTATTCTTTCAGACTTATTGATGTATTATTTTAGACTCATGAGTTGTTTATGACTATTCTATTCTTTTATCTGATTCGTACTCATTTATGTCTTAGATCTGTGATTGAGTATATTATTATTATTGGTGGTTCATTATATTGATAGATAGATTACCCAGACAGTATTCTATCGCCGTTTCTGTGGCGTAGGCTGGGCGTTGTTCCCGACTTGCATCACTACCTCGGGTGCGGGTCATGACATATTTTTAGTGGTGGCCCATGTAGGTCTTTCGAGGTCGCAATTATGTGATTCGTAGTGGTTCGCTAAATTGAGTGATATTAGTAGCCGTGTCAAGATATAGGATATAGGCTATAGGCTGAGAATACTCAATCACATCTAGGAAAAGTTATTTTGAATCATTCAACTATTTTCCGATATTGATACTTGATCTTTAATCTGTCATTTTCTTTAGTGTTTTATATTATGTGCCATATTGATTCTTTCTTTCGCTTTGTCTTAAGATGCCACCTAAGACTATATCGCAGTAGGGGAGAGTAGTTTCTGAGAGGTCTGCGATGTCCCGAGGGCCTGCACCAGTCACTTCTCCAGTGATTACAGTGTCGGTTACTTTCGGAGGTCCACCACCTACACAGAGGACTATGCCAGCTGTATCTAAGGGCTTCCACCTCCACCTTCTGTGCCAGCAAAGGTGATACAGATGTTTACACTGTTTCATGAGATGCTCGAGGCATAGAGGGCTCAGTCTGAGGCACATCAGAGGCAGACCGACATTTTACGGTAGGGTATCGAGAATGCCCATCAGCTTGCTCGTGCCATAATAGATAGAGGAGTTTCGGTCCATCAGCAGGTTGTTTCTCAGGTTACTCAGCTTAGGCCAGGCAACATTCAGGACTTGAAGAAGCTGGAGCCTAGGGTCTTTAAGGGGACGGAGGGCATCGACTATGCTGATGATTGGCTGGAGGACATTGAGCGTCTTATGAGGTTGTCATGTCTTTCTGAGGATCTAAAGGTTGAGGCGGTAGGACTTCAACTGTTCAACGTCGCCCATACTTGGTTCATGAATAAGCCAATTTTGGTTGATACAGGACAGTCTCGGGAGGTACTTAAGGACCTCTTCAAGAAGAAGTTTTTTATTCGGGCAGACAAGCTAGATTTGGGGAGGCAGTTTGAGAACCTCATTCAGGGGAGCATGTCTGTGGAGGAGTCCGCTGCGAAGTTCGGCAGGTTGAACCGATTTACAGAGTATTTGGTGAGATAGCCGGTGTCACGCCCCAGTCCTAAAAATATATAGGACTAGGACACGTAAGCATGCAGCCGTATGGATATGGCAACTCCAATATATGGAAACCAAAATCCATACGTACGCTGTAATATAAATATCAATCCACAAGTGGTATAAACATATGTCACAAGTCACAGGGTATGATCTAAATCTCATCCACAAAAAATTAATATGAATGAATAACCAGCATCTATATAACTAAATCTTAATATAAGTATCTAAGGATGATAGTTGGATGGAAACAAATTCACTACCAACTCGAATGGAAAATTACAACACAATAAACACAATATAAGAATACCAGCTAAAGAGCACGGGCTTGAAGAGAAGACATCCTCGAAACATATATAACCATCCAAATCTGCGCTCCTGCGAATACTCAAGAACAGATACAACTGAAAAGGGACCAGGTCATCAGAGGGACGTAATAAGATACATAGAAGCAAGCCAATTTGAATACAGTAAACATGCATAATGTTTGAAAATATATAAGTACGCTGTACAAGACAATCTATATGAATGCAAATGAGGACAAATATTTGACATATGGGCAAGGGTAGCCTACTCGATCTACCTCACAACTCACACACACGTCAGTGGATATTAGAAATCGATATACCGCGGGGGTAGCGACCAGCGAGACTCCAGATATTAACAAAATGCGGGGGTAGCGAACATCATGACACACGCCCGTAGTTCGAACTATATACTACGGTTTACCAGAGTGGTTAAAAGCCCATACGCCGAATGGTTGTCCTTTCATGATACTAAGTGGCGAGTGTGTGTCAACATATCTAATATATAGTAATAACTGAAAAAAACTACACATGCAATAAATAAACAGAAATATAATGAATATACAAAAATATAATAAGCATGCAAAGTATTGTAAATAATTTGGCAAGGTATCATGCCTGGTAAGAAAGCTGCAAAGTGTAACGTCCAGATATCACACGCATAGGATCAGAAGCTATGGTCTCAGAACAATGTCTCCGGATACTGAAATAGATATCACCAACGTTCTCAGAATAAGCAAAATAGATAGAAAGCACTTCCCTCTCGTCCAATTTGGATACATGGGCAAAACGGTAATTTTGGGTCAAAGCGGGGTCCACTTGTGGTCCACTTTGCGCCGAAAAGTATGCCAATGATAAAGGTCTCTAAATGGAACAAATTATAAGTCAAACCAATTCTAAATGTCAATATGAACTCAACGGTACGTCCAATTTTGGATTTCGGTGAGCCGAACACAAATTTGCCCAAAAAGTCAATCGTAGGGCCCACCAATTGGTAACTTAGTCAACTGTTTCATAATTGCATGAAAATTGGGTCACAAGACTAGCGCATTTCCACGAGTCCGGTGGCGTAAGTTTCGTCGCAATCTGACGAGCGTGCACAAAATGCGCGTGGCTTTCGCAAAAGTTGCGACACGAGATTTGTCCGCGGATACGGACTGATTTCGACGCGCACATACGTCCGAATCAGTTTCGACAAACCCTCACGTGTCCGGGTACACTGCACACACCATTTGGTACACTTGGTACACAGCGGAACAGTCCCGTTTGGCGGGACGCGCTCCATTTCACAACTTTTAGAAATATAAAAAAAGTGTATTTTTGGGGTTTTCCAATGAATTTAACTCTACCAACATCAGTTAATAATCTAATATTAATTCACATAAATTAAACTAGGTCAAGTGGTCTCCGTATACCAAAAAGAAAAATCAGATTCGGATCTCTGTGGTGGGAGATACGAATCCGAGAACATAGGTGATCACTGTAGTTTTCTGCGATACCCACAAATTATCATTTTCTGCCAACTTTGACACTATTTTTGCCTAAGGTTACAAGTTGTTCGAGGTCTACTATCACACAAATTTTGGAGAGGGTTAAGGGGTGAGCGTACCGGTGAAGACGGGGTCGAGTTTGGTTCAGCGAGGTGACGGAAAACGACGCTGGAACACAGGTACCCTGTTGTTGAATTCTGCAGTTGCGTGAGGTACGCTTGGTCGCGATTGTCGGGGTCGGGTTCCGGGCGGCTGGACGACGGTCAGGATGCGGTGGTGGCGCTCTCTAGGTCTAGATGGAAAGAGGAGGAGAAAGGATGATCTAGGGTTAGGGTTTTGGTCGAAATAATATAATATATATAAGAGATCGAAAGAGAGGGTCGGGGTCTATCACGCGCGGGTTGGGGGTCTTCAATTGCTGCTGCTAGCTGCTATTCAAAGGCCGGTGTGGGCTCACTAGCAGGTGGTTTTTGCTTAAAGGGTAGGATGGTTTGCTGTGTGCTGTTGCTTTATAGCAAAGGGGGCGTGGTCTTTGCTGTGGTATCAAGGGGGCCGGGTGGAAGTTATGGGTAGCGGGCGATTGGATTGGGTAGGGTAGTTGAATGGGGGTTGGATCCAATAAGGGATTAAAATCTATTTTTTTCTTTCTTTTTCTTTTAAATATATATATATATATATATATATATATATATATATATATATAGAAAAATCTAGAATTATATTAATGTATACCATTAAACTAGCAACTGCCCAAAGGGTCTCCTACATGAAATAAATTCGGAAAAATTCCTAATGGCCCATAAATATCCTAAATTCATAAACACCTAAAATAAAAATTAAATAAAATCTAATTCTCCTAATTAGCACATAATTACTATAATTAAATTAATAATTAATAAAAAAGATTACTACGGTTTTTAGGATTAGGGGTTTTACATTCTACCCAACTTATAAAATTTTTGTCCTCGAAATTAAAATTATGCCATGGTAGAAAGTCAAGGATGGTATAAGATTTGCATTGTTTAAAATGCAAGGCTAGCTTTAAAGGAGGGGATGATGTTGCGCATTGCACATCTCAAAAAATTATGGAAAAATCCACATGAGCGAAAAATAGGTTTCTTCATGTGTCATATCCAATGGTGTGGACACCTAAATGCTCTTTTGCATAAAAGCGCCCAACAATTGAAAAGTTGCACAAAGATCAGGATGGATGATGGGCACGTCTAGGATAAGGGTGTGGAATTTGTAGAAAGACAGTGGCTAGTGTAGTGTTCCAATTAGCTATGCACGGTAAGGTGCTCTAAGCGATATAATTATTGCCAAATTTTATAAAATACCATGTTCTATCTCTAACTGGAATCAATCGTGCCTTAGTCTCACTATCTCAACCAAGTAGGTCTAATTTTGGGTGAGGGTTTTACAATCTACCCAACTTAAAATTTACCCATCTACACCTAAGGCTATACATCTAGGAAAAATATTCCTTAATTTCTTTAATCATGTTATTCAATCCTCAAGGTTTTAACATCAAACATATTACTTATGATATGTCCTTAATCAATTATAAAAGGGAGTCACTAAGTCATGTGATTAGCCTTATGGGGTATATCTAGTACTATCAGTATATCAAACCTATACCAAGCACGAGGTTTCGTCTTTCCGAAATCAGGGAAGACGGAAAACAATGATGAAGAGTTCAAGGAAAGGGTAATAGAAGTAGAAGTATGGGGATCAAGGCGTTTAAGGAATTCAAATGGGAATTGTCAAGGCAGTTGTGGATTGAGATCCTATTTTTTGGTAATTTCCTATTTACATGCTCGTATCAGTACAGTTATGTAACCAATACGATATGTCAGACATGTCTAGGGCAAGTATATTCGTCTATTACCGTATATCTCAATCCACTTACAGTAGTCATGCGAAGAGCGAACCAAGTGCACTAAGGTTAGCTAGATCTTAATACACCGATTATGATTAGGCAATTGTATCATTGTGTGCACCCAATAATACATATGTCATGAGCAAGCTCGATAAAAGAATAAGCTTGCAAAAACTAGGCTATAATAGCAGCATAAGTCAAGGTAGTACATCAAATATAAATACGCTGGATTATGATGAAAGAAGGTACATAATAATTCAAGTTCACAAAAAGATAAAACTCTATAATCACTACAGTTGTCATACTAATTCCTTGTCTAAGTCGATAGTCGACAAAGTAGGGGTATAGCCTCTAAGTTCTACAGTCTAAAAAAAACAATATTGTCCTAAGCTAGCATACAGTTAATATTGTTCAATTATACTTCAATAATAGGTCAAAAGATAATGTGATACTATATTGTACCCAACTTGTAACAATAAACTAGTACTATAATTGTCTTAAGGATACCGTAGAAACTACTATTAAGGTCTACAAGAAGGGGTCTTGGTACTTATTAGGGTATCCTTTTTCATTACATAGGTTATGGTCGTCTTAAGTCTTAGTCATAGCGCTTATAGAGCAAGCGTCAATAGTAAGAATGGAAAGTTACTGGCCTTCAAGGGAAAGGGAATATAACTCGTATCGAGGTGGGGGTACATGTTACATAATTTAAAACTAAGGGATAAGCACCAGGTCTCAATCTGCAAGAATAGCTTAAACCATCAAGTTCTAACTACGAAGCACACAATTTCAAAATTTAACATTAACCACTATAATCCCAGCAACTATATGTCCTTAACACAAAATAAATCACCTGGCCTACAATCAGAAGTATCAGACGACACAAGTTGAAAGATGAAGAGTAGAAGAACAAAATTTAGTCGTCGCGCAATCAGCGAACGTTAAGGTCGCCGAGGAACAACATATGAAATTAAAATAGAGGGATCTAGATAGCATCATGGTTCTTTAAGGGGGAGTGGTATGCTAGTTGCTATGTTCGAGGTATGATCAAGGAAAAAGTGTTTGATTACATTCCTCTAGGCTTCCTAAGGTGCTGTTTAATAATAATAAGATAATGATCTAAGTTTATAGTTCTCTAATACTATCTAACTATGAAGGTTAGGTTCAGTCCAAATTATAAATTTTGGTTTTCTATTGGTTCCTCAATACTAGGGTCAAACATTATGGTAAAACTTCTAACTAACTCTAGTAGTGTCTATACTACTCTCAAGTCTTCATAATACATCAAGGGGTAATGGTAAACCAATCTATAGATAAGGAATTCTAGGGTTCACTAGATATTCTAAACTAAATGGTGTGTCAACACTCTAGTTGTACTCTTAATAGGAAGGTTACCTTACTTTTCATCTATCGACAGGGACTTCTATATTCTAGGGGGCTATACTTAAGAAATTATAAGGGAAGTACATGAATCAAGCAGGATACAATTATTCGAATAGAATGGACTAGAAGGAGAGTGAATCATAGTCAATTATGGATGAGATCCTATACTCTATTCTTAGATGCAGGCTTGTTCGGTACAATAATATAACCGAGACAATATGCTCTCAACCTGCATGGGCCACCACAAAAACATGTCACGCCCCAGTCCCAAAAATACGTTGGACTAGGACACGTAAGCATGTCAGCTATATGGATATGACAACTCCAATATATGGAAACCAAAATCCACACGTACACTGTAATATGAATATCAATCCACAAGTGGTATAAACATATATCACAAGTCACATGGTATAATCTAAATCTCATCCACAGGAAATCAATATAAATGAATAACCAGCATCTATATAACTAAATCTCAATATAAGTATCTAGGGATGATAGTTGGATGGAAAAAAAATCCACTACCAACTCGAATGGAAAAGTATAACACAATAAACACAATATAAGAATACCAGCTAACGAGCACGGGCTCGAAGAGAAGACATCCTCGAAACATATATAACCATCCAAATCTGCGCTCCTACGAATACTCAAGAACAGATACACCTGGAAAGGGACCAGGTCCTCAGAGGGACGTAACAAAATACATAGAAGCAAGCCAATTTGAATACAGTAAACATGCATAATATTTGAAAATATATAAGTATGCTGTACAAGACAATCTATATGAATGCAAATGAGGACAACTTTTTGATGTATGGGCAAGGGTAGGGTACTCGATCTACCTCACAACTCACATACACGTCAGTGGACATCAAAAATTGACATACTGCGGGGGTAGCGACCAGCGAGACTCCAGAAATTGACATACCACGGGGGTAGCGACCAGCGCGACACACACCCGTAGTACGAACTGTATACTACGATTTACCAGAGTGGTTAAAAACCCATACGCCTAATGATTGTCCTCTCTTGATACTAAGTGTCAAGTGTGTGTCAACATATCTAATATATAGTAATGACTGAAAGAAACTACAAATGCATTAATAAACAGAAATGCAATAAATATACAGAAATATAATAAGCATGCAAAGTACTGTAAATAATTTGGCAAGGTATCTTGCCTGGTAAGAAGGCAGCAAAGTATAACGTACAGATGTCACGCGCACAGGATCAGAAGCTATGGCCTCAGAATAATGTCTTCGGATGCTGAAATATATATCAGCAACATTCCCAGAATAAGCAAAATAGCTAGAAAGAACTTCCCTTTCATCCAATTTGGACACAGGGGCAAAACGGTAATTTTGGGTCAAAGCGGGGTCTACCTGTGGTCCACTTTGCACCGAAAAGCATGCCAGGGATAAAGGTCTCTAAATAGGATAAATTATATGTCAAACCAATTCTAAATATCAATACTAACTCAACGGTACATCAAATTTTGGATTTCGGTGAACCGAACACAAATTCGCACAAAAAGTCAACCATAGGGCCCGCCAATTGGCGACTTGGTCAACTGTCTCAGAATTGCGTAAAAATTGGATCACAGGACCAATGCGTTACCACGAGTCTAGTGGCTCAAGTTTTGTCGTAATCTGACGAGCGTGCATAAAATGCACGAGGCTTTCACAAAAGTTGTGACACAGGGTTTGTCCGCGGATACGGACTGATTCTGATGAGCACATGCATCCGAATCAGTTTTTACGAACTCTCACGTGTCCGGATATACTGTGTGCACCATTTTGTATACTTGTTACATGGCAGGGCAGTTCCGTTTGGCGGGGCGCGCTCCGTTTCACAACTTTTGGAAATCTGGAAAAAGTATATTTTCGGGATTTTCCAACGAATTTAACTCTACCTACAACAGTTAATAATCTAATGTTAATTGACAGAAATTAAACTAGGTCAAGTGGTCTCCGCATAACAAAAAGAAAAATTGGATTCAAATATCTGTGGTGGGAGATACGAATCCGGGAACATAAGTGATCACCGTAGTTTTCTGTTATACCCAGAAATTATCATTTTCTGCCAACTTTGATGCTATTTTTGCCTATGGTTATGCGTTGTTCGAGGTCTACTATCATACAGATATTGTAGAGGGTTAAGGGGTGAGCGTACCGGTGATCACCGTAGTTTGGTTCAGCGAGATGATGAAAAACGACGCTGGAATAAGGTACCCTGCTGTTGAATTCTGCAGTTGCGCTGGGTGTGCGGGTCGTGTTCCGGGCGGCTGGACGGCGGTCAGGCTGCGGTGGCGGCACTTTTTAGGTCTAGATGGGAAGAGGAGGAGAAAGGATAATCTAGGATTAGGGTTTTGGTCGAAATAATATGATATATATAAGAGATCGAAAGAGAGGGTCGGGGTCTATCATGCGCGGGTTGGGGGGTCTTCAATTGCTACTGCTGGCTGCTATTCGAAGGCCGGGTATGGGCTCACTAGCGGGTGGCTTTTGCTTAAACGGTAGGATGGTTTGCTGTGTGTTGTTTCTTTATAGCAAAGGGGGCGTGGGCTTTGCTGTGGTATCAAGGGGGCCGGGTGGAAGTTATGGGTAGCTGGCTATTGGATTGGGTAGGGTAGTTGAATAGGGTTTGGATCCAAAAAGGGATTAAAATCTATTTTTTATTTTAAATATATATATATATATATATATATATACCCATAGAAAAATTTAGAATTATATTAATGCATACCATTAAGCTAGCAACTGTCCAAAGGGTCTCCTACATGAAATAAATTCAAAAAAATTCCTAATGGTCCCATAAATCTCCTAAATTCACAAACACCTAAAATAAAAATTAAATAAAATATATTTCTCCTAATTAGCACATAATTACTATAATTAAATTAATAATTAATAAAAAAGATTACTACGGTTTTTAGGATTAGGGGTTTTAAAGCCAGAGGTTCGGGATATTCATTTCAATGAGGTTCTAAACTAGGAAGTAAAGATCCTCATTCCATCTTTTTATGAGACATACTCAAAGATACTTGCGGAGGCACGCAAGGTAGAGCGGGAGTTGGGTTTGAAGCCCAAGAGTGACCGTGATTCTTTTTTGGGGGCCAACAGTAGTGCAGTATCTGCCAAACTTTCTTATTTTTAGTCCAGGTGTTTTCAGCAGCCACAGCAGCACCATACTCCAGCTAGGGAATTATTTCACCAGGTACCACAATAGCAGAGACAGTTACAGCAAGCTTCCTGTCACTACTGCAAGAAGCCCGGCCACATCTAGAAAGTTTAAAGGAGGAGGCTAGGAGTTTATTTGTATTGTGGTACTGAAGGGCATCAACTGACGGAGTGTTCTTCTAATCCTCCTCGTGCAGTTTAGGGAGCAACTTCAGCTCCGAGGGCACATATTAAACTACCTACCGTATAGTCGAAGGGACCACTTCCGATACAGCATCAATGTTATGTTCAGCATTAGCAGCAGGGAGGTGCGCGTCAAGGACGGGCATTTACAATGACCGTCGAGGAGGACGAACCCATCGGAGATATCATCGCAGGTTCTATTCTTCTTGATTCTATTTCTGCTTTGGCTTTGTTTGATAATAGTACTTTCCATAGTTTTGTATCTGTTTCTTTTGCTCTGAAGCATGGTTTGGTAGGTGAGACTTTGCTTAGGACATTCAAAATTATGACCGGAGGAAGCATTATCCTGGTTAATAATATTTGCAAGGATCGGAGAGCTTCTTTAGGAGGCCCAGAGTTGAGTGTGTATCTACTTGTAATACCACTGCCGAGCTATGATATTGTAGTCGGGATGGATTGGTTGAGTAGGCACCGTGCTAGCATAGATTGTAGAGGAGGTAGAGTTTTATTTGGTTCGCCGGGAGAGCCAGAGTTCGAGTTTGCTAAAGGAGATGCAGAGTAGGGAGAAGGCATTATTTATGTAGCAATGGTGGAAGATAAGGAGTTGTATAGCAGAGTTCTTGGATGTATTTCCTCAGGAATTGCCCGAATTGCCTCTAGATCAAGATATTGAATTCTCTATAGACTTGCTGCTAGGTGCAGAACTAATTTCGTAACATGTCTATAGAGTAAACAACAACGAGCTAGTCGAGCTGAAAAAGCAGGTGGAAGAATTGCAGGATAAGGGGTTTATCAGATTGAGTTCTTCACCATGGGAAGCCCCGATATTGTTTGTATCAAAGAAGGATGGATCGGGACGCATGTGCATTGATTACAGGGCAATAAATAATCTTACTATCAAGAATAAGTACCCTTTGCCATAGATTGATAATCTATTCGATCAGTTGAGTGGTGCCAAGGTGTTTACTAAGATAGATTTATGATCAGGCTATCACCACGTGAAAGTGAAGCCGGAGGACATACCGATGACTGCTTTTAGAACTCGGTATGGTCAGTACGATTTTTTGGTGATGCTGTTTTGGTTGACTAATGTATCGACAATATTTATGAGCTTGATGAACAAGGTTTTCCATCAGTACCTTGACAAGTTCGTGGTGTTTTCATCGACGACATACTCATATACTCGAAGACACCAAAGGAGCACGAGGAGCATTTACGGATTGTATTGGAGGTGCTAAGGAAGGAGAAGCTGTATGGGAAGCTGTTCAAGTGTTAGTTCTTCCTGGACAAGGTAGAGTTCTTGGGGCATGTTGTGACTGGTGATGGTATTTCAGTAGATCCGAAGAAGATCGCAATTGTGGAATCTTGGTAGACCCTGAGTTCGATGGCAGAGATTAGGAGTTTCTTGGGATTGGCAGGCTACTACAGGAAGTTTATGCATAATTTTTTGAGGATTGTCGAGCCGATGACCAGACTCACCAGGAAGGATGTAAATTTTCTCTAGACAGAGGATTGCCAGGTTGCTTTTAAGGAATTAAAGAAGATGTTGACGTCTGCTCTTATTTTGACATTGCCATCACGGTCTGGAGGTTTCACTATTTATAGTGATGCATCGGAGAAAGGTTTGGGTTGTGTTCTTCAGCAGAATGGGAAAGTGATTTTCTATGCATCCAGGCAATTGTGTCCTTGTAAAAAAAATATCCTACCTATGATTTGGAGTTGGTAGCAGTCATCTTCGCCCTGAAGTTATGGAAACATTATTTATACAGAGATCATATGGAGATCTTCACAGACCACAAGAGCTTGAAGTATATTTTTACGCATAAGGAGTTGAACATGAGGCAGCGTCGGTGGTTAGAACTGATGAAGGATTTCAATATATGTTTGCACTATCATCCTGGAAAAGCTAATGTAGTTGTCGATACTTTGAGTAGGTATCCAGTAGCTATGTTCTTGACATAGGATCGATATTTGTTGGAGGACTTGGAGAGCTTGGGCATCGAGGTGATAGTTCTTGGTTATACTATACAGATGTGGGGATTACAGATACATTTTGATTTGATGGACATAATCAAGGCCCCACAGTATAAAGATGTATCACTGAGAAGCATCAGAGCTCAGGTGAGAGCAGGATTGGAGGATGATTTTACCATTGCCGATGATGGTTCTTTGCGACATAGAGTTAGATTGTGTGTGCCTAGTAGGGAGCTGCATGAGTAGGTATTATAGGAAGGATATAGCTCTCAATATTCCATGCATCCAGGTACCAACAAGATGTATCGGGATATGCGAGAGAGTGTCTAGTGGAATGGCATAAAGAGGGAAGTGGTACAGTTTGTATCCAGATGTTTAGTGTGACAGCAAGTGAAAGTCGAGAGGCAGAGACCAAGAGGTTTACTTCAGCCATTACCCATTCCAGAGTGGAAGTGGGAGCACATTACTAAGGATTTTGTGTCCGGACTTCCAAGATCTCCAGGAGGAAAAGATGCGATTTGGGTCATCGTTGATAGGTTGACCAAGTCAGCCCATTTTTTGCCTTTTAATGTGAGTTTGTCTATAGAGAAGCTAGCAGAGATGTATGTGTGGCAGATCGTTAGGATACATGGAGTTCCCGTCAGCATAGTCTCGGATCGAGATAGTCGTTTCACTTCTCATTTCTGGAGGAGTTTACAGGAGAGTTTGGGCACTCAGCTCAAATTCAATACTGCATATCATCCCCAGACATATGGACAGTTAGAGAGGACTATTCAGACTCTCGAGGATATGTTGCACACTTGTGTACTAGATTTTGGGAGTTCTTGGAAGGACCATCTCCATTTGGTAGATTTTGCTTATAACAACAGTTACTAGGCTAGTATAGAGATGTCACCTTTTGAAGCTCTGTACGGTCGGAGATGTCGTACTCCTTTGTTATGGGAAGATGTTAGAGATAGAGTTTTGCTTGGGCCAGAGATGGTTGTAGATACAAAGGAGAAGGTTCAGTTGATCAGAGACAGACTTCCTGTGGCGCAGGACAGACAATGGCATTGGGCCGATAGCCACCGGAGATCTTTGGAGTTTGAGGTATAGTTTAGATTTTTGTTTTGTGCTTGTTATTGGTTGTTTGTTATAAATTAAGTTCTTAAGGTTCTGTTTTGTTCTAGGTGGGTGGTTTGGTGTTTCGGAGGATTTTTCCGACACGAGGCACGATTTGCTTCGGTTGAGGCGGGAAACTTAGTCCGCGATTCATCGAACCTTTCACTATTTTAGAGAGGGTCGATACAGTTGCTTATAGACTGGACTTGCCACCTACATTGGAGGGAGTACACAACGTGTTTAACTTGTCGCAGTTGAGATGGTACATGGCAGATCCTAGTCATGTATTAGATCACTCGGAGATAGAGGTGGGCCCTACTCTTAGCTATCCAGGGCAGCCATTTGAGATTCTGGATCGTAGAGAGAAGGTTCTAAGGAACTAAACTATTCCTTTGGTAGGCGTCGTATGGAGGTATCACTCTCTAGGGGAGTCTACCTGGGAGAAAGATGATGAAATGCGAGAGCGTTATCTATATTTGTTTGTGCCTTGAGGTATGTTCTTTCATTATTAGTTCTATTCCTTAACTCTGTTCATTTACTATTTTTTGTTAATTGTTAGGGGTAGTTTTTCATCTTTGAATTTCGAGGACAAAATTATTTCAAGGAGGGTAGACTTGTCACTACCATATTTTTTAGAAAAGGGTATTTTAGTAATTTCATAATTAATTAAATATTGTGCTTGATAAATAATTATTGTTGTATTATTTAATTATTGTTGTTAGATGTTAGTTACTTATTTTGGACTTGTGTTAGTGGACCTAACTAGTTTACTTTAGACTCATGGACCAACATGTATTAATTGTTAGAATTGAGCCAATTTAGAAAGCCCATTAATTAGGAGGATAATTAATTTAATTAAACCATTAGACTAGAATATTTCCTCCTTAATTATTTCTTTATGATAGACCCCAAGGGTTATAATGGATATTACATAGTGGCTTGAGAAAGGGGCCGGCCTATTTAAAAGAGGGGGAAAAGTTTCTGCCTCCTCTTTTCATTTGCAAACTAGATCTAGAATTTTCCTTAACCAAATTCCTTTATTTTCACTTTATTTTCCTACCAAATTTCATAATAATTTCTTCCCAAATAACCATTGGAGACTAGTGGAGCAAAAATCTAGAATAAAAAAGTAAGGATCTACAAGTTGGAGACTAATTTTATCACATTTGGAGGTTTCATTGGGAATCAATCTCCTATTAGGTACAATTCAATTTTTTTACTTAATTTAGGTTCTAAATCTGAGATTTACTATAAAAAATTAACCCATATGCATAGGCTACCCATAGAATTTGGTTTTGTGTTCATAGGCGGCCTATTAAGAAAGTTATGGTATTTTTTCTGTCAATTTTGGGAAAATTTTGAGATTGACATTTTTTTTGTCTCAATTGGTCCTATAGATCAATTTGGCAGTGCTTGTGTATTTGGGGCTAGTGTAGTGTCCATAATTGGGTACGTGTAGGTCGTATCCGAATAATTTGGTGATACATGTTGATTTGGGGGTTTTCCCTCCGATTCGGGACTTTGAGCGTGTCATATTTTGACACGGACATGTAGATTTGTGTTTGACTCTTCATATTATTCATAAATAATATATTAGACTTACTCGTGTCCTTCAGGGTACGTTTGGATGTGTGATGGACTCGTGTCGTAAGCGTATCCTAGATCTAGTGGGATACGGGTGTGATACTCTCCATAGGGTTGTACATTTATTTCTAGATTTAATTATCTTTTATTCTTGATCAGGGTGATATGTAATTATATGTATGTATATATATATATATATTGTTGTATTTATATATTTATGTATGCATATGGCATAAATCTATGTATCCATTATATCTATGTGTATATATATATTTTTATGTAACTATTCTTCTACATGTGTAAAAGATATTTAATGTGGTTGTTGTATATATATATATATATATATATATATATATATATATATATATTGTAGTATATATATATATATATGTATATATTAGGTATAGATGTATATATATAAGTTGTATATGTATATATATTGTGTATGAGTTATATATATATGATACCATATATGTGTTTGTTATGTTACTATGTATTATTATGTACATATATATGTATGTGGAAGGGTATATGCGTTTACATACATAGTGGTATTATATATAGTGTGTTATGTATATATATTATATATTGTGTTTTATATATATATATATATATATATATATATATATATATAATAGAGGAGAACAAGGAGCTTTGGCGATGGTTCAGTGTCACTAAATAGAAACAGCAGCAGCAGCAGCAGATGAAATAGCGACAGCAGCTGCAGCAGCTATAGTAACATCAACAGCAGCAACGACGGCTACAGCAGCAACAACGATGCAACAGCGAGGGTTTTGGCAACAGCAGCAGGAGTTTGTCACCGAAAACAACTGAGTATCAGTGGAATCAGAAGCTTCAGCGACAGTAGGTAGGACAATTAATGACAGTTTTGCGGTTTTATTAGATTTTTGTGTATTTAATTATATTAGATATATATGTATATAAATAGTATTAATATATATGTAGATATATTCCTAATTGTTAATTGTGTTTTAGTATACTATAATTATAATATTTAGTTGTTAGCATATATTATTTATGGGTAGTTCGTATAAACAAGATTTTGGATATTACCTTGAAAAGCCAAGTTAAGTATCAAGGTATTTGGGGATACCTAAGGTATTGGATTTGGGTATCAATATTATGGGTTAGTGTTGTGAGACAAAGTTGGTTCAAAACCAAGGTATCCATTTAATGTTTGTAATTAGAATTATATATAATTAATAATTGTTTGATATATATATGTGATATTTTACCTTTTTTTTTTTACGTATCCTGAGATACGTTATACTAGTATCCTAAGATGTAGTTTATGACCTAGACTTTAGTGTTTGAAACCAATATCTTTGGCATAGACCTGTGCAATCTAAAAATAGATAGTGTGACATAATTGACCATAGTTTGACCATAGTTGACCATAGTTTGACTATAGTTGACCATTGTTGACTTAGAGTTGACCTACTTTGACTTTTGACTTAGAATTGACTAGTTGACCTAGAAGTTGACTAGTTTAACTTATTTTCTTTTCGAAACTTTGTATTGATGTTATATTATATATTTAGGTCTTCGAGGCACTATATCAGACATCTGTGAGACTGTTCATTGGACTTCAGGCGAGTACATTCTCTGATAGTTTCTTATTTATGATATCCTCTATGTTCATTATATCTAGTGTAGATATCCTTGTTCTCTTGACACGATGGTTACATGGATTGGTATATCTGAATCTCGTCATGAGACGTTATTCCTTGGTATATGGTATATCGTGCAAGCCTTGTTTCTTTGATTATCTTGTACATGTATAGACACAGATTCACGGAAAGACTAGCTATCTTCTTGGGGAATCTCATGCCATAGCATACCATAGTTAGATCTATTATACCAGTCGAGGGTAGAAAGTATTTTAGTATAGATATGTGATCATACCCTCCTTGTATCATGTCTTGTTCATTGAATAATGTTAATCATACACCGCACATATGATTAGCCAAGCCATAAATCTTGTATCATGTTCCCAAGCCGATCACATGTTAAAGCTAGTACTCACACACTTAGTCATTAGTATTCTAGTTTATTGTTATATTGTTCATTATTGTATTTATTCCAATATTTCCTTATTGTATATCTCTTGTATCTATTGTGGATCTTGTATATTCACATCTATTTACTGTTATATAGTTTTTACCCTTGATTAGAACTGCTGTTAGAGATCTACTCTGCTCCTTTTCTGACTGGATATATTTTTTTCAGATGACACTGAGGACTGGTACCCTACACATTATGGACCTCAGAATATTATAGGTTTAGAGTCAGAGACCCTGGCTCAGGAGAGACTTATCCCAACTGAGATGGATGACCCGAGTTTAATAGATTCTTAGTATTCTTATACTGGATTTGTCTTCAGCTTTTTTTTGTTAGTATTCTTTCAGACTCATTGATGTATTATTTTAGACTCATGAGTTGTTTGTGACTATTATATTCTTTTATTTGATTCGTGCTCATTTTCATCTTAGATCTGTGATAGAGTATATTGTTATTATTGGTGGTTCATTATATTGATAGATAGATTATCCAAATAGCGTTCTACCACCGATTCTGCTACGTAGGCTGGGCGTTGTTCCTGACTTGCATTCCTACCTCGGGTGCGGGTCATGACACTAAGGTTATAAATAGTGGGCGTCTCCGACATAAAAAAAGTAGTCGTATCTACATGTAAAAGAGGCAAACATAGAGGCAATGCCCATAATTGAAAAGGAAGAAGACGAAGATAGAAGTGGCGCTAGAAGCCTCGCCAACCTCCTTGGTCCCAGATCGTCCACGAAGTAAAGAAGTTATTGTAGTGCTCGATCTCCAACGTCATACTTGTTCAGATCTTTTTTTTTTGTACTTTGATCCTTTTGGATAGGGATTCTCTTGTACACTTTGTCAATTTATAATAAATAATAGTTTTTTACCCTCTACCCTAAAAATCTATTTTTGTGATATAGATAAAAATGGTGACCCTGCAGCGGAAGGACTTCTCCTCCAATGAAAAGCTAGTGACACAATCCGAGGTGAACAAGTTACGTTCGACTCAAAGGATGTTGGTCATTTGCTACGACGAACAAGCATTAAAAGATATATTAGACAAGCCGAGCTCACCAATGAGACCCGTACAACCTCATAAGACTCGCAGAATTCAGGATGTCAGTGCCGCTGTGCCAAACACGAAGTCAGTGTCAGATGCATTATCAACCCATACCATAGTTGCACCAGCGGTTGATCCATACTTCGTCGACAAGACGAGTCCCTTGTCGAGGCCCTTACGACCTCAAAAAGTTTGAAGGATGTGGGCTGCTAAGGCAGCTGTGTTGAACCCTGAATTTGCTCTAAAAGTACCGCCAACCTTCTGTTGGCCCAATATTAATATTGAGTTTTTGGATATGGCTAATCACTTAAGTTTAGGATTATGATAATAAATCAATCACTATAGTTACTTCTACTTAAACATAACATTATCTTGATATGCATTAATGTTATAATATTTGCTTCTGTATACTGCTTTATTCATCTAATATGTATATGTAGAAGGCAATAAGAAAGATCAACATGGATATATGCTATGACGAAATAATGATGAGCCAACGGCGACGTTATACTAGAAGATTTCTCTGAACTGCCTATGACTTATTTGGAGCCACGCACCTAGGAGTTTAGCAAATATTTTAGAAGTTTGGCATCATTAGTGCTCTTGGTTTACAATAATATAATTTGATATTTATTGAGTCTAGGACTTATATACATCGGGTCTCACTGGCATAACCTAAGTCTACTTAAATAAACCCTTGAACCTATCCACCAAATCAACCTACATTCAAATCCAAACCTCACTAGAATAGGCAACCAAACTCCGGCCGAATTTGTGCTAAACTCAAACCAAACTCGGTCACCTATAAAGTATGAAATCAATCCAGTTATTACATCCCTGATTTCTTGCCCCAATATTCAAAAAATTGAATTAAATCCAACCCGAACTCTGTCTGAATTGGGTTTGCTAACACTATAAATATGATTTATTCTCACATTCCAACTCACTCAACCATTCTCATTCTTTCTATCCTATAGTGAGTAAACCCTCGGTGCCTAAACTTTTCTATCTCCAAGATCAACTTTCAGTCTTCTAGTGCCAATTGTGATCTCGATTAGAAGTCTGTCAAAGTTCTAATAGCTTGGTTTATCAAGCCCCTCTTATGTTTAAAATCTATGTGCTCTTCATATCAAATGCACTTATGTGAAGTTGTGAGCCTTCAGATCAAAACTTGTGGTTGTAAAGAACTGGCAAGCCTTCGGATCAAAGCTTGTGATTCACTATTGGTGATTATTATGGATACAACTCCAAGAAAGAGTTCTCGGGACTAGACTAGTCCTCTAAGAGAGAAACTAGTATAAATTGTGGTATTTGATTTTTTTTCTCGTACTCTTACTGCTTTATATATATATGTATTGCATAGACACTGTTACTTGTTAGCTGCTTTCATATTGCACAAAAATTTTAATTGGATAGATTATTCCACTGTACTCTATTCACCCCCTCTAGAGTTTTCCTATGGTTCTACAACTGGTAACAGAGTAGGTACTCTCTGAATTGGTTTTTGATACCAATTGCTCCTACAATTGGTTTTAGAGCTAGTTCTCTTGATATAGGATTAATATCCTAAGAGACTTATGGTATATGTTAGATCTATTTACACCAACAATGGTGAAGGCCAATCCACAAATAGGTTATCCCTATTTGATGGTACCAACTAAACATACTGAAAAACACGTATGACTTTTTATCTCAGATCACTAGACTTTGATCTTTGATCAATAGTTAAGGATGGCTTCAAAAAGTCTACTAGAATTATTGTAAATGGTAATCTCATAGATAATCCTAAAGATAAGTATTCTAATATAGAAAAGAAATAATCTAGTCTTGATACTAGAGCTGTAAATACTTTATTTTGTTCCTTAGATAGTACCGAGTTCAACAGAGTATCTACATGTACCAGTTTACATGAGATCTAAAAACTTTTCGAGGTGACTCATGAAGGAACTACTCAGGTGAATGAGCCTAAGATAAGCAAACTGACACAAGAATAAGAGGTGTTCAAGGTGAAGTCAAATGAGACCATTATGCAGATGTTTAAATGATTTCTTGATATCGTCAATCCTCTATCCTCTCGACAAGGAGTACAACAACGATAAAGAGATACAAAAGGTGCTTATGGGACTTCCGAAGAACTGGAACCCAAAAGCAATTACGATCATTGAAGGAAATGACCTTACTACAAAGATGCTGGAAACACTCATGGGAAAGTTGATGACACATGAGCTGGACCTCAACGACCTCAAAGAAGAGTCAACTCCCAAAGAGAAGGCCATTGGACTCAAGGGGCATCATAAAAGATCTTTTAACGATTCCTCTGAATATGAAGAAGCCGACGAAGATTCCGACAATGAGGATCTGGCCCAAATTCCTAAGAAGTTCGTCAAGCAATTCTTTAAGTTTGTGAAATCAAACCAAAAGATGAAAGATATTGAAGAAGAACCAATTTTCTACAACTACAGAAGGCCAGGCCACATGATAAAAGATTGCTCCAAAGCAAAAAAAAGAATCGATATTCGCAAACAAACAAAGAAGGATCTTCATCTCACAAATATGCAAATACAAGCATCTGGTACGAAAGTGAAGCTAGTTATTCGGAAGAAGAAAGTCCTCGACATGTTGCAAAAGTATGCTTAACGGCATCAACTAACGAGGTACAAGATAATCCTCTATTTGAAGAGTTTTCTTATGATGAATTATTTGACGCTTTCAATAATTTATTTGAAGATCACAAGAAGCTTATGAATAAGTATAAGTAAGCTAGAAAAGATATTAAATCTTATCAGCTTGAGAATGAAAAGCTTATTTGTTTACTAAATAAAGCTAGAGATAATTTCTCTCCGGACGATTCCATTAAAATCTTCAAACTTAAGATTAGCTTACAATAAGAACTTGACTACTTTGATTAAAGCAATCATGAAAATGCTAAACTTAAGGAGGACTTAGAACAAGAGAAGAATAAGTTTTCTTATGCTTCACTTAGAATTGATGCTCTTACTGCTAAATATGATGATTTATATGCCAAATCTAAAAAATTAGAAATTAGATTGGGAAAGCAGGTCATAAAACATACTACTCAGTCTAACATGAGACATGTGGCTAAATAAAAGAGCACTCAAAATAAGACACTAACAAACAAACCAAATGCTTCACACTATCATGCATGTAGAACAAAAAATACTTCACATAATCATGCATTTTATTATAAATATCCACGCAATACACGTCACACCACTTCATTTACTCATACTTCTATACCCAACACAAATGCCTATGCTACATGTCATTATTGTGGTTTCAAAGGAAAAATTTCAGATCGGTGTAGGGCTAAAAATTTTGTTGATATGAATATATATATAAATGGGTTTCCAAAGGTAATAAATATGGATCCAAATCATGGATACCAATGTTTTTGCCTAATGATGTAGGTAGAATGTTTTGTGTCAGGATTTAGTACCAAGGAGAATGTTGGTGATTGCAAAGCTACAAAGGTCATCTTTCAATCAATTGCACCAACATAAATATGATCACTTTAGCCACTTTGGTAACATGCTAATTAATTTTTTCTAAATGACTATAATTATTGAATCTAGCGTATCTCTTATTGATATCTTTTATTTGTTATTTAGTTAAATTAATTTGAGATATGGTAATGACATGTGTATTTAATTTTCTTTTAATTACTTTTATTCAGCATGACTAGTTGATTAAGTGATACTATGGAATTATTTACTTTCTATTAGAATGATACAATTGTCTATGCATGTTTTATTTCTGTTACTAAACTTTATTTGTCAAGAATTAGAATTTTAGATGTTGATGTTGTATGATGTTATAATTAGCATATATATCCATCAAATCTATGTTCCATAAAGTTAATATTACTTTTGGTTATAAGCCGAAAGGGCCCTTCTATCAAAAAGGCGTAAAAATCCTAAGTGACATGGTACTTAAGTGTCTTCGGACCACCGCTAGCTAGGATCCGGCCCCTACAACTAAACCCAAGATAATCAACAATTTATTGAATAATAATTTATTAAGGTCTATTTACAATTATTTCTAGAATACAACAGTGAATCTGAGCCCTACTTTTGACTTAAAGTTGACAACTTTTAGTATAGACAATGACACTATGCAAGCACTACTTTGGATTTTTCTAACAATTTCTGAACTATATTTAACTTTCAGTTTAGACTTTGGCTAGTTGCAATGATATGCATATTTTCTTTTCTACTACTTGATTTTTGTAGTATTTAAATCTTTTCATGCATGCCTCCTAACTTTTAAGATTTATTTATGTTAGGATATCTAAAGAGAAGTTGTTTAATTGTCTGACAAATATGAATATTCACTTATGCTTCTCTTGTATTATAGTTACCAAATGTTTGATAGTTATTTAATCTATATCTTGGATATGTCTGCATCTAGTTAGTTTCAATTGGTAACTATTTAAGTCATTGTTATGCAGTCATTATTCTATATGATTCCTTATGTTGACATCCTAGCTACTTACACCTGATTATGTTATATGCATTAGTTTAATCACCTTGCCTTCACGATAGTTTCTTTGTTTCCGGAAGAGCCGTAAACTAGCTATTTTTACAAAGGAGGAGAAATATGTCAAAAAAGTGCATATTTGCAAAACGTCTCATGTACTATGGGGGAGCTTATGCATATTTAGAAGCTTAGGTAATATATCTACTATGGGGGAGATTGTTTTTGATCATGTCAACGGATGAAAAGTAAGTTTAAGTATGTAAGTATATGTTTAAGTCATATACTTATAGTGATTTGTGCTTATTGTGATTGATATATGCATCAATTATATATCTTAAACTTAACTTATTTGCCATAATAAAAAATGGAAAGATTGTTGGCCCAATATTTATATTGAGTTTTTTAATATGGATAATCACTTAAGTTTAGCATTATGATAATTGATTAATTACTATAGTAACTTCAACTTAAACTTAGCATTGTTGTCATGACCCGTACCCGAAAATTGGGCATGAGTTATGGGTACATCCAGCCTACGCCGCAACATTAGTGGTAGAATATTGTAAATGTCCATAATACCATCTAACAACTCACGCAATGATATGTATATATCCTGTCAATGGTAACTCGCTCCATAAGGAGGACAAGATGAATATATTTAACATCAATACTCAATCAAACAAATTAGAGAAAGAGAATGGCACGATGTCATAAACGAAGGGAAATAACAAGTCATTATAATATCCAAGTCAAGAGTTTAGCAAATAACACTAAGGATCTCAATATAAATAATATGCCAAGGTCTAAGCTGGAAATATATCCAGTACAAATAAAGGTACTAGCTACTGGTCTGCTATAGCTAGGTATGTCTCCACAACAGCTGAAATCAGATCATCCTGGACTAAAGGATATACCTGAGCTGGCTCTCCATCTAACGGGCCATAGTAGGTAGGACACCAGTCCTCTAAAGAGTCGTCTGGAAAAATATATCCAATCAGGAAAGAAACGAAGTACAAACTCTGAAAGCAGTTTTATATACATGGTAGAGAATATATAATAGCAATAAAAATGAATACAAGACGCACATGTAACTATGAAGTAGAAATATAACTAGAAGAGTAAATACAAGCAAAATGGTGTGAACTTTCAATAAGAGAACTATAAATAAAAGAACTGATGATACTAACTAGTGCCTTAGAGTATAAGTTCATTATGTGATCAGATTAGGTTGCACACGAATATTCTACGGTAACTCAATTACACGTGTAGGGTGTAATTGACATGCACACGAATAAACTAAGGGTTTGATCACATAATCAACTCCTACTCCCCCCGTCCAGACTAATGTTCATGTATTAAATCATGACATGTTACGCACATGAACGTAATATGGGCACATGGAGTACACGATATGTACGAGCACAAGGAATACTCAAAGCACACGATAAAGTACATGCGTAAGAAGTATCCAATGCACTCGTCAAATAAAAAATATCTCCTAACTCGATCCATATAATACCAGCTCGTGTAACATGGTGTCAAAATCAAGTAAATAAATCTAGAACATATGATATATATACTATTAAGTACTGAAAAGTAATAGAGAATGTACTCGCCTGAGATCCTGAGAAAATGAGGAAGAACGATATCCTGAACTGGTGTCATAGAAATCTATGTAAGAATTTATAGGTTACTAGGTGTAATGAAAGAGAAAGGAGTTTAAATAAATGAAATAGGTGATTTCTAGGTCAAACAAGGTCACTTGGGTCAAACGGGGTCATACTAGGTCAAAGGTTGACTTTTAGAGTCAAACTAGTCAATATTTGTCAACTCTAGTCGACCATTATTAGTTATTAAGTAGCTAAAACAAGTCAATCTAACTAAACTAGTCAACTAATACTAATATCTATGATATGCTAGATATCATACTAGATGTATATATAATTATCTAGCTTATGTAAACTAGTATTATATAGTATCTTAACTATATAATTAGTACCAATATTTTAATACTTAGCCCTGGTATCAAGGTATTCCAATACCTCACCATTAACTAGTCAAAACATCCATATCTAATTATTAATATCTTACCTCACCCTTACCAACTCAATACCTTCGCTAATTGGTATCAATACCTAAAACCTATTCCTAATACCTTGACTGATACCCCAACCTTCCTTTAACACTTGCACCTATACAAACTATGCATTGATACATAGTTTTTGCATACTGTAACATAGTTTTTGCACACTCCAATACTTACCCACTGCATCACAGAGATAATATGCTATACAAACTTAACACTAACCAAATACCTACACTAATATACCCCAACCACTCGTTGCACCTCACTTAGTAGTCACAAATCCCTACTCTTCACATATGATACTAACTAGTACACTCCCTCACATATATACTACACACTAACTAATCATATAAATACACTCTAAAACTACACACTCCTCTCTTGTACTAGCACATCATGCTACTGCTCCTGAGTTTCCCTCCCCTTCGAGTTTAATTCACTACTGAATATGCTATTGCTGCTATTACTGAGGTTTCATATCCCGATACCCCTCATTTGACACCAAGTCACTGCAGCACCCGATACCCCACTGTCTTACCTCCTTGCTACTGTCTACCTATCAGTGCATTTGTATTGTACTGATGTATACCTACCTGCCAGTGCAGTTGCTGCCCTCACTTCTTAAAATCTTGAGCTCCATTTCTTCCCTCTCCACACTTATTAACAATGTATAATACTACCTACTGTGCCTGCTGTGTACTGAATACCATATCATACCACTGCTATCTCAAATGACTCTTCATAAACACCACCACACTAACTCCACTAAAATATTACACAAACTCTGATACACTGATACCTTGCTCTCGATCCCATTTAACCACATTCATAACTGTATCAACAATGATTTCCAACTCGATTACCTAATGATATTGCAACTAATCAGTAAGTATGGTGCACTGATATCTGACAAATATTCATCCTAAATGATATGTGAACACAACACTATAATAACTGAATACTCACCTCCTTTCTACTGCCCAGGCAACCACTTACCCGAGTCACCCTTTAAACTTACTAATGATGTCCATGCCTATATATCGAGTGTCAGTACACTGCCCGCTTGTGCACTTGATACACTCCTTCCTCAACACTCACCTGCACTCTCAGTCACATCCCCTTGCTTCTTTTCACTCTCAATAGATAATTTAAACTGGGAACACCACTACCTTTTTTTGATGCTCTGTTGGAACAAGCAAGTATCGGTTCTCATAATCTACATGCTATCCAGTAGCCTAACACAACTCCCCAATACACATTACTGGGCTCAAGCACATTCTTATGTCTGATATACTCATAAATGGTACATTCTAATACTGATGCTACAAAGCAATAGTATTGATGCCTTTCTAATACTGCAATTTTGTTGCCAATATAGCATGTTGCATTCAGTAAAATACAGTATTATTGTTGTTCTGTGAACACTCGAGCACCCCAACTTATTTTACACCCCCCCTTTATTCTAATTACTCCACACATGCCTGCAACAAAGACTTACCTGGGTATCCAGACTACCTTGTCCTGCAGTCACTGGTACACCCTCTCTAATTTGCCCGACCTACTCCTATTACTTGCTGCTGCTGTTGACTTCTAATTTCCTCCCCTCACATATACTCCCAACTAATTAGCTCAAGAAGTCAATACATCACTTTCTAATATACCCCTAGACGAACATACTCACATAGTGAATATTCATCTAGAACTCACATATAATATCCATATTACATATAAATACATATGTATACCCTTTAATACATATACTAATACATATAAGCATAGATATATCTATAAATATGATTAGATATATATAGTTAGAATACATAACACAAATGCTAATACTCTATAGATACAACTACATGAATACTTATCATGTTATTCCATCAAACACTTTAAATGCAATATCAAGATAACTATGATACACCCTCAAACATCCATTCCATTTTGATACCACTACACAAAATGCATCATACACATCCTAATATATTAAATACAATATAAAATAACAAGGAATGATCCATTAGGCATTCTATCAAATACTTGGTGTGCTACCTCAGAGTTTTCTCCAAATGGCTACAAAACTCAATGTAACTCTCTCCAATAGCCTCCTATGGACCTATTTCTCCTTTCTATGGGTAGCCCTAAGCTAAGAAAGGGTTCCTATGGGTCTATTATACAATTCTAGTATGAAAATAACAAAGGAAAATGGATTTTACCTATTGGGAGATGGATTCCAAATGTGGTTCTTTCCAATGGCCACAAGGATGAGAAATTGACTCCAATTCCTAGCAATGCTCCTCTTCTTATAGCCTCTTATAATCCTGAAGCTTCTAGCTCTCCATGGAGATAAAAATGAGAGGGATGGGGCTTGGTTATGAAGGAATTTGGTGGCAGGAATAGAGGAACTTGTTGATAAACTAATGAGGAGGAAATAAATAAAGTGGTTAGCATTAATGAGGCTACCCTCCCTCTAAATAGGGCCGACCACCTTAGGGTTAGGGTTGATTTAGTTTCAAATATCTAGAATACCTTTCCAACTTGTCATGAAGGATTTAGCTAAATGAGGGTTTAATTAAGAAGGTTCTAATATTTAAAAGAATGAGGATTCTATTCATTCCTTTATTATAACTAATCAACTAAGGCTAATTAAATAGGTATCACAAATGTTCATAACAAGTCTAGTCGGGTTCAAGTCTAGTTGGGTTCATTACCAACTAGTCTAATTAAGGGCTAACACACAATTATCTACATTAATTATCAATATATATATACAACCACATAAATTTTTTTATGTAATAAAATATATGAATAATAATATTACCAAAATGACCATAACACCCATATCCTGAAAAGTGATAGTTCTAATCATTCAGATATATATATTAATGTTATAATATTTGCTTTTGTATATTGCTTTGTTCGTCTAACATGTATGTGCATAAAGTAATAGGCATGATCAATATGGACATATGCTATGACAAAATGATGATGAACGAAATATGATATTATACCAGAAAATGACTCTGAACCTCCTACGACTTATCTGGAGCCTCGCACCCGAGGGTTCAGTAAATATTTTAGAAATTTTACATCATCAGTGCTTTTGGTTTTTAGTAATGTAATTTGGTATTTATTAAGTCTAGGACTTATGTACATCGAGTCGCACTAGCATAACCTAAGTCCACTTAAATAAACCCTTGAACATATCCACTAAATTAGCCCACATTCAAACCCAAACCTTACTAGAATAGGGACCCAAACTTGGGCCAAATTTATGGTGAACTCGTACAGAACTCGGTCACCTATATAGTAAGAAATTAACCCAGTTATTACATTACTGATTTCTTGGCCCAACGTTCAAAATTTTGAATTAGTTTCTACCCGAACTATGGTTGAATTGCCAATACCCTATAAATATGATTTCATTTCCACATTCTAACTCATTCAACTTCTTATTCTTTCTATCCTATAGTGAGTAATCCCTCAGAGTCTAAAATTTTCTATCAACAAGATCAACTCTGAGCCTTCTAGTGCCAAGTGCAATCTTGGTTAGAAGTATGTCAGAGTTGTAACTGCTTAGTTCATCAAGCCCCTCTTCTGTTTGAAGTCTGTATGCTCTTCGTATCAAACTTACGTGTGTGAAGTTGTGAGCCTTCGGATAAAAACTTGTGGTTGTAAAGAAGTGCCAAACATTCGGATCAAAGCTTGTGATTCATTATTGGTGATTATAGTGGATATAACTCCGAGCAAGAGTTCTCGGGACTGGACTAGTCCTCTCAGGGAAAAACTAGTATACATCTCGGTGTTTGCTCTTCCTCTCTCTTACTCTTACTTCTTTATTTATGTCTGTCTTATATATATATTGTTAGTTCTTTGTTGTCTTTATGTTACACATAATTTTTAATTTGATAGATTATTCCGCTGTACCCTTTTTACCCCTTCTAAAGTTGCCTAACGGTCCTACACCTTCGTCCCAGGTGCACATAAGGTTGGCACGCATCATGTCTCCATCTCTAAAGCTGCGCTCGAGAAGAGCCACAGGTGCACATAAGGTTGGCATACTTTTAAGGAAAATGACACTGTGGCGCACTTTGGAAGAGAATGCCACTGCGGCTGGGTCGCTAAACGACAACTTGGGTCTGCGTATCGTAGCTGCGCTATAATAATTACCTCTAACTCTTCAATTTCTGGCTTTGTCAGCTGTCAATCTTCTGCATTAAAAATTGAGAGAGAGAATATAGTTTATACGCCATCTTTCATAACATTAACAAAGTGTGCCACTTTTTTACTCTCTAAATAATGTGCCATTCTCAAAAATTAATGGAAAGTGCGCCAAAGAGAATGTGCGCCTTTCTTCTGGAACAAGTAGAAAGTGCACCATTCTTCTACTTGTAGGGTTTATTTGTAGAAAATTGAGTAATCTATCTGAGGCACACTTTTTATGCTTCTACAATGTGCCCACAGTGCCATCGCCACTATGCATCTTAGTATGCACCTGCAGTGTCATACTCCACTACCCCTTCATATGCTTCCCAAGGTATAGTCATAGCTATCCAAATAAGGTCATGATACCTAACACTAGTATTATGGACGATAACAACCCCATATCTTGGCTTGACATGTGGCAGCCTTAACATTGTATGCTCCTGCAGTGCCATATGACAATATGCATGTGGTGCTCCGTTCCCCCTATTCGGGGAGCGCGGCTAATAACTACTAGACGGTATCATTCGATCGAGATAGATTAAAACAAGAACTCATCCTCGTTATGGATTTGTCTCTTCAGAATCGATTTCCATATTCAGTTGACCATGCCCCCGGGATCGACTTAGCGGCAGAGTCAGGAGGGACCTCTCCGCTGCATCTTTTGTTGCCTAGTTTTCGTTGTCGCTTGTTGCTTTCGTGCCTTGAGTTGGTTTTTGAATTTGCTTGAGTTTTTTTGAACGGTTTTTATGGATTTTATTATTTTTATCCATTGAACTATACTTTAATTCCGATCATGGAAAGAGTGGAAGAGTTATTGATCAGCTGTTCGTGTCAATGCAGGTGAATGAACAGTAGGTGACGCTAGAGCGGAGTCTTAAAGCATCTATTTCCTTCTTCCTACCAACTAACTAAGTGAGTGGCTACCATCCCGATTAGCTAGCCCTTCTTCCAGTCTTCAAATCATAATCTTGTGTTCTTTCTTGCCCCGATCAGACGATGCCAAGTAATAACTAAAAGACTTCAAGATAATAAGGGAATGGACTTGGGTTATACTGCTTGTCAACAAACTTGTGAACGGTTACCTATTTCATGCTAGTTGTTCAAAATGTTCTCATGTGTGCTTCAATTTTAGTTAGAATGTTTACTTCTTCGATAAATTAAGCTATGTGTAGAAGACACTTGTTTATGCCACAACTATTCAGGAAGATTATGCAAAATAAATTATATCATATTGCTTGTCTCAAATGCTCATTGCCTCAACTGCATCAATGGATAATTTCAATATAAATGCCGCTGATCACGGATAACTTGTGCACAAGGTCATAGTTTATGTGGACGGTCGCTGGGGCACTGGCACCGATCTGATCTGGATGGAACCTTATTTTTTGTCTTCATGTACATCGGACATGATGGTTTATGGCGCCCTCATGTTCACACTACATATCATCCTCGTCAATGACTAAAATTGGTCCATTTGGCATACGCCAGTGATCCCCTTGTATATTTAAACCTGTTACAAAGCTAACTTGTGTCTTCTTGGCAGGGAAGGCATGGTAAGTATTGTGCAGGTCGTTCAGACGGGCAGGTAAAGGTCACCGAATGGTGGTGGGTTATTTTACTGACTTCTGTACCTATTGGTTGCTGTAAAATGAACTAAGGCAAGATAAAAAGACCATAATAAATATACATGCTTCATTAAAAACAACGTATTGATTGGTATAATTGGGTTAGCTTGCCTTCACCAGTATATTTCGTTGTACTGACCCTCGTTGAAACAGGTTCCCCGCGCTAAGGACAACCAAGCGAGGAGCAGAAGTCATTCCCCCAATCTAGTCCAGCTGTAGGCACGCCTTGATCTGTGACACCTTTTGAAGTATTTTGAAGAAGAAGCTAGCAACCCAAGCAAACATGCAGCTTCGTGGGAAGGCTGTCATTCCTCCAGGAGGTCTTACATTTTGAGTTTTAGTAAGGAATGTAATGTACAGGACTGCTATCTCATTTTGTGTCAATACTTTTGTAAGCCTATAGAGGCAACCTTATGACTCAGTTCAAGAGTTTGTAATAGATGTTCATATTATAAATAAAAGAGAACTTTTCCATGATTCATATCTATGATTCAATTTATCTGCGTACTCTGAATATGTACTCGCTATGCAAAAATAAAATACAAAGCCTTGTGCGGTGCACAACAAAGGCCCGCACGGCGGTCACGCCCGGGGGACGACTATCGATTCCACGGAATCGGGGCGTGACATGTTGGTATCAGAGCTCAGCTTCAAAGTTCCTCTGACCCTTCGCATGGGAAAAGTTTCTTTAACGATAAATCCCTGAATGAAATCTTGCACTCGTTAGGCCAAAATGAGATGCGTTCTTACAATAAGTCCATAATACGTTATGATCCTGATATAATTTACCTTCTTTTGAAGGAATGACGCAAGCGTAACCATCAGCGCAACCACCGGGCGAGACACACGCCCAGGAAAGCAGTTCAGGCACTTCGGGAAGCTCACGTAGCCAGCGAGCCATGTCTCGAGTCGATCCGCTTCAGCAAATGATGCGGATATTGGAAGCAAGCAAGCAAAGGGATGAAGCTCGTTATGAACGGGCTGAAAGATGAGCGGATAAGAGACTCCTCAAGTTTTAAGACAATATAGAGGCAAGATTCTCAGTCCAACAGAAGCAAGTAGATACCCTACAACAGATTGTTCAGACCTTGGCCTCCAACCATTCCGCAATAACAGCGGCTATACCGATGGAGCAGCCAGTGCTTGAAGTTGAAATGCCTCCAACACCAAGGACGAGGGAAGTGACTGCCTTCAACTTCGACGACTTCAAGAAAGTCTGTAACACCGCATTCAAGGGGACTAAGTATCCGATAGTGGCTCTAGATTGGTTGGCCGAACTTGAGGATCATTTCTCACTGCTAGAAATGCCTGAAGAAAAGTGTGCCGCATATGCTCAACTACAGCTTTGCCTTAATGCGCACGATTGGTGGGACGTGCATCGACGATATCTTCCAACTGATAATGGAGGGGAGACAATCGCATGGGCCACCCTCCATGGCGCATTTGAGGAGGAGTTTATACCCTCGCCTGTATGACGTCAGAAGGAAAATGAGTTTGTACAACTGCGGCAGGGCAGCATGACAGTTAAACAATACTCTGCTGAATTCAATAACTTGCCAAATTTGCTAGTTCCTATCTACCTGATGCAGCGAGTCATGCCAGACAATTTAAGGGAGGTCTACGTCTCACCATCCACGTGCACGTAGTCGTTCCACAGTACCAGACAATGCGTAAAGTTTTGAATCATGCCCTTTCTCTTGAACCGCAGTATCCTCATGTTTCTACCAGTGCCGTGCATACCTCTAATCATAAATGCCAAGGCAACGATAGAGGAAACAATGCTGCAAAGCGTCACAATGACGGCGGCAAGCAGAAAGAAAATCCAGACAAAGTATGTAACTTCTGTAAGAAATAAGGGCATCTCTTCAACGATTGTCGTAGGAGGCTCGGAGTATGCCACCTTTTTAGCGATCCAAATCACAAAATGCAAGACTGTTCGCTCTTCTCCGAACGTCGCCAGCCAAATCTGACTCGGACTGCTGTAACCCAGGCCAACAGAGCTGCGCCTCAGCAAGGGCGTAATCAGGCTCAAGGCCGAGTCTATACCATGACACGGGAAGAAGTTTTAGCTTCAGATACCGTCGTGTCAGGTACTTTGCTTTACAATAACATACCTGCTCGTGTAGTATTTGATTCTGGTGTAACACATAGTTTTATTTCCACAAATTTTGCCGTAGAGAACAATGTAAAAATGACTCCGTTGTATCTAGACTTAAGTGTTAGTACCCCTCCGGCACGAAAATACGTATTCGTTCAGTATGCCAAGGTGGATTCATCTGTATAGGAGAAAGAAAGCTATCGCTTAATGTTTTAGTTCTAGATGTTCGGGACTACGATATCATTTTGGGAATGGATTGGCTCAGTACATGCTCGGCAACTATTGAATGTGCAAAAAAGTGAGTCATCTTTTGCCTGCCTGGTGAAGCCGAGTTCTGCTACACTAGTGGTCCAACAACTGATGCATCCGGGGCCTGCATGGTGATTTCGGCAACATCTACTCGGCGAATGCTCCACTCTGGCTGTGAGGGATTTCTAGCATCCGTTCGGGACACACGGCAGGACTACACAAACGTCGAGTCTACTTTCGTTGAGACGGAGTTCCCCGATGTGTTTTCGAGTGAACTACCCGGCATGCCGCCAGACCAAGAGATTGAATTCACCATAGACACCTTCTCGAATGCACAGCCGATCTCTAATCCTCTGTATAGAATGGCCCCTGCTGAACTAAAAGAATTAAAATGCCAACTACAAGAGTTACTAGATCGTGGGTTCATCCGACCGAGCGTGTCTCTTTGGGGCGCGCCTGTGCTCTTCGTAAAGAAGAAGGACGGAACACTACGCCTCTGCATCTACTATCGGGAGCTGAACAAGGTCACAATCAGAAACAAATATCCTCTGCCACAGATAGATGACCTGTTTGATCAGCTATAGGGGGCAGCGGTATTTTCAAAAATTGATCTTCGCTCGGGTTACCACCAGCTGAAGATTAAGCCTGAAGATATGCCGAAGACTGCCTTCCGAACCCGATACGGACATTATGAATTTTCAGTGATACCGTTTGGACTAATGAATGCACCTGCTGCATTCATGGATATAATGAATCGTGTATTCTGGCCATTCATCGATAAATTTGTGGTAGTTTTTATCGATGATATCTTGGTGTACTCGAAGACTAGGGATGAGCACGCAGGACACCAGCGGATGGTGCTACAAACCCTTCGAGACAATAAGTTGTATGCCAAGCGAACTAAATGCGAGTTTTGGCTGGACAGTATATCCTTTTTGGGGCAAATCATCTCTTCACAAGGCATTTCAGTAGACCCAGGGTTACGCAGTAGAAACGGCCGGAGACAGCTAGCGATATCCGAAGTTTCCTTGGACTGGCGGGCTACTATCGCAGATTTATACAAGACTTCGCTAAAGTTGTATCGCCCCTGACTCAGCTCACTCGGAAGGGAGTAAAATTTACTTGGACGGACGATTGTGAAGCTTCATTTACGGAGTTAAAGCAGCGCATTATAAAACTCCTAATCCTAGAAACCGTATTTACTTTTTTTAATTATTAATTATTAATTTAATTATAGTAATTAGTGGCTAATTAGGAGAAATAGATTTTTATTAATTTTTATTTTAGGTTTTGGTGAACTTAGGGGATTTATGGGGCCATTAAAAAATTTTCCGAATTTATTTTATGTTGGAGACCCCTTGAGCAGTTGCTAGCTTAATGGTGTGCATTAATATAATTCTAGATTTTTTTATGAGTATATATGTATATATGTATATATATATATTAAAAGAATTATAAAAGAAAAAGATTAGAAAAAGAAAAAAAGAAAAAAAAAGAAAAAAAATAAAATCCAAGCAAACCATTTGCAACAGACCCATTTCCCTAATACTATCCTACCCAAACTACCCGCTGGATCTGCTACCACAGCCGCCCCTTTATAGCAAATCCAAGCAAACCATTTGCTAATAACTAGCAGCCCCTTTAGCAACAGACCCCGCGTACACCAAGACCCGCACCCCGCGAACACCCCCTCGTTCTCTCTTATATACATATATATATATATCTTCATAAATTTCAATAAAACCCTAATCCTAGATCATCCTAATCTCTTCCTCTTCCTATCTAGACTTAAGGAGCGCCGCCACTGCAGCCGGAGAACCGCGCCAGGCCGTCCAAACTAATCCCAATGACTGCGATCTCGCGTACTGCAGAATTCAGCAGTGAGGTACCTGTGTTCCAGAGTTGTTTTCCGTCGCCTCGCTCAACCAAACGCCACCCCGTCTTCAATGATATGCTCACCCCTTAACCCTCTTTCATATATATGTGATAATAGACCTCGAACAATGCATAACCATAGGCGAAAACAGCGCCAAAGTTGGCAAAAATAGACCAATTTCTGGGATCGCAGAAAACTGCGGTGATCACCCATGTTCCCGAATTCGTATCTCTCACCACAGATATCCGAATTCGATAATTTTTTTGGTATGCAGAGACCACTTGATATAATTTAATTTCTGTTAAATAACCCTAGATTATTAACTACTTCAGAGATAATTAAATTCGTTGAAAAATCCTGCAAACATATTTTTTTCAGATTTCTAAAAGTTGTGAAACGGATCGTACCCCACCAAATGGGACCGCCCTGCCATGTACCAAGTGTACCAAACGGTGTGCACAGCATAACCGAACACGTGAGAGTTCGCAGAAACTGATTCGGACGCGTGTGCGCGCCGGAATAAGCCTGTATCAAAGACAAAATCCCTAGTCGTAACTTTTGCGAAAGTCTTGCGCATTTTGTGCACGCTCGTCAGATTACGACAAAACTTACTCCACTGGACTCGTGGTAACGCGCTGGTCCTGTGACCCAATTTTCACGTAATTCTGAGATAGTTGACCAAGTCGCCAATTGGCGGGCCCTACGGTTGACTTTTTGGGCAAAATAGTGTTCGGCCCATCGGAATCCACATTTGGACATACCGTTAGGTTCATATTGACATATAGACTTTGTTTGATCTATAATTTGTCCCATTTAGAGACTGTTACCCTTGGCACATTTTTTGGTGCAAAGTGGGCCATACGTGGACCCCACTTTTATCCGAAATTACCATTTTTCCTCTGTGTCCAAATTGGACGAAAGGGAACTGTTTTCTAGCTATTTTGCTTATTCTGGGAACGTTGGTGATGTTTATTTTAGCATCCGGAGACGTTCATTCTGAGGTCGCAGCTTCTACTCCTGCGTGCGTGACAATTGTATGTTACATTTTGCAGCTTTCTGGCCAGGCAAGATACCTTGCCAAATTATTTACAGTACTTTGCATGCTATTTATATTTTGTTTACTCATTGCCTGTATAGTTTCATTTAGTTATATTCATTACATATGTAGTTAGTTCAGTGATTAGTATATATATTAGATATGTTGACACACACTTGACACCTAGTATCATGAGAGGACAATTATTAGGCGTATGGACGTGTGTCGCGCTGGTCGCTACCCCCGAGGTATGTCAATTTATGTAGAGTCGCGCTGGTCGCTACCCCCGAGGTATGACGATTTCTGATGTCCACTGGCGGGTGTGTGAGTTGTGAGGCTTAGATCGAGTAGCCTACCCTTGCCTATACGTCAAAAAGTTATCCTCATTTGCATTCATATAGATTGTCTTGTACAGCATAGTTATATATTTTCAACAATATGCATGTTCACTGTATTCAATTGGCTTGCTTCTATGTATCTTGTTATGTCCCTCTGAGGACTTGGTCCCTTGCCAGGTATAGACGACCAGGAGTATCCGTAGGAGTACGAGCATGGACCTGACGCATTACTTTCTGTCAAGGAGGCCTTACCTTCTGAGCATCTTTAATTATATCTAGCGATGGATTCTTTTAGCTGATACACTTTCGTCTTCACATTATTTTATATTGGAGATTTTATACTCCTCTCTCATTTTAGTTTTGGATATAGTCTTTGGTAGTGGATTTGTCTCCACCCGACTATTATTTTGGATATTCCAGACTCCTTATTCTAGTTTAGTATTTCTTATCTATGGCTTGTTGTGTGGATGAGATTAGCATATCTGTGACTTGTGACATTATATATACCACATGTGAGTTTATATTCATTCTATAGCGCACATGTGTATTATGGTATTCATATATTAGAGTTATCATATACATACGGATGATATGCTTACGTGTTCCTAGTCCTACATATTTTGGGACTGGGGCGTGACACGCATCGTTTCTGCCCCAATCCTTAATCTGCCGAACGAACCGGATGATTATAAAATATACAATGATGTGTCAGGTAAAGGATTGGGATGTGTATTAATGCTACGAGACAAGGTGATAGCCTTCGCATCGAGGCAGCTGAAGCCTCACGAGAAGAACTATCCGACACATGATTTAGAACTGGCGGCGGTAGTCTTCGTGCTGAAACTGTGGCACCACTACCTTTATGTTATGCTGTGTAAAATCTGTACGGATCATAAAAGCTTAAAGTATCTTTATACACAAAAGGATTTGAATCTTCGGCAGCGACGATGGCTTGAAGTCCTTAGCGACTTCGATCTCATGATTAGATACACGCCTGGTAAGGGAAACATAGTAGTAGATGCACTGATTTGAGTGTTTGTAGGGAGTTTGGCTATTGATGATAGGCTGCGCCGAGATCTTGAATCCTTGAGCATTACTCTAAAAATTAGATACAAAAAATGGGGGCAAGTGGCACAACTGTGCCTCGAGCCCGACTTGTTACAAAAGGTTAAGGCCGCTAAGAAAGATGACTTATTCCTGCAAAAGATGCATGCTCTTATCTCAGCAGAAAAGGCTTCCAACTTTGCGGTAGGTGCAAACAGGATGCTCTGAGTGAAGGGAAGACTGTGCATTCCAGACGATGCGGCCCTCAGAAAAGAGATACTCACTGAAGCATATTATGCTAGTTATACTTCTCATCCGGGTAGCACAAAGATGTATCGGGATCTCCGCATGACATTTTGGTGGCACAGCTTAAAACGAGATATAGCGTTGTTCGTGTCACATTGCATGGCTTGTCATAGGGTAAAAGTCGAGCATTAGAAACCAGGCTGAGAGCTGCAGAATCTCGCTATTCCGGAGTGGAAATGGGAACATATAACAATGGATTTCATTATTGGCTTGCCAAGGATGCAACGGGGATATGATGCTATTTGGGTTATTGTCGATCGTCTCACCAAGACTGCTCACTTTTTGCCTATCAAATCTACTTGGAGTGCCAATCGCTTGGCTCAAATCTACCTCAACAAGATCGTTCGGCTCCATGGCATGCCCGTATCCATAGTCTCCGATAGCGATAGTCAATTCATATCGCATTTTTGGGAAAGCCTACTGGCAGCAATGGGGACGAAGTTGAATTTCAGCTCCACCTACCGTCCACAAACCGACGGCCAAACGGAACGTGTCAACTAGATCCTCGAAGATATGCTACGACTCTGTGCCTTGGATTTGAAGACTAGTTGGGACCTACATCTACCGTTGGCTGAATTTGCATACAACAACAGTTTCCAATCCAATATTCAGATGGCATCGTATGTGGCACTATATGGGCGGAAGTGTCGATTTTTGATCTGTTGGGATGAAGTTGGTGAACGACATATTCTTGGCCCTGAGCTCGTAGAGCAGACTGTCCAAAAGGTTCACTTGATTCAGAAAAGACTAAAGATAGCTCAAAGCTGTCAAAAGAGCTATGCTGATATACATCGAAGACCGCTTGAGTTTTATGAAGGCGGCCGAGTATTTCTCAAGGTCTCGCCCATGTGAGGAGTCACCAGATTCGGAGCAAAGGGGAAACTAAGTCCGAGATTTGTCGGTCCGTTCAAAATACTAAAGCGAGTTGCCTCAGTTGCTTACCAGATTGCCCTACCGCTATCCCTATCCGATATACACGATATTTTCTATGTTTCCCAACTTAGGAAGTATGCGTACGACCTTAGCCATATGGCAGACCTGGATCAGCTGAACCTTTAGGCAGACTTGACGTATGTTGAATAACCTATGCAAATTTTGGAAAGGAAAGAAAAGCTACTTCGGAGTCGTTCGGTTCCTCTCGTGCGCATGCTTTGGCGAAATCACTATGTCAAAGAATCTACTTGGGAACTTGAATCCAAAATGAGGGAAAGGTTCCCCTCATTGTTTCCTAGTGGTAGGTTCTATTCCTAAGTTTTGGGACGAAACTTCCAATTAGTTGGGTAGGATGTAGTGCCCCGTTCTCCCTATTCGGAGAGTATGACTAAGAAATACTAGACGGTATCCTTCGATCGTGATAGATTGAAACAAGAACTCATCCTCATTATAGATTTGTCTCTTCGGAATTGATTTCCATATTCAGTAGACCGTGTCCTCGAGATTGACTTAGCGGCAGAGTCAGGAAGGACCTCTCCGCTGCATCTTTTGTTGCCTAGTTTTCGTTGTCGCTTGTTGCTTTCGTGCCTTGAGTTGGTTTTCGGATTTGCTTGAGTTTTCTTGAACAGTTTTGATGGATTTCATTATTTTTTGTTTGTTGAACTGCACTTCAATTCCGATCATGGAAAGAGTGGAAGAGTTATTGATCAGCTGTTCGTGTCAATGCAGGTGAACGAACAGTAGGCTACGCTAGAGCGGAGTCATAAAGCATCTCTTTCCTTCTTCATTCCAACTAACTAAGTGAGTGGCTACCATCCCGATTAGCTATCCCTTCTTCCAGTCTTCACATCATAATCTTGTATTCTTGCTTGCCCCGATCAGGCGATACCAAGTAATAACTAAAAGACTTCAAGATAATAAGGGAATGGACTTGGGTTATATTGCTTGTCAACAAACTTGTGAACGGTTACCTATTGCATGCTAGTTGTTCAAAATATTCTCATGTGTGCTTCAATTTTAGTTAGAATGTTTACTTCTTCGATAAATTGAGCTATGTGTAGAACACACTTGTTTATGCCACAACTGTTCAGGAAGATTATGCAAAATAAATCATATCATGTTGCTTGTCTCAATTGCTCATTGCCTCAACTGCATCGATGGATAAATTCAATATAAACGCTGCTGATCAAGGACAACTTGTGCACAAGGTCATAGTTCCTACGTACAGTCGCTGGGGCACTGGCACCGATCCAATCCGGACGGAACCTCATGTTTAGTCTTCATGTACATCGGACAGGATGGTTTGTGGTGCCCTCGTGTTCACGTCGCATATCATCCTCGTCAATGACTAAAATTGGTCCATTTGGTATATGACAGTGATCCCCTCGTACTTTTAAACCTGTTGCAAAGCTAACTTGTGTCTTCTTGGCAGGGAAGGCATGGTAAGTATTGTGCAGGTGATTCAGACGGACAGGTAAATGTTACCGAACGATGGCGGATTATTTTATTGACTTCTGTACCAATTTTTTGCTGTAAAATGAACTAAGACAAGATAGAAAGACCACAATAAATATACAAACTTCATTAAAAATATCGTGTTGATTGGTATAGTTGGGTTAGCTTGCCTTCACCAGTACGTTTCGATGTACTGACCCTCGTTGAAACAAGTTTTTCGCGCTAAGAAGAACCAAGCGAGGAGCAGAAGTCATTCCCCCAATCCAGTCCAGCTGTAGGCACGCCTTGATCTGTGCCACCTTTTGAAGTGTTTTGAAGAAGAAGCTAGCAACCCAAGAAAATATGTAGCTTCGTGGGAAGGCCGATATTCCTCCAAGAGGTCGTACATTTTGAGTTTTAGTAAGGGATGTAATGTACAAAACTGTTATCTCATTTTGTGCCAATACTTTTGTAAGCCCATAGAGGCAACCTTATGACTTAGTTCAAGAGTTTGTAATAGATGTTCATATTATCAATAAAAGAAAATTTTTCCATGCTTCATATCTGTATTTCAATTTATCTGCGTACTCTGAATATGTGCTCGCTATGCGAAAGTAAAATACAAAGCCTTGTGCGGTGCGCAACCGAGGCCCGCACGGCGGTCAAGCCCAGGGGACGACTATCGATTCTACGGAATTGGGGCGTGACAATGTAGCCCGTGTACATTCGCCTATGTAAAGCCATCCTAAGGCTATAAATAATGGGCATTATCCACATTCAAAAAGCAACCATATCTACATGTAAAAAAGACCAATGTAGAGGCAGCACCTACACTTGAAGAGAAGGAGAAGAAGATAGAATCGCCGGTAAAAGTCTCGGCAACCTCCTTGGTCCCGGATCATCAACGGAGTAATGGATCTGCTGTAGTGATCTATCTCCACCGTCATACTTGCCCAGATCTTTCTTTTTGTACTTAGATCCTCTGGTATAGAGATTCTCGTGTACTCTTTATCAATTCGTAAAAAATAAGTTTTATACCCTCCACCCAAAAAGCTTATTTTTGTGATATCGACAGTTATGTTCATCGGTCTCCTCACGGTTAGGATAAGATCACCGACTTAGAATATCCTTTCCTTCACCTTCTTTTTGAAGGCCACAGAGAGTCATGCTTGATAGCTTAATGCGTTGTTGAGCCAAGATGTATTTTTTGTCCAATGCCTTCAACTCTTACAAATGTCGACATTGGTTATCCTCGATAGTTATATGGTGCATAAGGGCTACCCGGAGAGAAGAAATTTGGGTCTCCAAAGGAATTACAGCTTCACTTTCGTAGACTAAGGAGAATGGCGTATTGCTAGTCGGAGTTCGGACTGTTGTACGATAGGCCCACAGATATTAGCCCAGCTTCTCATTCCAGTCACGTTTGTTGGTTGAAATAAACTTTTTGAGTTGCTTGATGACGGTCTTGTTAAATGCTTCGGCTAATCCATTTACTGCTGGATTATAGGTGGTTGAACCCATATATTGGATTTGGTTTTTATCGTAAAATTGAAAGAAAGAATGTTTGACAAACTATGGGCCATTGTCATTAATGATCCTTCAAGGTAAGCCAAAGTGGTAGATGATGTGATATCTAAGAAAACTGATCATGTTAGATGTTTTTACTTATATAAGCAGAAAGAATTTTGCCCATTTGGAGTAGTCTGTAATAGCTAAGATAAACTGGTGCCCCTTACACGAAGGTGAACTGAAAGTTCCTATGATGTCCATATCCCAGGCTTCGAACGGCCAAGATGTAATGGTCTGGTGTAGGAACTTCGAGGGTTGGTGAATAAAGTCGACATAGATTTGGCATATCTTGCACTTTCTTGCATAATTGACAGCTTCTGCTACCATTATTGGTTAATAATATCTCATGCATTGGAGGTGATCTTGAAGTATAGTTTTGGGTTGGTGAGCACCAAAAACACCATCGTGAGCTTCAAGGAGAGATTGCATTGCATCTATGTCTGATAGAAATCGTAGCAAGATCCCTTCATGGGTACGACGGTACAACATCTTAGTGGCTGTATTATAGTAGAACTGGAGGGATCCTCTTCTAAGGAAGTGGCCTCCTTGGTGTTGTCTAGAAGGATTCAATAAACAACATAGTCCATGAATGGGAGCCTCCAATCTTTGACATTGGTATCTGCGTCCACCGAGTGGCTTAGACTCAAGCATAAGTTGTTTCTTGCGTAGACCAGCTCTTGACCCGCCATCGTAATCAATATGTGGATTTTGATTGGAGTTTCTAAAGAAGAAGCAATGCCGGTGAGTTTATCAGCCTCGATATTTTACAGTCATGGCACATGTTCTTGGAAGAACTCTGTAAAAGTAAAAATTATGTCGATGGCTGCTTGGTAGTAAGGGAGTAGGTCCTTATGGAGGACTTCGCACTCGCTACGAACTTGACTGACTATTAATTTGGAATCTCCAAAGGCTTATAGGTAGTCAACCTCTAGTTGTTTAGCTAACTGAAGCCCAATAATTAGAGTATTTTACTCTGCCACATTGTTGGAATATGGCTCAGTAAGCGAGTATACACGATGAATGAGTGGGCCATCGTGAGAGATCAGCACTATCCATACTTTGGCGATGATATTACATTTAGGCACTGTTCTGGAAGCACCGTCGAAGAACATTCGCCAAACTGATTATCCTATCATGATGATATTATACTCTAACACCTCGTCAAGGATTTTTTATAGAGGTTTTAAGTCTCCGATAATGGATGAGCTGCTAGAAAGTTGGCTAATGCTTGTCCCTTAAAAGCCTTTTGCTAGTGTCATTGGGTGACAGTAGGATTGCCCATGTGGCTAGGCGAGAATTAAGTGCCCCGTGTTTAGTCATGAGGACTCTGAGGAGGTTTACTCCAAAGATCAAATGGATGGTTTACCCTATCAACTAATGGTGGGTCTTTGGACAACAAATACTAGAGCAAGATATTCTTTCTCAACCAGATTGTACCTATGTTCTACGTCGATAATTATTCAGCTGAGATATTAAATAGCTTGCTCATAGCTTTCATCTCTATTTTGGACAAGAAGATCTGGACATGGAGTAAGAAGGACTTTCCCATAATTGGGGCCACTAACAACGGGGGGTTCATAAGATACTTCTTAATTTCGTCAAATTCTTGTTGGCATTCTTTCGTCCAAGCAAAAGAGACTCCCTTCTTTATGAGCTGAGTAAAGGGTCGGCATCGTCCGAAGATATTGTCTATTTATATATATTGACACAAAGAAAACACTTATACCTAGAAATTACTAATTCTAACTATATATATCATAGCGTACCATGATACAATAACTATGTATCCAATTATAGACACTAGGATACAAGCACAAACCAATTAGAACACAAAAGTCCTATTGAGGGCACAGCACACTTGGTGGACATAATTTATAATTTCACCAAATGACTATAGAAAACACCATTCCAACTCAAAAAAATCTAGATCTAAAGGATTTGAGCCCTATAACACCTAGATCTACCATTAGGTGATCATTTTCACCTATGGAAGAGTTCCTATTGGTTCCATTTGAGATTCTAAACCATAAAAACTATGAGGGAAGTGATTATTGCATATTAGGAAGGGCTTCTAATGACAAACCACCAAGTTGGACCCAAAAGGAAGAAGGATTGGACTCTAATGCTCTAGCTTGTGCTACCAAGCACTAGTTCACCATTGGAAGAAGATTTTGACAAGTTTTGGTTAAGGAATTGGTTGCTTTGGGAAGGATGAAGTGGAGGAGAAGAAGTAATGGAGGGATAAACAAAAGGAGGGAAGAGAAGAAATTAGGTCCAACCACATGATGTAGGGTTTTAGGGTGGGTTGGCAATTACAAGTTTGCCCCTCTCTATTCCATTGAATTCTAAATGAAAGGCATCAAATGGTTATGGAAGAAATATAATTAGTTATAGGAATATGTCTATCTATTATAGGAGGGAATATTCTATCCATGATAACTAACACTAATTAATTCTAACAAAACTCTTAATTAGATATAACTATATATTTAGCAACCAAAGGATAAAATGACAATAATACCCCTAGTCCTAGTTTTAGGTGGTTATAACTCTAGCAATATCACCAAGAGTTCTATTCTTCCGCTCAACAACACCAATCATTGGGGAGATCTAGGACAAGAAAATTCATACAAAAAATTATTAGAATCACTAAAAAATTTGAAATAAATATTTTTGAATGCCTTCATAATTACTTCGGATTCGAATAATCATAAAGATTTTTTGTTTTGAACTTTTTTGCAAAAAAGATAAAAAATTTGAAAAAAGTCTTATTTTTGTTAGCATGAACATAAACCCAAGTAAATCTAGAAAAGTCATCAAAATTTACAAAAGCATAAAGCTTAACGCAAAGACTAATGACTCTGCTAGGTCCAAATAAATTTATGTGCAATAGTTAAAGTGGTCTACAGATACTTATAGCGTTTATTGATTTAAGGTAAGATTTGGTAGATTTTTTTCTTTTTATAATCAAAACAGACCATATCCTTCTTAAAAGTAATATCAGGCAGACTTTGTACCAGTTTCTTTGAGTATAGTCTTAAAATTGTGTCCATCTTTACATGTACTAGACGCATATGCCATAGCCAAGTTGTTATCACAATGTTTAAGTTGAGTTTTAGAATATGGCTAATCGATTAAGTTTAACATTATGGTAATCGTGCAATAACTATAGTAACATCTACTAAATCTCAGCATTTTTTAAATATGCATTAATGTTATAATATTTTGTTCTATATATTGCTTTCTTCATCTAACATATATTTGTAGAAAAGTAGAAAGCAAGATAAGATATGGACATATGCAATAAAGAAAATATAATGAGCCAAAGACGGTGTTATACCATAAGATTTCTCTGAACCGCCTACGACTTATCTGGATCATTGCACTTGGAGGTTCTGCTGACCGAATCTTTTTATCTTTGGACAACTATCATCAAGGAAAAATGTGTCTTCAAGTCAGTAGATGTTTCAAAAGTTTGGCGTCATCACGTACTCTTGGTTTTTTATATTTATTTTCTATTTTGTTTATAGGACAAATGAATATCAGGTTCGCAGTTGGCACAAGGGAGCTTAAACCAATCTAAAGCCTAACCTCATTCAATCAAACAAGCTTAAACCAGAATGAGTCCAAAACCCAACACAAACCCAACCCAAACCTTAACCTAATATTCTGGAAACAAACCAACAGAGTTCGGACAAAAATTGGGCCAAACTCGATCTGGTTAGTTTCCAAATTTGACTCAGTCTTTCAGATGACCAAGTTTTAACGTTTAAAATTTTAAACGTTGGACATCTGAACTCTGCCCGAACTTGCTCCAAAAAAATACTATATGCAGAGGTTGAATTCTATTTATTTTATTCATCTCTCATATTCAAACCTATTCTATTTTGAGATCAAAATCTTTCCATCCCCAAGACTACTCTCTCAACCTTCTAGTGTCAAGTATGATCTTGATTAGAAGTCTGTTCGAGTTATAATAAGCTTAGAAATTCAAGTTTACTTTCGCAAGTCAGGAATCAGCGAGCACTTCGGATCAAAGATCAAAGTTGTAAGAAGTCAATGAGTCATTCGCATCAAAGCTTGTGGTATTGTAAGAAGTTATCGTGTCCTTCATATCAAAAGCATGTGTATATCCTATTTCAAAAATAGTGGATTTAAATCCAAACAAGAGTTCTCAAGCCTGGACTAGTCCTCCACGAGAAAAATCGGGATAAAAATCTCGATGTTTAAGTTTAATTTCTAAACTATGTCCACTTTACTTTACTTATACTCTTCTTATACGCTGATATTAGTCTTACTTATTATAAAAGTTTTCTAAGTTGGTAATTATCTTATTTTAATTGGATTAGTGTCACACATACTCTATTCATCCCCCTCTAGAGTGACAATAGTAGTCCCTTCACAACTTTCATCCTTCTTAGCATAGAAGAATCTTCATGAATTATTGGTATCCTCCAAAAAATAGAAAATATATTTTATATTCCCTAATACCTTCGTAAGTAAGCATTTTAATTGTCTAACATATGTAGAGCAATTATCTTTCTCAACCATGGTTAGTCAGGTGACTGATAATGAGTAGGTTATATTTTAATTTCGTTACTAAACATATATATTATATTAAAGAAAAAGAAGAAGCACCAATATTTCCATTACCTATGATATAACCTTTAAAATTATTACAAAAGGAGATGTATCATTCTTTATTCATTGATATTCTTTTCTAACTTATTTGTACTTATTTCTCACCATTTTATTGTTTCCATTACAAAAAAACAAGTTTTCTAACTTTTATTGTAAATATAACAAAAAAAAGTACAAAGAATTTCTAGACAGAAACATAAAGTATAATTAATTATGGGAAAGTGTGACTGACGTCGGGAGTTACAAAGTCTTTGGCTCACTAGCACGAAAAGACAGCAACTAGGCTCTTGAATTTTTATTCTCTCCCTCCTTACATATGTCTTTGGGACGTACGGGTTCTTGCTATTTATAGCCATTTATACCGAATATCTGCGCGTGCATGTGATAAAGAAAAATAACCATTTTTATTTCATATGCACGAGTTTTAAGCAACTGTATGGCTCTCTTAACTGAAAGTAGCTGTGATTTATGAATGCATGTCGTGGTACGGTTGACATATGGCATTGGTTAAGATAAGCTATTATTGAGATTTTGAGTTGTTGGCACCCGTCATCAACGTGACATGTGGCATGCGTCGGCTACTTAGAGATCTCGGTTGGTTATTGTGTTGTTGGCATTCATCATCAGCATGACACATGGTCAGCATTGGCTACTTGAAGATCTCAGTTGGTTATAATAGAAAGATTTTGTCACATGGTGGTCTGCCTCAAGAGGTCACTACTATATATGAACTCATGGAAATACTACCGCATAAAAGTATTAGCTCATGAGGTCATTGTTGTTTGCCATTAAATTGGGATTGCTTTAATAACAAACTAAAGAAAGTACAAAATAATCCTAGACAGACAATCTAAGTACATTTTTTTATTCTGAGATGTGACAATGGAGATTGAGTGCTGCAGTGACTCTTTTACTCTGTTGACGGTCTGATGAGGGCTTGAGGAAGATCTTTTCTATTCTCTCTCCTATACTTGATGCTTGCCTCTATTGTGTGGGTGTGCTACCCGGCTATTTATAGCCGCAGGATGACGGGCTATAGATGCCGCATATATCTCTATTTGGTGGCTATATGGGGGCCCCTTCAATAGAATACGGTTGTAACTGGGCCATATACTACGAGCGTGCTGCTACGTAGATTTGGTAGGGATATATAGTTGATACAATCTCGGAAAAGGGGGTGTAATCGCTATTAACCGATTATGTGTGCGACCTAGTCAGATGGATACGTGGTCTGTACTAATTGTGTGAGGATCTCTTCTGTTGCAACAGAAAAGATCTTGCAAGTTTGAAGGCCGCATAGCGTGTTGGCCGCATAGCGTGTTGGCCGCATAACATCTTGGCGGCATATGTGCTCTTATCCGCCCTTTCTCTAGTGGACACTTTGGCTTCATGAGGACAAGGACGCATAGAGTCGCGGCCGTATGTGTGCTCTCGTTCGCCCTTGGTCGGATGGACATTGTGGTCGAACGACATTATGATCGCTATTGTGCTCTTATTTGGCCTTGGTTGGTTGGACACTCTGGCATGATAACGCGGCTGCATGGGTATGTGGTCGCATACGAGCAAGCTCGTGGCATGGCACGACTATTGAGGCCATCAATTATCTTTTTTGAGCTATTTTCTTCACGAGTCTCAAAGTATCTCAGTGTGACGAGTGATGTGTCAGAGTCTTACAGTCATCGAATATTATGTCAGAAAAGATTTATACGGCTTCCCTTCTCTGTGGTTGTTCAGTCCGCATAGAGTAGACTATACGACTTCTAGATCTTTTGTAGATCAGGCCGCATGTAACTTCTCTGCGGCTTGGTTGTTCAGGCCGTATATGACTTCTCTGGGACTTGGTTTTATTTTTTTGATGGAAGGCATGAATTTTATCCAGCCTATATAATTTTTTATGATTCTACAAGACCCCCTTCAGAGTTTCTAAAACCATAAGTTTTGAATACTTTGAATAAGAAGCATGGTCGAGTACTTTTGCTTCCTAGGAGTGACATGTCGTATAGCCATGTTACCGTATAGTTGTCTCTGACAGGCTGTCCGATTATTAAATAAAGATTTGCTTCGGTCTCCGAGCGGATCTCTTAGGATTTTGCATCGTTTAAAGAAAAATTGTCCCAACTAATGAAGAGTCGCGATCGTTTCTTCCGATTACGTAGATAAAGGCATAGCAAGATTCGAACAGCCGCCATTATTATCCATAACCGCATATTCAAGCCTATATAAAGGGGGTGGATAAGAGAAATACCTAATAGCGTTATGGCAGTACCAGCAGAAAGATATGGGAATACTAATATCCCATGAGTATATCGAGTGCTCAAAGAAGTTAGCGAGAGAGAAGACCGTCTTTGCTTCGTCTATAGAGTATTTGCAACATGATCTCTAGAATTTACAGGAGAGGCATGACTGGCTGGGCGATCTCGAAGAAGAGTGCCTCTTCCGGTAAACATGCCTGATTGAGAAAATCAGAAAGCTATAGGTCTACCTTAACGAGCATGGGAATAGGCTGCGGGAGGCCCAACAAGAGGAGGAGGCTATCCGAACCGAGGTGAGTTAGGTAGTGCAGAATATGGCTGGCATTGAGGTTCTGGTGCAACAGTTAGAGGACAGACACAAGTCCTACGCTCGCTACGAGGACCCCTATGTAATAGCCCAAGAGGTTCATCACCGGGCCCTGGTATGCTTGGATAGCCATATCGCCAGTCTCATGAGCGGATATCAAAGTTATTCTCTGATTCATTGCACCAGTAGTGCTTTATTTGCTTTATTTTTCCTTCGATCTTAGGACCTTGAGAATCCCTCGAATTTAGTTTTGCTTTTAATTTCTCTTCATGGAAAGAAATAAATGTTATTCCATTCGTTTGTAATTGTTTGTGTGAGCTTTGGATACCGTACCAACAGTTATATAGACGTAGTAAAATATTGTAATCTATTTAGGATGTCCTATTAGGGGACTTAGGTGGACCTTTTACTTCTTGTGCACTGGAGTGCAAGTAGTAGGTTTGAGACAAGCCCTGCCAAAGGTGATATGACATGGCAGGTTTTATGGACTTAACACCGCTAGCATACTTAGAGTTAAGTACGAATGATAACTTCAGATAAAAATTGATATCAGAGATAAATATAGACGTGATAATCGATATCCAAACTCGGAACGTTTGGTCAGAAGTTATATGGATATAAGAAACAAGACCAAAAAGAAAAGATAGGATAGTAGTTCACAGTTAATATGGACGTGAATTAGCATCCGAGAAACTCACCGAGGAGTGGTTCACAGAGTATGGTCTATTCGGGAATATAGATACACCTGCGGGTTACTCAACTAGGAAGATTGTTAGGTCGATAGCTCAGAGGTAATATGGACATGGCAAGCATCTAACGAGACTGGGTTTTGAGTGGAACCTGCGGTAGTGTGAAGGGGGACCCAAGAATTGCTCTGCTAGGAAGATTTTTAGGATCTATTATCTGTTGTGTATCCAAGACTCCTGAATACCGATAATGGCTTGTTGAGAAAAGGTTCTGTTATGCATAGGCCCTTGCTGGGGATGAAGAACCAATAGTGTAGATAGTGTATATCTGGATTGCCCTACTAGGGCTAAGAGGAGTATAAGTCCATCTTAGAAATAATACTTTTTTAGGAATTTGTCGTTGATGGACATCATGAGTAAGTCGCCATTAGATTTTGCTAGTCGGTAGGTGCCGTTGGAGAATACCGACTCTATGACAAACGGGCCTTCCCATTTGGGCTAGAACTTGTGGGTCAAAACCATCAGCCTCCTTTCTATCAGGACGAGGTTACCCACTTAGTAGGTCCTCTTCTTAACTCGTTTGTTGAAGGCTCCTGAGAGACGCGCTTGGTACAACTCAATGCGTTGTTAAGCTAGGAGGCACTACTAGTCGAGTACTTTCAATTCTTGCAGCCGTCGGCGGTGATTGTCGTCGACGATTAGCCGGTTGGAGAGATCCAATAGGAGCGAGGGAATTTGGACCTTGAGGGGGAGGACCATTTTATTTTCGTAAACCAAGAATAATAGAGTGCTACCAGTTGGTGTCCAGACCGTTGTGCGGTAGGTCCAGAGATATTTACCTAGCTTCTCACTCTAGTCGCGGTTGTTAGATGACATAAACTTCTTGAGGAGCTTGATAATAGCTTTATGAAATGCCTCAGCCAGACCATTTGTTGCGGGATTATAGGCAGTTAATGCTAGATAAAGAATTTGATTCTTGTCACAGAATTAGTAGAAAATATGGCTTACAAACTATGGACCATTATCGTGGATGATCCTCTGTGGCAAGCCGAAGGGATATATGACGTGATGCTTGACAAAGCTGATAATATTTGATGTCTTTACTTCAGCGAGAGGAGTAGCTTATGCCCACTTGGAAAAATTATTTGGTGATGACCAAGATGAACCGATGTTCCTTCGACGAAAGTGGACTAATTGGTCCAATAATATCCATTCCCTATTATTTGAATGGCCAGGACACTATCGTTTGGTGTAGGAACTCTGAGGGCTGGTGGATGAAGTCAGCGTGGATCTGATACATCCTATATTTCTTGGCATAGTTGACAGAATCTGCTACCATCATCGGCCAGTAATAGCCCAAACACTTGACACGATTATGTAGCATAGGACCAGGTTGGTGGGCACCACAGACACCGTCATAGGCTTCCCGAAGTGCTTATTTGGCTTCTATATCCGATATGCACCACAGCTGAAGTCCATCATACGAACCGTAATACAACATTATCGTAGTCGTATTATGGTTGAATCAGAGGGAACACCTTCTGATGAAATTTGCTTCAATCGGGTCTTCAGGAAGGATTCCATAGACTATGTAGTCGATAAACGGGAGCTTCCAATCTCGGATGCCAGTTTATGCCATTATGGCATAGTTTAGACACATGCAGTGGTTGTTTTTCAGACAGACTAACTCGAGGCTGACCATTGTGATCAACTGGTAAATATTGGTAGGGACGGCCAAGGAGGCAACACGACTGGCAAAGGCGTCAGCCTCATTGTTTTGGAGTCAAGGGACATGCTCTATTAAGAACCCCCTGAAGGTTGAGAGTATAACGAGCGCAACTTAGTGGTAAGAAATCAAATACTCATGCCGGACTTCGTACTAGTCCCGGACTTGACTAACGATCAGCTTAGAGTCATTGTAGGCCTCTAAGTAGTCGGCTCCTACTTGCTTAGCGAGCAAGAGTCCAATACCGAGGGTGTTATACTCGGCCACATTGTTGGAGAATAAATCTGTGAGAGAATAAGAATAGTTGATAACCAGATAGTCATGGGAGGTTAGCGCAATCTCGACTCTAGTGACGGTGCAACCTTGGGCCCCATTCTTGAAGCACAGTCGAAGAACATCCACTTAACGACTTTTGTGCTTGTCATACACTTTGTCCGGGATCTCCTCGTAAATCTTAGAGGTTTCTGGAACTGGATGGGCAACCAAGAAGTTGGCCAATACTTTACCTTTGATCACCTTTTGTGAAAGAAATACCATATCGTATGGTAACAAGAGTATTGCCCACGTAACCAAGCTGGAGTTGATTGCCCCAGGTTTGGTCATGAGGGCCTTGAGGGGTTTCACCCGGAAGATCACTTGGATCATTTATCCCATCACGTAATATCGAGTTTCCTGGATAATGAAGGTCAGAGCAAGGCACTCCTTCTCGACTAGATTGTATTTGTGCTATGCGCCGACCATCATCCTATCGAGGTAGAAAGTGGCCTGCTAATGTCCTGTGTCACTCTTCTGGGCTAGCAGAGCAACCAGAGAGTGGTCATTGTTGGTACATAGAACAGAAAGGGCTTCCCTATTACAGGGGCTACCAGCACCAGAGGGTTCATGAGGTATTCCTTGATGTCATCGAAGGCACGCTGACACTCTTTGTCCCAGACAAAGGAGACTACCTTCTTCATGAGCTGGGTGAATGGCTAAGAATGTCCAGAGAGATTTGCTATGATTCTCATGATTTATGCTAGTCCCCCATGAAGGCCATAAGGTTCTTCAGCAGATTCATTTCAATAATCGCTTTGGTCTTGTCAGGGTTAATGTGGATACCCTTCGAAGTTTTAAAAAAGCCCAGGAACTTGCCGCCGTAGACTCCCAAGAAAGATTTGGTAGGATTTATCTTCAGCTGTTCTGTACATATTACGTCAAACACAGTCCTGAAGTCCTAAAGGTGATCATCTTTGGAGCTATTTTTGACCGCGATGTCATCATTGTAGCACTCCACTAATTTACAAAGAAATTTATGGAAGATGGTGCTCGTAGCTTGCTGGTATAAAGCACCTGCGTTCTTTAGTCCGAAGGACATGACTGTGTAGCAGTATAATCCAATCGGCGTTCAGAACGACGTATGATTTTCGTCGTCAAGAAATATCTTGATTTGATTATAACCTGAGAACTCGCCAATGAAGGACAGGCGCTCGAAGTCGAACGTGTTATCGATTATTATGTTTATGATCGAAAGAGGAAACTCGTCTTTTGGGCATACCATATTCACATCACAGAAGTCTATGCACATTCAGATCTTCCTATTTTTTTATGACAACATGATATTGGCCACCTAATCAGGATGTTGTTCCTCGCGAATGAAGCCACTAGGTATCAATTTGTTTACTTCAGCTTCGATCGTGTTCATAATATCCGGATGAAACCGCCATTGCTGTTGCTTTACAAGCTTAGCTTTCGATAAGATGTCGAGCCTGTGGACCGTGATCTGAGGGTCTAAACCCGGCATGTCTTCATAGCTCAAGGAAAAGACATCAATATATTTTTGTACTAGTTTTAGCAGGGATTCACGATCTTCACTAGAGAAACTTTTGCTGATAAAGATAGGTTTTGGTGCAGACTCCTTGCCCAAGTCGACTTCACGACCTTGTCTTCGGTGGGAGATTCTTGCTGCTCGAAACGTTGCTCCCATTATGAATCTAAGCATTGGGCCCACTGTCCTACTTTATAGAGTTTTGGTGAGTCCTCATTGTCTTCCTCAGGTTTCGCTGATGCCATATTGACAGACAACGTTGGTCTAAAGTGGTCTCCGATACTGGTGTCAAAGTCCCACATGGAGGATTCTAAAGAGTGTGACTGTGACTAATTGTCTTTATCCGAGGCTTTGGGGGTTGTTGGAGGTATGACATACCCTAAGCCATGTTTGGTCTTATGGTTGTAATCCTAGGACTTGCCTGTAGAAGCCTGCACTCACAAAGGCTGTCGTCGGCCTTGGCCGTAGTTTAAGCCCTTTTCGTCTTTCACATCGTAACCCATTTTCTGGATGTGGTGCTTTGTTCGAGAACTGTACCGGTAAAATGGTAACTTTCTGGTATTGAGCTCTGGCTCCAGTTCCTCTGGGATGAAGGATTAGAGGCTTTTTACTCTATTGAAGGTAATAAGTTTGTCTTCCCTCTTCCTTGCTGGTACTGTAAAGTAAGAACTTTGGCTAGGGAGGATCTAGTTTACTCCATACGTAGTAGTTACCGGTGTATGCAGTTACAGGCCTAGACCTTGCCCCAAGAATAGAGTGCGTTGATATGTACAACAATCGAGTAGTTCAAAGATAGACCTTTATTGATGAATTAAGGCATCCTGTCTTCCAGAATTACATCGTCGAGAGAAAGAACGTTAGCACGAGCGGCCACGTACTCCTCTAGTTCATCTTGTCATGACCCACACCCAAAAATTGGGCATGAGCCGTGGGTATGTCCAGCCTACGCCGCAACATCGGCGGTAGAACGCTGTCTAGGTCTCAAACATAACTCATCCTGTCAATGGTCTCAACTCCATAGGGAGGACATAGATAATACATGAATCAACAGTTTATAATATACTCAATCACAAGACTATTGGAAAGTAATGGCACAATGAGATATAAGGATAGAGAGTACTGACATAAGTCAAGCACAAAAATAAATACATCACAAGTCTAGAGTCTAGATGTCCTCAAAAGTCTCAACAATAATACAACACAAATCTCAGTTCTAGAACAATAATACATAAATAAGATAGTCTAAAGGCCTGCAGGTGGAATCTCCTCTAAGATAGGAAATTCCTCTGGAATTTCTGGTACAAAATCTTCCTCTGCTTCTGGGCCATAGTGGGTAGGACAGAAGTCCTCCAACTCCTCTGAAAAATGTTATCAAGTCAGGATTGGAGCGAAGCACAGACACTAAAAATATAAGTAAAATAGTGTAAGAAAATACAAGATGAAAGAAATACTAGAAGTATAGAATACTAGAGAATATGAAATAAGCAATATAACATCTAGCAATGAGTAAAAATATAAGTAAATGCTAGAACAAGTGAACTAAAATAAAGAATAAATATCTGGCTATGTGTTTGAAATATCAGTTTATTATGTGATCAGCTTGGAACAAGATCAGGCTTGATATATATGATTGGCTATGATACATATGAGGTCAGGCTAACCATCTGGTTAGCTATGATGCGAGCAATAGTTAGGCTAATCATATATATCAGGCTATGAGGCATGTAAATGGTCAGGCTACACCCGATGTGATATGTGGGATGAGCTATGATGCATGTAAGGTGGGGTATGATTACATAATCTGCTAATATTTCCCCATCTCCAGCTAGCATGATGGATTCCAATCACGACTCCTCATGATAGGTATCTGGGGTGCTAACCCGTGTATCCACAGTGTCAGAATCAAATATATAATACAACTAGAATTATAGAATTAATCAACAAAATAAAAACTGTCAGAGAATGTACTCGTATGTGGTCCCGAGGAAGGTGCGAGGATCATTGTCCAAGGCTAGATTACAATGACCTAATTATGGAATATCAATGTCAAAATATTGAAATAAAGGAATAAGCATGTTTAACTAATTAAATATGAGGCCTCTAGGTCATGTCTAAGTCCATACTTGGTTAACTAGGACCATACTAGGTCTATACATTGTTACTCTAGGCTTTCCATGTTAATACTAAACAATATTTACATGCTAGTCTATTAGTATAAATATAACTCCTATATAGATTCTAAGGTATTACTTAACTATGTAACTCTTACTTAACTAGTACAAAAATTCTAACCTCAACTCATACTGATACTCTAAGACTTTTCCCCACTCCATGCCAACCTTACCCTTAACTAACCTTACCATAACAATCTACCCATACCAGCATTCATACCAATACCTGATACACCATTACCTACACTATACTTGCAGTTACCTGTGTGTAGTTCCCCCTTAACTGACATTGGCATCATTCATCCAAACCCTACACTCCACAAGCCTTGAAGCCTTGCATCCTACCACAATACCAATCCCCTAAGTGCATACCTCATTTGGACCTTAATGCCACAGTGTCCAACTGTGTATGTTGCTGCCCCAACCTATAAATGAACTGCCCCAACCTCACCAGGCTTCCAACAGACCTATACCTCCATGCACAACCACAACAAGACACCCTACATGTATGACTCCCTGTCCCTCAAGAACTGACACAGTAAACTAACATAGTTTCATAGTTTGAAATTGTTCAGTTTCACACATACATGGCTTGAACTGATACTGGGTGCAGATACATACTGCACAGCTGCCTTCCCCTGCACACTGAGAAAACTCAACTGACAAACCCATCACTCATGAACCCAAGTACTTATAATTCACAAATTCACTGATACATAACACTATCACAAATCCTACACTGCTACTGACTCTAGAACCTAGAATCTGACTGCACACAATACACTCTTCCACATAATACTCTAAGACATGTATGAGAAATCACCACACACTCATCACTGAGACAACCTCTAACCCGACACACCCACTAGCTGAACTGACATATAGTCCCAATAGTACAGCAATTCTAAAACTCTATTCAGTAGGTTTTTGTACTGCACAGTTCAACCCCAAAATACTGAGATATCCTGATACACTATGAACTCAATTCACTTATGCACTAACTTCCTACACAATCATATGGATATCCTGATACACTACTACTAATGCCTCTTATTGCTGCTGCTGTGAACCTCTTGTAGAAGCTCTAACCTAATCTCTAGGATGATACCCCCCACCTGGCATTTAATACATCATCAGCATTCACTGAATCCATACTACCACACACTCACAGATGAACATGAATCTCTTTCCCCCAAATACTGATACGTCCCACAGTATCAGATACTCACTGCTATAATGAATACAACCTCTCATTCAACACAAACCACTGTGTTGAACCTAATTACCAATTTTTCCCCATCTGAATCCTATACATAGGTACAAACACAACACAACCCGACTCTGCACAGTGAACTCCCCACAGACACAAAACAACACTCACAGTAATAAAACCCCCAAAATACTGATACTGAACCCTATCACATGAACCCGACTGTACAGTAACCTCTCCATGGTGCATTTCCTTCTCCAAATCACACAAACCTATCTATATACATATATAAATATATATATATATATATATATATATATATATATATATATATATATATATATATATATATATATATTTATATATCAAAAATGCAGTATTAGAATAGATTAGATAGGTAAACCCCTATGAGGCATTTCAACGAACACCTAGGGCAGAAAATCATATTCCACACTAAGAACTCCTGAATACCCAAATCAAAACCCTAAAATCGAGATCAACCTATACGTATATGATGTAATCAGGTGTAAATACATATCCTCCCTGATTAGGGCTCACGAATTTAGGGGAAACCATCGTTTGAAACAACAAACCCTAGAATCACCTAGGGCTTCATGGAAAAACCCAAAGAGCCAATCCTAAATCAAATGGTGGGCTCCTAAAGGCCAAACAATAATTAAAAACAGAATAAAATAGGATTTTAATTCAAATTCTCACCTATTAGGGGATGGTTTCCCAATGTAGCTCTTCTTCTTCAAGCCTCCTTGGTCCAAGCTCCTAGATCTCTCTTGATGTTGAAGGAAATGGGTTTCTAGGGCTATAAATTTCTGAAATTTTGAGGGAGGAAGTGGTTTTCTAAGTGGAGGCTAGGTTTAAGGTTTTCTTCATGAATGAAGAAGCTTGAGGGAGGCTCCCTCTCATTTAAATAGGACTAGGGTTAGGGTTACGGCTTCTAATGCCAAGTGTCTTAATTAGCCCTTCATGATTTGTCATGAAGAACTTAAATTAATAAGGGGTTTTAGTCATTCATCTAGGGTTTTTAACTAAAAACAAAAAATACTAATTAGGGTTTGGTCTCAAGGGTTATACCTAATGGGTTTTTAGGTCAAACTTATTAACCTATGCATTAAGAACACCCTACCATTAAAAAACTTATCATACATATTTAGTTACACAATAAATTAATCATGGCTAATTATAATAATGCCCTAATCTAGAAATATGGTAGTGACACATCTTTCCCGAGCTCTACCTCCAGTGTGAGCGATGGCTTTGGAGGTTTCCTGCTCAGCTTTACTACAAGGGGTTCGTAAGTCATAGTTGGTGCCGGACCTTCCTTCAGTGATCAATTCAGTCTACGGGGGTAAATGACTAGAGGTTCTAGTTCTTTCATGGGCTGTTTCACCCTTAGAGGAGGTGTGAGACTCTGTCTCACTGTATCTATATTGGTATATAGATACGTATTTTGTACTGCATGTTTTTTCTTGGATTTTGTGGAATTTTAAAACTTGGAAAATTGAAATTTATTTTTTGACCGGTATACCGAAGGTATACTGCCCGACAGATATTTGTTTTACTTTTTTAATATTTCTCTATAAATAGTACTTGGTTTAATTTTATTTCTCTTTTATTTTTTCTCTCTTCTTTTCATCATTTTCTCTCGAGCTTGGAGCTTGGTCTTGAGACCTGGAGAGTAGTTTTTGAACCCCTTCATGGTGGTGGAGTTGAAGCGTTTCGATGGGAGCTCGCTGTAGGCAAGTATATCTTGCCGAATCTATGATCTTCTTTTTCTTTCTGTCATTTTCCTTCTTGGAACTTTGGTCGTTCCTTTTTAGCTTAGACTTGTTTTACTATACTTGTTCTCCTCGTGATTTCTAATATTTTGATTATTTTACTTTTAATTTCTGGTAGAATCTAGCCCCGTCCTTTTCTGGTAACTCGGTAACGGAGACGGTATCGGAGTTGTGACCGTGAGATCTTGTCTATATTATGATATGTGACCTACCACTAGACTTGACTCCTTGCTAGACTTGGTTTTGGTGGTTCTCGGAGTTCGATTCGGGTCCCAAAATTAGCTTTGAGCTTGGTTTAGTTTTTCCAGGAAATTGGCATACTAACAGTATACTACAGTATACCGATGGTACACCAATTTCGACCGACTTAGATTCTAGATATTTTTATATGAATCTTATCGGCATACCAACGGTATACTGGAGTATACTGACGGTATACTGATCCTGCCAATATTGTTAGATATTTTTCTTGGCCGGCATATCGACGATATACTAGAGTATACCGACGGTATACTGATTTGCTGGAATCTAGAACCTGCTATCTTTTTGGTATTTCATGGCCGATATACCGACAATACACTGGAGTATACCCACGGAATACCGATTTCTTAAAAATTCTAGCTGCTATATTTTTATTGTCTCTGGACCGGTATACCGACGGTGTACTGGTGAGTATCAACGGTATATCGGCCATGCACTCTTTTTTATATGCTTTATGTTCTTGTGCTATTTATTACTTTTGCATGGTGCTTATGTTTATTGCTTCACCCTGTTAGTTATTTATCGGGAAGTGACTAAGGACTAGGATCAACTCGGGAAAGATCTATAACCCCATTCCTTTTTTGGTTTAAGGGTTATAGTATTGATCTCGAGAAGTACCAAGTTACTTATTACTTATTGGCCTATCGAGATAGATCTATAACCCCAGTCCTTGTTTGGTTTTAGGGTTATGATATCGATCTCGATGGGATTATATTTATATTTTCTCATGGCTTCACCTAGTTTCTCATGTATTCATACTGATATGTTTATGGTGACTCATCGTAGTACACACCTGCTTGCTTGTACATATATTCTATGTTGTGGCTTGTCTTGCTTGTGCCTTGAATTATTAAATTCTTGGTCCAGTCTTGCATGTGTGATTAGGATGGATTTTACAAAATGCCACACTAAGAATCTTAAAAGAAATTGTTAAAGATTAATAACTTGTATAAAAATTAAATCATGGGAGAGGAGGTTTCTTGGTTGCATACAGTCCCGTTATCCCGGCTACACCAGTGGATTTGAAGCCTGCCATCAAGTAGGGCACACTTCCAGCTCACCGTCGAGTGATGCCACCCAGCTATGACATGACATAAATATTGACATTACTTTTTTATTTATATTGTCCTTACATTATGTTTCATTAATTATGCACTATTAATTATATTACTTCTTTCTTTACATTTATATTGCTTTTACATTTACATGGTGGCTATATTCGTGCTGTCTGCAATAGGACATTGCTTTTCTTAACATGGACCTTGCTTGGATAACCTGGATAGACTGCAGGACGTACAACCATAGAAATCCTCAGTATTACATTTGTTAGTAACTAGAAATTGCGAGAACCCTAGTTAGTTAACTTATCATGCCATACTATTGCTTGGCCGTGGTTGTTGATTGTTACTTTATGCTACCGTATTGTACTTTATCTTCTCGTATTGCCTTTTGCTCGGTGGGTGGCCAGAGTCTATGTTCGGCTCAAAAAAGTTTCCATAACCCTGGTCCTTATTTGTTTTACGGATTATGTTTGATTTTGAGAAGTTCCTATGTTGTCTTGTTGCTTGCCAGCTTTTCCTATCCTACAGTTATTTTTATATCATCATTGTTGTAGATGTAGATTTGAAACACGTAAACAATAATAGAGGTGGTCTACCTTTTGTCCTTGTTTGGTGGAAAGGTAGAACACCAGGCCTATTCATTTTCACAAGTTTCGTTAGTTGCTTAGTTATTTTCTTTCTACTATGGTAGTTTTATATTCCCAGATTATGGAATATTCTGGATCTTGTCCTATACATGCCCACTAGTCATGAATGTTTTGCATATTCCTAGTCTTATTTTCGATCTCATGTATGTTCTTCAATTTGTTTCGACAAATTACATGCTCACATGTACACAATTATTTTCCATTGCTTCATGATTAACTTCTGTCACTAGTATCTTTATATATCATCAGTTATTTAGCTTGTTGTCCTTCTTTTTAAGATAAGTGCAGTGGTAGCACACAACTCTTATTATGCATTTATTTACTTCTGTCTTAATTAGTTGTTGTGGTAAGATAGCATGGGTTTTAGTTCATAGTTTTGGCCTTCTTTTGAGGTACTTGCTATTGGGGGTCCGACCCTACTGGTTTTGTATAGCCAGATCTAGTAGCAGAACCAAAGGCCACTCTTTATCGTTCCTTGGATGGTGACCACACGAAGCACCAGGAGACTTGAGTGGATTTATTTTTGATCATCCCCTAGATCTTATACTATATTGTTTTGAGGCGTTTAGCCATCGAGCACCTGTTTAGCTCATATTTTGGATTTGACTTCTAACCTACCGGCCTGGAATGGTTATCTTATTCTAGACTATTAGTTGATCATGTATACTTCTATTCTGCTAGTTCTTTATTTTGTATTACTAGCTTCATGATCATCTATGTATATTTGATTTGGGATGCCTTACTATCTTGCTCCAGATGATCATATTTCTTGTATTTTGTTGGTTGCTTATGATTAAGACACCTATGATGGGTTGACCTTGGATTGACTGTTGGATTGTAACATTAACCCCCATGATCTATAACTTTACCATATATGCGGAGTAATGGAGTATTCTTAGTATACGTAGTTAGCCGTTGTCCATCCCCGTTCTACAGTATTCTGGTTCTGGGGTGTGACATGATTTTAGTGGTGGCCCATGCAGATTTATTTTTTCAATACTTGCGGGGGTTATTATGATAAGAAATCTCATTCCTGATTATTTCTCCTTGATATCTCTTATCTTATTTTATACCTCTGATTTGGACCAGTTATCTAGTTTGTCCTTCGATTTATTCCTTATGTCCTTTAACTTTCAAAGGCACTGTTCCTGATCCTTCAGATCAGATCGTTCGAGATCCAATAATGTCAGAGCAAAGACCAATAGGCTAGCAGATTCCTGAGGATCAGCCCAAGCCTTCAAAAGCAGAGTCTAGGATGGATCCAGGAGCAGAGTAGTATATTCAGCCCGACCAGCCGGCAACACCGATTCAGCCAGAGCAGCCTGATGTTGTTTAAACCCTTATAGATGTTATGAGAGACTTTATGGTGACACATCAGCGCCAGAGTGACGTTCTCACTTACGCAACTAAGACGGCCCTAGAGCGAGGTGACCCTCAGACATCAGCGATAGGTTCCGGACGCAATACTTCGATACGGTATCGCAATATGATCTTCAACAGAGGTTTAACAACCCTAAGCAACTGGGGAAATTGATTGATGGCTACGCAGCAAAGTTCTATCTTTTGAGTCAATTTTCTCCCACTTTGGTAGCAACCGAGTTGGATCGTACCAGAAGATTCAAGCAGGGCCTTCACTTGGAGATTATTTTGGCAATAGAGCATCACGAGTTTCAGACCTTTGACGTCATAATTAATGCAGTACAGATGCATGAATATACTTCTTAGAGGATTTCTGAGAGGACCGAAGGCCAGAAGAAGTCTCGTTCTACTTGGAGGGACTCTTCCACCCAAAACATAGTACCAACACCAGCAATTAGGGCATTAGAGATTGGATCTCAGAGGAGACCAGCACTAGTGCCATCTTTCCAGTATGCACCTAAGACCCGTCCTTAGCATCATAGGACACCACCATCAGTTAGGTGTACTTATTACGGAAAGTTGGGGCATATTCTATCTAAATATCGCCAGGCACAAGGTTTGTGTTTTAGATATGTAGCTTTCGACCAGATGATTAGGTTGTGTCCCTAGAGGAATTTTGAAGAGCTATTGTCGATCCAGCCACTAGCTTGGATAGCCCTATATTCGCAGTTCAGGGCTCCAATACCAGATCATCAGTATCTGAGTCTGAGGCCCTTACCGACTCAGACTCAGACCTTTCAGCAACAGTGGCCACAGTAGTATGTGCAGGCTAAGGGTAAGCATGGAGGCTAGCAACAAAAAGGACCAGGACCAAGAGCTCAGGGTCAGCAGCAACGCAGAGCAACAATCCCGAGACAGATGCATCAAAAGTTTGGCATCTTGGATCTGGTATCGACCGAGGGCTGTCAGATTGTAGGTGATATCCTGAGCATCCTTTCGATCATATCTATTTTCTTGGGTTTGCATATTTTTTGAGAAGAATCTTGAGTCTCTCTATTGCCAGCGTATCTCGTGATACGTAATATTTATCATATATTTTGACTATAAAGGAATATCCTGGATGGAGTCATATCCTTGATTTAGTCGTTGGTACTGACATATTTTGAGACTTGACCCTTGTCTATTTTTGGGAATTAGCGTAGGCAGGCGAGGCATATTTATTCTTCTGCCTCTAGTACTTCTTCCTGGAGTATTGTTGCTTGTGCATTTTTTATGTTGCTGATTGTTTCCATTTCCTGCCTATATGTTATGCTTGTTTTCTTGAGGTAGATATATTTTCTGGAGCTTCTTGGTTTTTGTGTTATAGTAAAATTTTGAGGACAAAATTTTTCTAAGGATAGGAGAGTTATGAGACTTTGTTTCACTGTATCTATAATGGTATATGGATACGTAATTCGACTATATATTTTATTTTTCTGGATTTCGTGAAATTTTAAAACTTAGACAATTAAAACTTTACTTCCTGACCGGTATACCTACTGTATACTTCAGTATATCGATGGTATAGTATCCGACAGATATTTGTTTTACTTTTTTAATATTTCTTAATAAATATTACTTGGCTTCATTTCATTTCTCTTTTCTCTCTCTCTCTCTCTCTCTCTTCATCCTTTTCTCTTGATCTAGGAGCCTTGTCTTGAGACTTGGAGAGTAGTTTCTGAACCCCTTCGTGGTGGTGGAGTTGAACAGTTGGGCTGGGAGCTCGTTGTAGGCAAGTATATCTTACCGAATCTTTGATATTCTTTTGCTTTCTATCATTTTGCTTCTTGGAGATTTGGTTGTTGCTTTTTAGCTTTGACTTATTTTACTCTACTGGTTCTCCTCATGATTTCTAATGTTTTGACGATTTTATTTTAATTTCTGGTAGAATCTGGCCCCGCCTTTTTTGGTAATTCGGTAACGGAGACGGTACCAGAGTTGTGACCGTGAGATATAGTCCATATTATGATATATGACCTACCACTAGACTTGACTCATTCTTAGACTTGGTTTTGATGATTCTCGGAGTTCGATTCGGGTCCCTAAATTAGATTTGAGGTTGGTTTATTTTTTCGAGGAAACTGACATACCGATGGTATAGTATAATATACCGACGGTATATCGATTTAGACCGACTTAGATTCCAGATATTTTCAGGTGAACCTTATCGGCATACCGATGGTATACTGGAGTATTCTGATGGTATATCGATCCTGCCGACATTGTTAGATATTTGTCTTGGCTGACATACTGAGACGTATACTAGAGTATACTGATGGTATTTAGATTTGCTGGAATCCAGAACCCTCTATCTTTTTGGTAGCTCTTTGCCGGCATATCGATGGTAAACTGATTTATTAGAAATTTTAGCTGCTGTCTTTTTATTGTCTATGGACCAGCATACCGATGGCGTACTGATGAGTACCGACGGTATACTGATCATGCACTCTTCTTCATATGCTTTCTGTTATCTTAATATTTATTATTCTCACATGGTGCTTATGTGTACTGCTTCACCCTGATAGTTATTTATCGGCTAGTGACTAAGGACTAGGATCGACTCGAGAAAGATCTATAATCCCGTTTCTTGTTTGGTTTAAGGGTTATAGTATTGGTCTTGAGAAGTCCCAAGTTTTTTATTGCTTATTGGCCAATCGAAATAGATCTATAACCCTGGTCCTTGTTTTGTTTAAGGGCTATGGTATCGATCTCGACGGGATTATATTTATGTTTCCTCATGGCTTCACCTAGTTTCTCATGGCTTCCTACTAACGTATTTATGGTGACTCATTGTAGTGCACTCCTGCTTGCTTGAATTGTTGAATTCCTGGTCCAGTCTTGCATCTATGATTAGGATGGATTCTACAGAATGCCACACCCAGAATCTTAAAAAAAATTGTTACGGATTAATAACTAGTTTGAAAATCAGATCATAGGAGGGAAGGTTTCTTCGTTGCATGCAGTCCAGTTATCCCGGCCACACCAGTGGATTTGTAGCCTACCGTCGAGTAGGGCACACTTCCATCTTTATGTCGAGTAATGCCACCCAGCTATGACAAGACGTAGATATTGATATTGCTTTTACATTGACTTTGTCCTTACGTTATGTTTCCTTAATTATGTACTATTAATTAGATTACTTATGTCTTTATATTTATATCACTTTTACATTTATATGGTGGTTATATTCGTGCTGTTTGTTCTCGAACATCACTTTTCTTGACATGGACCTTGCCTGGATAACCTGGAGAGACTACAGGACGTGCAACTATAGAAATCCTTAGTAGTGCATTTGTTAGTAACTAGGAATTACGACAACCCTAGTTTGTTAACGTATCAAGCCGTACTATTGCTTGTCTATGCTTTTTGATTGTTACTTTATGCTTCCGTATTGACCTTTATCTTCTCATATTTTCTTATGTATCGGTGGGTGGCCAGAGACTAAGTTCAGCTCGGGAAAGGTTCCATAACCCCGATCCTTGTTTGGTTTATGGGTTTTGATTCTAATTTTTAGAAGTTTCTATGCTCTCTTATTGTTTGCCGGCTTTTTCTTTCTACAGTTATTTTTATATCATCATTGTTGTAACCGTAGATTTGAAACATATGAATGGTAATGGGGGTGGTCTACATTTTGTCCTTGTTTGGTGTAAAGGTGGAAAACCAGGCCTATTGCTTTTCACAGGTTTTGTTAGTTGTTTAGTTATTTTCTTTTTGCTATGGTACTTTTATATTCCCAGATTATGCCATGTTCTAGATCTTGTCCGGTACATGCCCACTAGTATTGGGTGTTTTGTATGTGCCTAGTCTTGTTCTCGATCTCTTGTATGTTCTTTATTTTGTTCCAACATATTACAAGCTCACATATACATGATTATTTTCTATTGCTTCATGATTAACTTCTGTCAGTAGCTTTCTATATCATCTATTATTTAGCTTGTTGTCCTTCTTTTTGAGATAAGTGCAGTGGTAGTGCACAACTTTCATTATGTATTTATTTACTTCTGTCTTTATTGGTTGTTGTGGTAAGATAATATGGGTTTTAGTTCATAGTTTTGTCCTTACTTTGTGGTACTTGCTATTGGGGGTCTGACCTCACTGATTTTGTATGGCCAGATCTCGTAGCGGAACTAGAGGACACTATTTATCTTCCACTGGATAGTGATCCCCCTGAGCACTAGGCGACTTGAGTGGGTTTCTTCTTGATCACCCACTAGATCTAGTACTATATTCTTTTTAGGCGTTTAGCCACTGAACACATGGTTAGCTCATGTTTTAGATTTGACTTCTATCCAATGGGACTGACATTGTTAGCTTATTCTAGACTATGAGTTGCTCATGTATACTTCTACTCTGCTAGTTCTTTATTTTATATTACTAACTTCATGATCATCTATGTATGTTTGGTTTGGGATGCCTTACTATCTTGCTTCGGATGATCATATTCCTTGTATGTTGTTGGTTGCTGGTGATTGAGACACCTAGGACTGGTTGACCTAGGATTGATTGTTCGATTATAGCGTTAACCCCTATGATCCACAACTTTACCGTATATGTGAAGTACTGGCATGCCCTTCGTATACTTAGCTAGCTGTTGTCCGTCCCTGTTCTCCTGTATTCTGGTTCTGGGGAGTGACATGAGGAGCTGTATCGGCAGTGCGTGCTTTGAGATGGACTTTCATAGGATCATTCAATTTTATTCTAGTATCTGCCTCATCGTCGACATCATTGCCATCTTCATCTTGGTGGACTTGCTTGTAGAGGATCGAATCAGAGTAGTAATCCTCGACCCCTTTGAATATATCAATATCGGCAAATTTTATCTTGATAATGTCGTAAACGTCTACGTACTTCAAGCACTGGTATAGAGTTCACGGTATGATCATGTATTGATATATCCATGGACGTTCCAACAAGATATTGTAAGATACGTCTACGTCTATGATATTGCAGGTGACCTCTATTTTTAAGTCATCGATATGACATTTCAAGCTAATCTTGCCTAGAGGGTAGCTCCTCCTGCGTTGAAGCCACCGATGGCAGTATCGGTTGCTGCCAGACGATGCATCAGGATTCCCAAGGTCTGAAGTAGACTCCGTCAGATGATACTGATTGATGAACCAGGGTCGATGTGCATCTGGTCCACTTTGATGGCGCTGATGTACCCTATGTAATACGGAGGATGATCGTGTCGATTGTTGTTTAGCAACATGTCTTGTTGGAAAAATGTGATATTGGATATTTCCTCTATCACGTTGTTACAGCGGGAGCATAAGACCGGCTCTTCAGCTAAAGGTTTGACCTGCCATGTGGGTATCGATGTTCGGTATTGCCTTAGTTAGGGCATCCAGAGTGTCCATGGAGATTCGGAGAAGCTCGAATAGAGATAACTTTGCTGGAGTATTGGCGAGTTGGACCAAGTGTCACGACCCGCACCCGGATATTCGGGCACGAGTACGTGGTTACGCCTAGCCTACGCTGCAGAATCGGCAGTAGAATACTGTCTGGGTCATTTCAAATTATCTAACATATCAACAATATAATATTGTACTTGTCAATCATCTCAACTCCAAACGGAAGAGCAATATGGTATCTCATAAGTATTTCTCATCTCAATCACAAAACAAACTAAGGAAGAATAATGCACAAATGGAATAGCGAAGGAAATAATAAGATACAATCCACAATCGAAAATAATAATACAATACTGTGAATCCACAAAAGAATAGTCTAATACAATCCAATACAATATAATCTAGACCTCCTCGGGCTTTGCAAATAAATTCTCCTGGTCAATAGGAGTATCCTCTAAAGGTACGCCGTCATGAGGCCCGTGGAATGTGGGATACTGCTCTAAAAGCCGATCATCTGGAAAAAATATCCAGTCAGGATTGGAACGAAGTACATACCTCTGAAAGTATTTTTAATAGCATAATCGAGCATATAAACAGATATAGAAATAAAATACTAGATCACTAAATATATGAATGATGAACAATAGATATACAGGTAATGTACGAGAATATAGAATAACAATATGAATATCAACAATATGATAAAATAACTATAATCTAAACTAACTATTGTGCCTCAAAATACAATTTTATTTACGTGATCTAGTTAGGTGAACATGATCAGGTAAGACGATTACAAGTGAGGTATGTAACCAAAATATACACGATGTAATAATGGCTTTGATCACATAATAAACTCATACTCTCCCACCCCAACTAATATAGATGGATCCAATCACGACACGCTACGAACACATAATATAACCCCTGAATACGAGCAGTAGGTGTACAAGAATATCATAACCCCCGAACACGAGCGGTAGGTGTACACGAATAACCACACTGAATACGAGCAGTATATGAACACAAAATATAATCAATACCTAATATACACGATGAGATACAATGTACACGAGTACCCGTTGAATATGGTAGGGGATAACATCTCATGACGGGATCCATATAGTACCAGTCCATGAAATCACTATGTCGGGATCAAGTTTACAATTCTAGAACATGCATATATACAATATTATAAATTAAAAACTATTAGAGAAATATACTCGTCTGAAGTCCAAAGCAAGGTGTGTCTCTCGATGCCCAAGCTGGTGTCACACAACCTATATATGGTACATTGCATCAATACAAGGTTCAAGAATAAAAATTAATAAAGTTGATGCAATTCTAGATCGTACGCCATTTCTAAGTCAAACCATTAAAATCTAGGTTGCAAGAGTCTAATACTAGGTCACTAAGTCGATACACTATGAAACTATGCTATACTAGTTAAATTAAGAAACAACAAGCACTCAAAGAGCTGTATCCTAAGATACGCGAGTTTTTGAATAAGAAAATATTATTTATGTATACATATAGGTCACATATTATATTACTATATCCAATCAATTGAAATAGGATACCTTGGCCTTGCACCAATGCCTATCGCACCTATCTTGATACCCAAACTCAATACCTTGGGTATCGGCCCAAAACCTTGGTATTACCTTGGTATCCCGAGGTAATCCAAAACTCTTAACACATAGCTAATACATAAATATAATACCCCATGCTAAAATACTAAAATAGGTTAACAATATAATATGTACTAATAGTATACATAACTAACTACTTAATATTCAAATGCTAACTATAACCAATGCTCAAGACTAACCATCCAATTATACTACAACCACTAACACACAACTACATATATACATATATACATATATACTCATATAGCTAACTATATATATACCAAGTATCACACCTATCTATTATATAACAAGTATATCTATATCTAACCAACTAACTATATACCCATACCATAACACTAAACTAACTAACACTAATAATCAACACTTAACTTATTGCTAGCAAAAATATCAATACCTTGATAAACCCAAAACTTACTGATACCTGACTGAAACTATACTGAACCACCCTGCCAAACCAATACCTCATATAACCCAAACCCAACTAACAAACTATTAGCTAACTGATACCTGAATGTAGCTACCTAGATTAATACTTCCTGATATACTGATACTCAAAGGAAACTCCTCTTATTTGTAACTGACTGCACAAGCTTCATTGTTGCATGAGATCCTTGCACACACTTGTGCTGTTCTGCTGCTCCCCTCCAATGTTAAGCATTATGCTGTAGTGGGTGTACCTCTCACTGCTGTAGTGTCCAGCAGCTACCCGATACTGCCACAGGATGCTGAGTTTGAACTGATACTACACTCGACTACAGGTGCAGAGCTTGACAGATACTGCACTCAAGACTGCAATAAACTTGCTGTCTAGCAATGCAACTGCTCGATTACCCCCTTTGCTGAATTCTGCAGTACCATACTGCTGAATCTTGCATCCCTTCCTCTAGTTGATTGCTCCCTGTGGGCCAAAACCTACTGTACCTGACTGTATAGTTGTTGAAGGCCTGCCCCTCTTCAGGCTCTGCCCAAGTTGCTGCCGAAGCAGCTAGCTGCAATGGATGCCCCGACTGCTCACTCACCTCCTCATACTGGAACAACACATCAAACACAGCACTATACACAACCCTCTATAAATATCTCTATATATATATAATAACACACATATATACCTATATATATATATACATCAAAGTATCATAATACTATGCATATAGATGCATATACATATACCATCACACTTAAATAAAAATATACACATACACAAATAACTATATATATATATATATATAAGCCAACCCATATATATATACATATACATATAGATCTAAACATAACTATATATACTAGTATATACACACATAGACACACACATATACATAAACTCAAATACACTATTATATGCATATATATATCACCTAATTATCATCTATACATATAATTACACATGCACGTATAGTAAAGAAGAAAAAATAACAAATACGTGGAGTACACCGCACCCGTGTCTCACTTTCTCTATGATACGCTTGAGATACGGCTCCAACACAGAACCAAAGGCATCATGGAGGACACAAGAAAGTCTAAAACACTAATTATGAGTAATATGTATGGTAATTAGAGTATCTACGTGTCCGTGTCACAATATAAAATACACAAGGCCCCGTGTCGGAGAAAAATCTCCAAAATCAACCCGTTTCGTCAAATTAACGAGATACGGCCTACACATATCAAATTCTGGACACGAACTAGTTACAAACAAGCAATTAAATGTCAGTTAGATCTATTAGACCCAATGACAACCACTACATATCCCAATCTCAAAATTCTCCCAAAATTAGCACTAAATTGGATATAACTCCTACCATAAGTCTCCGATGAACCTAAATCTAATTTCTATGGGTAGCCTATGCATGTGGGTTGGTTTTTCATGGTTAAAATTTAGATCTAGAGCCTATTAGAAGGGAGAAAACTAAAATATACCTATTGAGAGATGGATTCCCAATAAAAATTCCCCAATTGCCAAGTAGCTCATCTCCTTATAGATCTTGGCCTACTCCCCCTTGCTTCTTGCTTCCTTCTTATAGATCCTTGATGTAGAAGACTCAATTGATGAATAGGGAAGAATTTAGTGAAGAATTGATGGAGAATTGATTAGGGAATGAAAGGAATTAGAAGAGAAAAAATTATAGATCTAGAATTTGGGGATGAATGAAATGAGAGCACTATCTCTCCTGCTCTATGGGCCGACCATGTAACTCCCTCCCTAAGCAATGTAAAATATCACAAATACCCTTTGGGGCCTCTCATAAAGAAATTAATTAGGGAGGGAAGGTTCTAGTCGAATGGTTTCACTAATTAATCCAACCTCCTAATTCATTGGCCTAATTTAATGGGCTCAATATAAAATAATCTAAATTTGGGTTTATGCAACTAATGAATGGGTTAGGTCCACTAAACAAGTCTAAAATAAACTACAACTAGCAATAAATAAATAATACAGTCAATAAATAAATCATGCATGTACAATATTAAATATAATAATCCTAGAATTAAATTACCCATGTCAATTTCTATACTATTCTTGAATAAAAAAGTGAGGGTGACTTACCTACCCACCTTAGAAAAATTTTGTCCTCGAAATTAAGGAAGAAACTATCTACCAAAAGCAAACAATACAATGCAAAAAAGAATTATACCTCACAGCTCGAACAAATATAGATATCGCTCGCGCATCTCGGCCTCTCGTTCCCAGGTACTCTCCCCTGGTGAGTGATGTCTCAATGCGATGCACACGAAAGGAATCGTCTGGTTCCTCAGCACCTTCTCTCTCCGATCCAGAATCTCCATTGACTGCTCTGGATAGCTAAGAGTAGGGCCCACCTCTATCTTTGAGTGATATAACACATAACTGGGATCTACTACGTACCGTATCAACTGCGACATATGAAACACATTGTGCACTCCTTCCAGTGCAGGTGGTTAGTCTAGTTTGTAAGCAACTGCACCAACCCTCTCAAGAATACTGAAAGGCCCGATAAATCACGGACTAAGCTTGCCGCCTCCACCGAAACAAATCGTGTCACGTATCCAAGAAATCCTCAAGAAAACTAGACCACCAACCTAGCACGAAACATAACCTTAGCACTCTAACAAACAATAATCAAGCATAAGCAAAACAAACTAAAGCTATAGCTCAAACTCCAAAGGTCTCAAGTGGCTATCGGCACAATGCGCTGACTGTCCTGCGCCACACGAAGCCTGTCCCTGATAAGCTTTACCTTCTCTGCTGCATCTACTTCCATCTCTGGTCCCAATAAAGTTCTGTCACCAATATTATCCCAGGACAATGGAGTACGGCACCTCCGTCCATACAACGCCTCGAATGGTGATGTCTCAATGCTGGCTTGGTAGCTGTTGTTGTATGAAAACTCTACCAAGTAAAGGTGATCCTCCCAAGAACCTCCAAAATCTAAAACATAGGTGCATAACATTTCCTTGAGAGTCTGAATAGTCCCCTCCGACTGTCCGTCCATTTAAGGGTGATAATCGGTACTGAACTTGAGCTGAGTGCCCAAGCTAGCCTGTAAACTCCTCCAGAAATAGGACGTGAAGCGACTATCCCGGTCCGAGATTATCCTTACTGGAATATCGTACAATTTGATAATCTGGAACACATATATTTCTATGAGCTTCTCCGTAGATGTACCCACTTTCAATGGCAGAAAGTGGGCTGATTTGGTCAACTTGTCCACGATGACCCAAATTGCATCTTTGCCTCCTATAGAACGCAGAAGTCCTGATAAAAAATCTATTGTCACATGTTCCTATTTTCACTCTGGAATGGGTAAAGGCTGAAGTAATCCTCTTGGCCTCTATCTCTCTGCCTTGACCTGCTGGCAAACTAAGCATCTGGACATAAAGCTAGGTACCTTCCGCTTCATCCCATAGCACCATACATGCTCTCTCATCTCTCTATACATCTTATTGGCACCAGGATGCATAGAGTATTGAGAACGATATGCCTCATGTAGAATCTTATCGTATAATTCTCCTCTCAGTATACATAACCTGGTACCGTGTCGCAATGATCCATCATCTGCGACGATAAAGTCCTTTGCCAACCCGACCTGAACCTGTGCTTTGATGCTCATCAGAGACTCATCCTCAAACTGTCCGTCTCTGACCCGGTTCATTAGCTTCGACTAAACTTGAAGTCCCCACATCTGTTCTGCGACTCTAGAAACTAGTACCTCAATGCCCAAACTGTCAAGATCTTCCAATAAATATCTATGTCTAGTTAAGCACATAGCCACGGGATACATACTCAAAGCATCCGTGACTATGTTGTCCTTTTCTAGTTGGTACTGCAAGGATATGTCGAAGTCTTTCATCAGCTCCAACCATCATTGTTGCCTCATATTGAGCTCCTTTTGTGTAAACACATACTTTAAGCTCTTATTGACTGTGAAGATATCTACTCTCTCTCTATATAAATAGTATTTCCATTATTTGAGAGCAACGATAACCACTGCCAACTCCAAATCATGGGTAGGATAGTTCTTCTCATGCGGGCATAATTACCTGGAAGTATAGGCAATTACCTTCCCGTGCTACTACAGCACACAACCCAAACCCTTCCCTGATGTATCACTATAAATGGAAAATCCTTCTGCTCCTGATGGTAGTGTCAAAATGGGAGTTGTAGTCAATCTCCTCTTTAGCTCCTCAAATGTCGACTGACCATCCTCAGTCCAGACAAATTCTACATCCTTCCTGGTCAGCGTAGTCATTAGCTCTGCAAGTCTAGAAAAGTCCTAAACAAACCTCTGGTAGTAAACTGCTAATCCAAAGAAGCTCCTGATCTCTGCTACTGAACTCAGGGTAGACCATGATTCAACGGCTGAGATCTTCTTTGGGCCCAACAAGATTCTATCACCCATAATAACATGCCCAAGAAATTTAACCTTATCAAGGAAAAAATTATACTTCGATAACTTGTCATATAGTTTCTCCTTCCTGAGGGTCTCTAGTACTATCCTCAAGTGCTGCTCATGCTCCTCTAGGGTCTTCGAATATATCAGAATATCATCAATAAAGACTACAACAAATTGGTCTAGGTACTGATAAAACACCTTGTTCATCAGGTTTATGAACATTGTCAGGGCATTGGTCAACCCAAATGGCATCACCAAGAACTCAAACTGCCCATAACGAGTCCTGAAAGCTGTCTTCGGGATGTCTTTCTTCTTCACTTTTACTTGGTGGTATCCTGACCTCAAGTCTATCTTGGAGAAAACTTTTGCTCTGCTCAACTTGTCAAACAAGTTATCTATCCGCGGCAACAAATATTTGTTCTTGATAGTGAGGTTATTAATTGCCTAGTAGTCGATACACATACGTATCGACCTATCCTTCTTTGGTATAAAAAGTACTGGAGCTCCCCATGGTGATAAACTAGAACGAATAAATCCCATGTCTTGCAACTCATCCACCTGCTTCTTCAACTCTGCCAGTTCATTGTTGTTTACTCTATAGATGTGTTGAGAGATCGGCTCTGCGCTTGGCACCAAATCTATAGAGAATTCCATATCTCTGTCCGGCGGCAACCCCGACAACACCTCTGAAAAGACATCAAAGAACTCCAAAATCAACGGATATGGCATCTCTTGCTCTTCTACCAAAGCTCTACAGAAATTGCTTTCGCTCTACTCTGATCCTCGGACGAACTCAAACTTCGGCTCTCCTGGTATCTGAAATAAAACTATGCCTCCATGATAATCGATACTAGCGTGATATCTACTCAACTAATCCATACCGAGTACTATATCATCACTCAGAAGTGGCATTACAGGTAAACATACGCCTAGCTCATGGCCTTCCAAATAAACTCTCTAGTTCTTGCAAACATCACTAACAAGGATGATGCCACCCCCGGTCGTGATCTTGCAAGTCCTCGCGAACGATTCAGACTCAAGACGATGCCTCAAAGCAGATGATACAGATACAAAGCTATGAGAAGCACCAGAATCGAACAAAATATGAGCTGAAAAAAAGTCAAGATAAACTAAACCTGAGATGACATCGCCAACCGGCTCCTCCTCCTCGATAGTCAAGGCAAAAGCTCGCCCTTTCGCTGCGCTCCTCTCTGCTGCTGATGCTGGGCAAACTGCTGCTGCTGCGGTGGAAAAGGTCCTCTCTGCTGGCCCGCTAGTGGTCTAGTGAGTGCCCTCTATGCCTATCCTCTACCCTGAGCTTGATGAGCTGGGACTTTGGGACAAGCCCACAACCGATGATCTCCTGATCCACAGAATAAGCATTGGCCTAGCCTCATCCTGCATGTATTCCATCTGTATCCTTGCTTCTTAAAGAAAGTGCAAGGAACTGCTGCCCTCTAAATCTGATGCATCTGCTGGGCCGGCGCTCTAGCTAGCCCGTAATTCTGCTACCTTTGGTACTGGTAAGGACTCTGATGCTGCTGCCGAAAGTGAGGCCTCTTTGTTGGACACATGTTATTACTGGATCCTCCTGTGTCCCTCGGCCTCTTAGAGCCAAGCTCTAAGTCATCCTCCGCTCTCTGTACCTATCTGAGTATCTCCTCGAAGGTGGCTAGTTGGACAAAGTGTCACACCCCGGACCCGGATATTCGGGCACGAGTACGTGCTCATTTCTAACTATCTAATATCACAACAATATAATATGGTACATGTCAATCATCTTAACTCCAAATGGAGGAGCAATATGGTATCTCACAAGTATATCTAATCTCAATCACAAAACAAACTAAAGAAGAATAATGCACAAATAGAATAGCGAAGGAAAGAATAAGATACAATCCACAATCTGAAATAATAATACAATACAATAAATCCACCAAAAGAATAGTCTAATACAATTCAATACAATATTATATAGACCTCCTCGGGCTCTGCAAATAAGTCCTCCTGGTCAATAGGAGTATCCTCTAAAGGTACGCCGTCCTGCGGCCCATAGAATGTGCGACACTGCTCTAAAATCCAGTTATATAAAATAAATATCCAGTCAGGATTGGAACAAAGTATATACCTCTGAAAGCAATTTCAATAACATAATCGAGCATATAAATAGATATAGAAATAAAATACAAGATTACTAAACATGTAAATGATGAACAATAGATATACAGGTAATGTACGAGAATATAGAACAACAATATGAATATCAACAATATAATAAAATAATTGCAGTCAAAACGAACAAATGTGCATCAAAATATAAGTTCATTATGTGATCGAGTTAAGTGAACATGATCAGGTAAGACGATTACAAGTGAGGTATATAATCAGAATGTACACGATATAACAATGGCTTTGATCAAATAATCAACTCCTACTCTTCCACCCCTAACTAATACCGATAGATCCAATTACGATACGCTATGAACACGAAATATAACCACTGAACACGAGAAGTGGGTGTACACGAATATTAAAACCACCGAACACGAGCGGTCGGTGTATACGAATAAGCATACTGAACACGAGCAGTGGGTGAACACAAAATATAATTAATACCCAATATACACGATGAGATACAATGTACACGAGTACCCGCTGAACACAGTAGAGGATAACATCTCATGACGGGATCCATATAGTACCAGTCCATAAAATTACTATATTGGGATCAAGTAAACTATTCTAGAATATGCATATATACAATATTATGAATTAAAAATTATCAGAGAAATGTACTCGCCTGAAGTCCTGAGCAAGGTGTGTCTCTCGATGCCCAAGCTGGTATCACACAACCTATACATGGTACGTTCTATTTTCAAGAATGAAAATCAATGAAGTTGATGCAATTCTAGGTCGATATGCCATTTCTATGTCAAACCAATAAAATCTAGGTTGCAAGAGTCTAATACTAAGTCACTAAATCGATACACTATGAAACTATGCTATACTAGTTAAATTAAGAAATAAAAAGCACTCAAAGAGCCATATCCAAAGATACGCAAGTTTTCGAATAAGAAAATAGTGTTTATGTATATATATAAGTCACATATTATATTACTATATCCAATCAATTAAAATAGGATACCTTGGCCTTGCACCAAACCGTATCGCACCTATCTTAATACCCAAACTCAATACCTTGGGTATCAGCCTAAAACCTTGGTATTACCTTGGTATCCCGAGGTAATCCAAAAATCTTAACACATAGCTAATACATAAATATAATACCCCAAGCAAATATACTAATATAGGTTAACAGTATAATATATACTTATAGTATACATAACTAACTACTTAATATTCACATGCAACTATAACCAATGCTCAAGACTAACCATCTATTTATACTTTAACCACTAACCCGCAACTATATATATACATATATACTCATATAGTTAACTATATATATACACCAGGTATCACACCTATCTATTATATAACAAGTATATATTTATATGTAACCAACTAACTATATACCCATACCATAACACTAAACTAACTAATACTAATAATCAACACTTAACTTATTGCTACCCAAAATATCAATACCTTGATAAAACCAAAACTCACTGATACCTTACTGAAACTATACTAAACCACGCTACCAAATCAATACATTATATACCCCAAACCCAACTGACAAACTATTAGTTAACTGATACCTGAATATAGGTACCTAGCTTGATACCTCCTAATATACTGACACTCAAAGGAACCTCCACTCATCTGTCACTGACTGCACAAGCTTCATTGCTGCATGAGCTCCTTGTAAACACTTGTGCTTATATGCTGCTCCCCTCTAATGCTGAGCATTGTGCTATAGTGGGTGTACCTCACTGCTGTAGTGTCAACAGCTACCCGATACTGCCACTGGATGCTGAGTTTGAACTGATACTACACTCGACTGCAGGTGCAGAGCTTGACTGATAATGTAGTAAACTTGTTGTCTAGCAATTGAACTGCTCGATTACCCCCTTTGCTGATTTTTGCAGTAGTATACCGCAAAATCTTACATCCCTTCCTCCAGTTGACTGCTTCCTGCGAGCCAAAACCTACTATGCCCGACTGCACAGTTGCTAAAGTCCTGCTCCTCTTCATGTTGTGCACTTTCAGTGATTGCCCGCCATTGCTGCCCAAGTTGCTGCCTCAGTAGCTAGCTTCAGTGGATGCCCTGACTGCTCACTCACCTCCTCACACTGGTACAACACATCAAATATAGCACTACACACAACCTTATATAAATATCTCTCTCTCTATATATATAATAACACAGATATATACCTATATGTATATGCATCAAAGTATCACAATACTTATGCTTATATATATATATATATATATATCCTCACACTTAAATACAAAATACAAACATACATATACATAAATAACTAGCTATATATATATATAAACACATATATATAAGCCAACAATGTGATATGCACAAGGCCCCATGTCCGTGTCACAATGTGATATGCACAAGTCTCCGTGTTAGAGGAAAACTCTAAAAATCAACACGTTTTGTCAAATTGACGAGATACGGCCTATACGTATCCAATTATGGACACGATACTAGATACAAATAAGCAATCAAATGTCAATTAGATCTATTAGACCCAATGACAACCACTACATATGTCAATCTCAGAATTCTCCCAAAATTGGCACCAAATTGGACATAACTTCCACCGTAGGTCTCCAATGAACCTAAAACTAATTTCTATGGGTAACCTATGCATGTGGGTTAGTTTCTCATGGTTAAATCTCAGATCTAGAGTTTATTAGAAGGGAAAAAACTAAAATATACCTATTGGAAGATGGATTCCCAATAAAAAGTCTCCAATTGCTAAGTAGCTCCTCTCCATGTAGATCATAGCCTCCTCCTCCTTGCTCCTTGTGTCCTTCTTATAGATCCTTGATATAGAAGCCTCAATTGATGAATAGGGAAGGAAATTGTAAAGAATTTGTGGAGAATTGATTAGGGATTGGAAGGAATTAGAAGAGGAAAAATTGTAGATCTAGAATTTAGGGATGAATGAAATAAGAGCACTCTCTCAACTCCTCCATGGGCCAGCCATGTAACCCCCTCCCCAAGCAATATAAAATGTCACAAATACCCATTATGGCCTCTCATAAAAAAATTAATTAGCGGGGGAAGGTTCTTGCCTAATGGTTTCACTAATTAATCCACCTTCTAATCTATGGGCCTAATTTAATGTGCTCAATCTAAAGTAATCTAAATGTTGGATTCATGCAACTAATGAATTGGTTAGGTCCACTACACAAGTCTAAAATAAACTACAACTAGCAATAAAAAAATAATATAATCAATAAATAATCATGCATGCACAATATTAAATACAATAATCCTAGAATTAAATTATCCCTGTCAATTTTTATACTACCCTTGAATGAAAAAGTGAGGGTGACACAAAGATATCGAAGTTGCAGGGCTTCTCTAACCCTTGAGTTGAATCTTTGTGAAATGGTTTATAGAAGAGAGTTTTTTCTACTTGGACTTGTCCACTAGTAGAGGTTGGGATAGACCCGGATTAGATTTTGCAGGTACGACAATTGGAAGGGTACCATAGTCAACGATGTTGTACTCTCGTTATACGCTAGGCCGGACCTTAATGTTCCTCCTATAGCTTCTTCGGACATGATAGAAACCATGTAGCAGGATTTGGAATTCTTGTCCTTTGACTTGGTGGCAAAACGTGTCATCTGCTGCATGTAGTCCGGAGCAAGATCGGATGGACCCACATGACCTTCTCCTGTGATGAGTGAGAGGTATCAGCCTGGCTGTTAGGTTACAAGCTCCATTTTTGTTCGGGGATTTGGGATTACTTTGTCTTGGGCCTCTATTGCTGGAAAGTTGTCGAACTAGAGAGATAACATGTTGGCAGCGACTGTCTTGTCATCGAAGTCCAGAGTGAGGGTCTTGGTGTCAAGCATCCACTAGATGTATGTTTCAGTATGTAGCAGTCTCGTATTGCACGATGGACGTAATAATGGTAGTGGCAGTACATTGGATTACTCACCTCAGCTTTCTTAGCAGGGCGTTTGACGTCGGGGAGTTGAAGCTTGTTCCCCTATATTAGCATGACAAAGATTGCCACGACATCATCTTCTTAGAAGGAATAGGTTTCTTGGGATCTTATACGGCCTGAGGTAGCATACGACCGATAGTACATGCGACACCCGTCTCATGCGCCAAGTTGTGCATGCGACTTAGCTATTTTATTTGAAATATTTTTTTGTCCTATGTGGTTTGTCTTGACAATTGCTTGTGATTGATCCTAAGGAAGAATAGACCTAGTAATTCGACCTTGTGCTAGACATGACAATGTGCTAGAATTGACTACATCATAAGTGACTAACCTGTTATGTGCATAACATGAGCTATGTGTCCCAATGTGATAAGGCTTATACGACTAACTGTAAGTTTGGTAATTCGACCTGATTTCTTGTATCCGTGCTGATACAATTACTACTTGCTATGTGTACATATGTTACAAGGTGCACTGAGATGTGACCATATTATAATATGTATCGAGGTACGATATAACTTGCTACGCTCTATGAGATTACATGTTTTGGGTTGTTCATGGAGAATGCCCCTATACTACGCAATATAGGATATTATTATATTAATTTTCCAACACGGGCATGGTTTGTGGGTCAAGTACGAAAGCGTGGCTAGGACTTGATTAATATTATTGCATCACGCTCGGGTGAATCTAGTTTGAGCCATCAAGTAATAAAGTGGATTCGTATCTAGCGTGGACCATACTAAGGTACCACTACCAGAATAAGTCAATTTAGCAAAATAAAAAAATATTGTTAATGGAAAAAAAATGTCGCTAAATAACTTTAGCGACGTAATTAGCGACGTTTTGTTAAAGTCACCATTAAACTAGCCACTATCAAAAAAAATATCACCAAATATCGCTATTCCGACATTTTTTATTGACGTATATGCATCGCTATATAAGCGACGTGAAGCGACGCCACATTGCTAAATTAGTGATGTGCATTTTTGTCACTATATGTCGCTAAATTAGCGACGTATATAGTGCCGTTAGTAGCGACGTAAATAGCTACTTTTATAGAGACGTATGTGCGACTCATTTAGCGACGTTGTACGACTAATTTAGCGACATTAATATGATCTGGCAATACTGCCATGTCAGCAATTTATGACGGATAGTGACTTATTTAGCGACGTATGTAGCAACGCATTTAGCGACATAATTAGCGACGTAGTTAGCAACATGAGGTGACGTCGCTAAATGTCATAAAATATCACTAAAAACGTAGCTAAAGATACAATAAATAAATAAATAAATTAAATATTTAATTGTTTCTAAACTATTCTTCCTGTAGTTTATGAATTCATAATTTGTACTAATAGACCCGGAGCAATCCTCCGTTGAATTTATTGGGTTTGCCGACCCACTTCGGTTGAACACTCAACACCGATAAATTAACATTTATTTAATATAAATAATATAATAAAATTTGAAGAAAATAAAATATTGAGATTACAAACCGAATCAGGAGAAAATATCGTCGTAAAGAATACATCAAATATTCACACAATTGTGTCTGAAAGTCTTTTCCTAAAGAATACAAGAAATAATGTCTGAATACCACAAAAATATAAAATATTCATAAATAACCAAATATCATAGGTCTGAAACACAAACAATCAATAAACGGTCCAAAGTAGGACTACTGCGAATTTGCAGGAGGATGACCACCGGCGCGCATGAAGGATAAGAAAAGATCATACTGCTCCCGTGAAATCGACAACGATGTCGATGGAGAAGGTAGTGAATCAGTGGAGTCTGTGTCATTGTAGGCACACCAGGAGGACATATCCGCTCCAACTCTGCTAATCGCTGGTTGTATGAATCCATGGTAGATAACAGCCTTGTACTGCTATGAACCATTGAATCCTGCATCATCGTCAGCCACTCGCCCATGGACAGCTGTGATGCATGCAGCTCCGTCACGCTTCCCTCTGTCGATGATCTAAGATCAGTTATAAAATCCTGGAGCTCCCTGATGCTGCGCTCAAGCATATCAAATCGTACAATGAGCGTCGCATCATTCGCCTGCGGCTGGGACGAGGGCTTCTGCTCTATCCTTTATAGCAACTCATCACGGAGAGACGCAATCTGACGGTTAACGGCCTCCTGGACTCGGGCCGATGACTGCTAGGGCTGTATGGAATGCGCACTTATCGGGGAGGCCCTAGATGACTGTGTCGTAACGAGGGCGCCATAGCATCCCGTACATAGTACGTACCCCTCTAGAGACCACCAACGGTGGTCACCCACAGCTCGTCCACCGACGGAGATGTAGAGGGCTACGAGGAAGTACCAGCCTCTCTCGTTGTAGATGCACTAGCAGTCGCCCACTCACGCAGCCTAAGATACTCAGCCTAGAAAATTTTGGATACTCGATAATTGCCTAAGTTATATTAAAATTAACACAAAGTAAAGTAAGACTTACATAGGTCTGGGAGGCCCTCTCATCAATTAGATTTCTGTCCTTTCGATGGGTGGCCAAGAAGACGGTAACCATGTTTGCTTCCTCACCCCTCTGTACCTATTAAAAATATATTATTTAGTACTAAAATTAAATATTTTTTCTACTACCATTTTATCGTACTTGCATTAAAATAATATATTTAAAATAAAAAATATATCAAACGACAAAAATATTCCGTCATCGGAATCGAGCCACCACACCACTTTGTTGCCTTCCACCTAGCCGCCTGGGCCTTTTCAGACCTTTTCTTGTACCTCGGATCGTCGAATCTAGCCCCCATCGTAGTACACTACACAGGCGTGATCCATCCTTGGATCGGTTTTCCAACGCGATCACAAGCCTTCTAGTCATCCAGAGCATCACGGATAAGCTTGGCGGTAATGGCAGGAAATATCTGCTCGATCAACTCGGCCCGGTGCGGAGAATAGAAATATATTTTCTATAATAAATAATTTAGTAAGTTATATAATATGCATAAATTAGAGAATTTATATAATATACTTTAACCTTGAAGTGCGCAAACCAGAATGCCTTCCTCTCCTCCGGAACTTCAGAGTAGTTGATCCAAGGGCCACCATAGTTATTCCATAGGAAAAGGCCAAGGCGTCTCTATACCGACGAGGGACGATATTTATACAGAGATAATTATTTTTATCGAAAAAGTCAATATATGATGAATAAAGAAATACACGATATATATGATGCTAAACCATCTAATTGACTTACTTTGTACCGTCGGCCCAAATCTCTGTCCACGTCTCCTCCGGAGGTGCGCATGGAGGATCTAGATGATGCTGGGACAAAGTCGGCTCGACCTCCTTCAAATGCTCATTTGTCTTTATGGTTCCGTCAATAGGAGGAACGCTGGACGAGGGAGTACTATCAGGTCTGGAACTACTTGTCCTAGGAGTGATGCCACATAAAATCATCGCGGTCGAAGATGTGATTGATCAATATACTGGAGTACTAGGCGACGATTATCCAGAACCAATAGTAGGTAGTACTCTGTCTACCTCGGGACCTGTCGAACCCTTCGTGTCGTCCTATCATACCTAATTACAGCATATGATGAATAAATAAATACACAATTATATATTACATTCTATAGTTAAAATATTATGCATATCTCACAGCATTCATAGAATTGTACAGTAAATAACAAGTGGTATCACAAGTCAAAATGGATAGTACATTCTACAGTAAAAATATAATACATATCTTCGTCAAAATAGTATATTCTACAGTAAAAATATAGTATATTCTACAGGCAAAATATTTTATTTTCAATCATCTTCAGAAAATTCATCTTGTTCGCCTTTTCCGTCCTCCTCTTCCTTTTTCTTCTAATCTTCACTTTCATCTACTTCGTCTTTGTCTTTGTCTTTCTCTTCGAATAATTCTATATCTTCTACATTATTAATCGTGTAATAAGTAACTTCCGTTGAGTCCACATCTGTAATATTTGTTACAAGAGGTAGCTCGTCCTCCTGATAAGCTATTTCATCAATGTCAAAGATATTTCTAGCTTTAGTCTTATATACTGCCCACCAATCCAACCTTGATGTCCACCGTATAGGATAAGTTGTGAAGTACACGAGCTGATTCTGACTTGATAGAATAAATGGTTCATAGCCTTGATATCTACGCTTATAGTTTATATCCACAAGGCCATGCTTATAAATTTTCCAACCATGATCTTGAATCATATCAAACCATTCATACTTGAATAGCATGATCTTAGCAGTTTCTGTGCCATAATTATATGTTAACTCCAAAATCGTTCGTAAGATGCCAAAGAAATCATTGTCTGGATCGACGTCTTTATAGTTCAAATATTTGATACACAAACAACTATTTTTCGTGAAATCAAGATCCAAAAAGCTATCTCTAATCGGAGCATTTATTGACTTGAACCTAAACCCATTCATACAAAAACTTGGCCATATTTTGACGGTAGTAAATGGTCCCTTGGCTAGAGTTCTAATAGATTCAGTCTCGGATGTTATTAGACGATCGACCTAAATACCAAAGTAGCGATAATATGTTATTTATTATGCAAGTGCAAAAAAAAAGTAATTACCAAGCTCCTTACTTATGCGCTCAACCAAGAAGGAAAATGGTATCTCATTTCTTGTTCTACTTCTGCATCTGTTATGTAGGGTCTAACCGACCTCAACTCACCATTATATGTGCTAAAAATAACGAAGTAACCGCTGATTAGTAGCATAATATTATCTTATACTATTATATTGAGATGATGTAAACATGGACATATTAATTACTTACCCCTCTAGCTTCTCCACTTCATCCTTGTCGCAATTGAGTAATATATACAACTGAGCAGCCCTTAGCTCGTCGTCATTCAAATATCTCTTCTTTATTTTTCTCGAAGGCTTTTCGGACGCATTGAATACTTTGAGTATTGCATCATTAGATTCCTGATATTCGTCGTCATTTCTCGGAGCTCTCGTTCTATTAATAGCAATATGGGATTTGAAATACGTCGAACAAAAGTTTGTAATCTCCTCGAGAACATAAGCTCACAAATAGAGCCCTTAACCCAGGCCTTATTTTTACCTTTCTCTTAAGGTGATTCAGATGTTGTTCGAAGGGGTACATCCACCGATAATAGACAAGACCACCAACACATGCCGTATAGAAAAGATGAATTAGCAAATGCTCCATAGAGTCGAAGAATTTATGAGGAAATACCTTCTCGAGCTTACATAGTGTTCCCGCAATGTCCTTTCATTGCTTTTCTAGACAATCGATGAGCAACTTAGTAGAACAAAGATCTTTGAAGAATATGTTGAGCTCTGTCAATGGATCCCAAAGGACTTACGGTAAGAATTTCTAAAATACAATCAGAATTAACCTCTCCATAAATACATGACAATCATGTCTCTTCATACCCGCCAGTTTATACTCCTTGAGGTCGACACATCTTCTTAAGTTCAAAATGTACCCATCTGAAAATTTTAGACCCTGAATCCTCCCACAAAGTCTTTCTTTATCCTCCTTCTCCAGTAAGAAAACTGACTTAGGCTGCTTTAACTTTCTATTTCCCTCCTCTATCAAATGCAATGCAGGACGTCTACATATTTCTTCTAAGTCTAACCTGGCCTTCGGATTGTCTTTTGTCTTTCCCTTTACCTCCATTACAGTATTAATTATGTTATCTAACACATTCTTCTCGATATGCATGACATCAAGGTTATGTCTGATCAGATTGATACTTCAATATAGCAGATCCCAGAATATACTCCCCTTTGTCCATTTATGGGTGCAACCAAATCCGTCACACTTGTATCCCTTATCAGGCTCTTCGATAGCACTAGGTAAATCTTTTACCTCTTTCCATATGGAAAGAGGTAAAAGATTCTGCTTTCTGGAAATTTTCAGATATGAAAAGAGGTAAAAGATAACACTTGGTAAATCTTTTACCTCTTTGATAGCACTTGGTAAATCTTTTACCTCTTTCCTCATTTGAAAATTCTGCTTTCTGGAAACATTGTACGTGTTAGCAACTACTTTCCATAGCTGATTCAACTCATCTATCATAGACTGTAAATATATATCGATGTTCCTTTTCGGATTGTTCGTACCCGAGATAATAACGGTTAGGAAGATATACAGAGTCTTCATGCACATCCAAGACGTTAGATTGTACAGAGTGACAATCACAAGCTAACACGAATACTGGGAGCCCGAAAGTCCGAATGGGGTAAAACCATCGGAGGAGAGCCCCAATCTGACATTAAGCGAATCCGAAGGAAAATTTGGATACTCTCGATCAAAGTGCTTCCATGCTTATCCATCGGATGAATGATCCAATACTCCTTCAATCTATTTTTGCCTGCACCAACTCATATTTTCTGCAGTCTCATTCACCTTAAACAACCTCTGCAACCGCGACGTCAAAGGTAAGTAGTGCATCGAATCGGTTGGCTTCTTTGTCCCGATAGACTTTTATCTTTCAGTAGCAATGTAGCGATCAGCACCACAGAATTTGCATGCATCTTTATCCTTGTCGTCTTTATAGTATAACATGCACCCGTTGCGACATGCATTATTTTTTTATATCCCATCTAGAGCGATCTCACCATCCTCTTTGATCGGTAGAAGTCTTTAGGCAACTTTGCATCCTCTGGTAAGATCTCTATAATCAAATCTATCAGTCGGTTATAGCATTCTTGCGACATGTTAAAATCGGACTTGATGCTCAATAATTTTGTAACAACCTCCAACGGTGAATGATCTTCACACCCAGGATATAATAGAGTCCTTGTATTCTCCAACAACTCCATAAACTTTACAGTATCGGTATTCAGTGCCTCCTCAGCTGTATCATGATTGTCCGAATGGAAACTAGGCCCTGTCGCATCAAAAACCATGCTCACCCAACCGTCGTCATAAGTAGCGTCGTCGTAGACATCCATATATGGCTTCATATAAGGCTCCGACTCCGATGCTAAAGACACAAGTTCTCCGTACGCGGTTCACTGACAGTAATTCGGTATGAAATCCTTCGAGTATAAATGATATATGACTTTTACTTCTGGATGATATTTCAAGTTGCGGTATCTCACATACGGACACTTAATTTTGGTACCGTCCATGTACTGATGGAACACCTTGGCGAACTACAGGAACTGCTGTACACCCTCAATGAATTTATCTCACACATCGTACATGTCATCAGGATGATGGTTGTACATATACGAACGATGACGCATATAGTAATTCATATCCATTTCTAGATACTTCTGCAGCAAAAATGAATATACAATTATCTTTAAGTATATACTCATCGTTAAATACAGTACATGCACTAATACTCCTAGTCTTATCATATATACTCATCGTTAAATACAGTACATGTATTGATACTCACTGCTACCTTCAAGTATGGTTGTTTGAGTGATAAACTGAAGGGAGAGCAGTGTGCAGCTCTGTGCTAGCACAGCAAAGAGGAGCATAACTGAGAAGTGTATAGCTCTGTGCTACCACAGTACAAGGGAAAATATACAGTAGTTTATAGCAGTAGCATCTAGCTGTACTATATAGTACAACAGTGAGGAATCAGTGTGCAGTAGCACTGTGCAGTGCACAGCAAGAAGTATGCACAACATCAAGTAAACTCAACAAGTAGCAGCAGAGCCAGTGCACTGTAGAGCCTTCAACAACAGGTTTAGCAGTCTACAGTAGCCAATACAATAGCTTGTGCAGCAAGAAGCATCAGCCCAAGTTGGATACGAGTTATAGAAGAAGCCAATACCGTATATCGTGTCTCGGCTTTGAAGAGTCATTCCCGTATTCGTGTATACGACTCTCTTTGATTCAAGATCTATATTGTATTATATACGATATAAATATGCAAGGTTGGGTCTCCACACAGACAATTAACTAGAAGAGAGATAGGGTTAGGGTCTGTGTCTAAAATAATAGAGTGCACCCTTAAATATGATAAATAAAGTGAAAGACAAGTCAAAATATTAGGGTTAGGGTCTATTTCCAGAAAGCAGTCTAAGTTAGGGTCTGTGTGCAGAAAGTTGTTTCTATGATTGTGTGCGTGTCCGTGTGTCCAGGTCAGTATTAGGGTTAGTGTCCGCTTGTATTAGTATGTCTGCGTGCGTGTGTGTGTGTATCCGAGTTAGGGTTAGGGTTAGGGTTAGGGTTAATGTGGGTTATATCGTATCGTGTCATGTTGTGTTGTGTCATGTTAGAGAGAGAGACAGAGAAAGGAGACAGAGAGAGGAGCTCACCAAGTGATTGGAGACAGGAGAACGTCGGAGGGAGGAGAGCCGCCGGAGGGGGGAGGATGCGGCCGAAGGGAGGAGGGGAGCCGAAGATAGGCCACCGGGATGGGGGGAGGTTTAAAATTTTTAATGTTTCGATCGAAATAGGGGATGAGAAATTCGTCAAACCCTATATAAAATAAATTAGCGACGTCGGTCTTTACGTCGCTAAAAATTGCTAATATAATAATATACTGTGACTTAAATACATAAATGTCGCTAAACGTCGCTCAAATTAAAAAGTTAGCGACGTTTAGCGACTACCTAGCGACATAATATATATTTATAATAATTATAGTCACTAAACATTCCTCCACGTCGATATCACTGACGTATTGCGACATTTTATATGGACGTCGCTAAATACCTATAATTCAGCGACATTTTATTTAACGTCGACAAAAAAGGTTGCTAATCCCTCAATTTTTAGTACGACACAAAATATAAGAGGATTGATCATGTGACAATGCTATAGGATTTCTAACATAACCATAGGACTAATTTAGGCAACTAAAATTGGTAGAGTATTGGGAGGGATAAAATCTCGAGATCATGCATATTAGCCACCTCAGACAACTATCATGACGTGTAAGGTTGACCCCTATGAATATTTGTCACATACGCACTAGTGAATGATAATATTCGAATACTTATATTATATAATGCATTATATGTGATCTTAGCACGGTGGTCTTACGAGGGACTAGTGCATAATATACAATGTGTTATGCGATACTATGGCTCGGTTAGCCCCGCTAAACAGCTCATGATCTGAGAATTTTTCTTATGCATCAAATCTAAGATAATTCAGACTCCATAGTAGAAATTCATATAAATGATTAGTCGTTATATAACTAGACTTAGTTGTGATTGTATTATTCTGTTAGTAGTCTAGGGACATAGATTATCATTGTGTGATGATTCAACCATTTTTCTTGTTTGGCTGTAGGGTTGGGCTATTATGCTAAGATAACGTATGGACCAAAACTACAACACAACCTATATTTATATCCTATTTATTGCTTGGTTTTTGTTTCTCAATTTTCGTGCTTCCTTTGTTGTACTTGATATTTGGGGTATAACCCCACTTGTTTTGTATGGCCAGGTTTTGAGCTAGTTTTGGAAGATCCAACTTACTTTTCCTTTCCTGATGGCACGTACCAGGCAGATCGTCGCTAAAGGGAACGAGTGAATTTCTTCTTCCCTGCTTGTTATCATATATTTAACTCTTTTGTCCATTTAGCAACCGACACTTGTTAGCCGTAAATCAGGACATTTAGTTTTTTTACATGATTATAATTAATTAGACTGCAGCTGATCATGGTCATGTACTTTTGCTACTCTACCAGTTTTTTATTTTGCACAACTGGCTTCCAGAATGTTATGACAGAGCATTTAGGATGCCTTACTTCCTTGTCATATATGTTATATGTTTAATATTCTTGTTTGACTGATTGAGACAATATATTCTCTTTATGAACCTAAGTGACTTGATTGTAGCATGCGAACCCCTTCTTTAGTTATAACCGTAATCACCGTACGAAGTATAGTGCCTTGTACGACCATGTTCATTTCCGTATTTTGGTACTGGGGCATTACAAGATTTCAATAGTGTCCCATGCAGGTTTGTATTTTCAGACTTGTAGGGTGTTATAGTCATAGGAGTTTAAATCAAACATGTGCCTTTAAAATCCTTAATTCGATCTTTTTGATGCTTTGCTTGACTATCAAATCAATTATTTTCGTAATCCTTTCTATCTTGTTTTTGATATTTTTGTCCATTCTTTAGAGCTTTTTCAATTGCTGGAGCAGTAGACAAGGTCTGACAGGGTTACCCTGGGCAACAACCGGAGGTAGCACCTGGTTAGAGTCAGATTCGGGTTGAGCCAGTAGTTTAGAAAGCTGGCACCGTAGAACCAGCAGTTGGGCATGTTAAGCTGCAAGCCCCTGAGATCCCCATACCTCATGTAGTACTATCACGACCCGCAACCAGAATAAGGGCACGAATAGTGATCAATACACAGCCTACGTCACAGTACCGACGGTAGAACGCTGTCTAGGCCCACCATACTATCTAAAAATCTTATACAATATAACTATAGTAGATGTCAATATCATCTTAGCTCCCAATGAAGGAACAATATGGTATATAATAATGGTAACATTACTTGATCACAAAAATAAACTAAAGGAGGATGAAAGCACGATATAGAATAAAAGAGAGCAAATAAGGGTCACAATACATCCACAAGTCCAAATCCATAAGTCTAGACATAGCCACTCCCAAAATAATGTATACATGAAATAAGTCTAAAAATAAGACTAATACAAGGTCCAAAATATAAGACTGGCCTCCTTGGTCACTAGTATTATGTCCTCTTGCTCTAGGGGAGAATCCTCTAATGGCTCGTCGTCCTACGGCCCGTAGTAAGTAGGACAATGATCCACAAGCCAATCATCTAAAAAATATATGCAGTCAGGATTGAAGCAAAGTACATACCTCTCAAAGCAGTTCCAAATACATAATAGAGCATATATAACAAATAATAGGAAAGAATACAAGTTAACTAGCAAGAGGAAATGGAAATAAACTAGAGTGAATATGTGAAATACTGGAATGAAAGAGATAACACTATGAATAACTACAAGTAATAGAAATAGATAAACTAGCTAATCTACAATAGAGTACAAGTTCATTATGTGATCGGTTTGGGTTGAACATGAATATAATATGGTAACTCGTTTACACGTGTGATATGTAATAGACATGTGCATTAATACACTTAGGCTTTATCACATAACTAACTCCTACTCGCCTATCCCCAACTAATACTTATAGATCCAATCATGATATGTTGCGAATACAAATATAAGCACACTGAATATGAGTAGTGTGTCAACATAAATTATAAGATAATCAATACCCGATAAACATGATAAATACATGTGAATGAGTACCTACTGAACACGGTAGGGGATAAAATCTCCTGACATAATCCATATAGTACCAGTCTGTGTAGCCACTATATCAGAATCAAGTAAACAGATCTAGAACATGTGATATATACACTATTATGAAATAAAAACTAGCAGAGAGATGTACTCGCCTCTGGTCCAGTGCAAAAAGGTTAACTTGATGTCCGAGCTAGTATCACACAACCCTATAGAGGAATATCAAGTTAATTTTGTGTAGTAAAAGTGAATTAATTTAATATGATGCACTAGAATACATTTTTAGGACAATACTAGGTCATACACCAATTTCTAGGTCCAAACTACATTTATAAGTCTATATTGGTCACTAATGAACTTATACTATCATATACTAGGTATTACCTTAGAATATAACTAATATCTTAACTATTACTAACTGATACTAATATATATATTTCTAATCACATTAGCTGATATCATAATAGACACTAACTTATCTAACTATTAATTAGTATCCATTTATAACTATCTAACTAATATTACCACTAACTAGTATATATATACACTAACTCCTAAGTGGAAACTAACCTTGCAGGTGAATACTTGCTTTCCCCTAAAATGACTGATACATCAGTCCACATAGGCACTAATCTGAAACTAGTTAGTTTTCGGGCCAATAGTTGAGAGCGAAAGAACTTCCGCCTGACTCGAGGCTAATTCAATTCACGATGTACACATACACAAATATGTATGTGCGTGTGTGTGTGTGTGTGTGTGTGTGTGTGTGTGTGTGTGTGTATATATATATATATATATATATATATATATCCTAACTTTCTACTTGATAACAAATAATAACTAACTGACACTCACACTAACCTCTTACTATAACTCTCAACTAATTTAACTGAAACTTAGTACCTATGAACATACCTTAAAGCAACATGGCCATAACCTGATCTCCTACTCGATCTCAGATAATCCCCAATTCTAACACACATAGCAACACAATAATCCTAACTGAAACATTAAAGTTATAACCCAACTAGCTGTACACACACAACAGCATACTCCTCACCAAAACTCACCAAGTTGATATATGCAACAGATACACACTCTCTAAACTAGAATCTTACACTCACTTCTCCTTGTAGTAGCTTCTAATACCTATTAGTATCAGTGCAACCTTACCTTTTTCCTGATGCCTGAACATCTTCCCTAATCCTTAATACCCGAAATTAACTCCTTACCACATACACAAACAATCAAACTCCTCTTAACTCTTATTTACCCCAATTGATACCCGAGCATCAAATATGCTAGGGCAGCTATTACTGATGTTCTGATACTTCCAGTATCAGAAACTGAGCCACTCTTCCAAATCCCCTTGATGTACCCTTCATTAATCTCCCCACTTATCTACCTATACTTGCTGCTACTAAACAACTTTTGCCCTTGCTTGGTCTGTTCAGACAAAATACCTGACTGCATCCCTTGGCAAACTGAACCCGAACTTCCTTTATTTGTTCCAGGTCTAAAATCAAGTATACTCACTGCTTGTGAGTACCGCCCTTGCACACTACTGATGTACACACCTATTTAGACTGATCCCCCTTTACTTCTGATACTACTATCGCTGATACGTACCATAATGTGCGCTGATGCATACTTCAATATGCTATCACTGATACAAATATCAGTGTGCACAGATACACACCTCAGTGAGCAACCACTCACTCCTCAACTGAATATACATGGTGCTCACATCCTTACACAACTACAATCACCACTGATACACTATAGTATAGCTACCTAACAATATATATATATATATATATATATATATATATATATATATATATATATATAACTCATAATACAAATACATATATAACTATATATGTAAAGCTATGAATAAATACACTTTTCCCATATTAAATCATTTTATCAAACACATAGAGTGCACAATATGGATACTTACGATACTCCACCAATAGAGAGATCCAAACTCATAATTCATCATAATACACATCCCTACCTATCAAATACATATCATAATTATTATTATAACTAGTTACAAAAAATAATTAAGGAGAATTAGCACAAATCACTCAAATTGATCCCCGTGTCACACGATATCACACCATATCATGATACGGCCTACTCGTATCCAATTGTGGACACGTAGCTAGTCTTCCAAACCTAATCTAAGTTTAATTAGACTAAATTAGTCTCATGACACATACTTGATGTGTCAATCTCGTAATTTCTCCAAAATATATACAAAAATCTATGTATAAATCTCTATACACAACCAATTAGCCTAAAACTTGTTCCTACTAGTAGCCATATGCCATAGGTTCATTTCTAATATTTAAATGCATGATTTAGGAGCTAGAATGAAGGATAATTCAGATCTATACCTATTGGTAGATAGATTCCCAATAAAATATACAATTGGCATGATCTGGACACGATCTCCTTGCCACAAGCTCTTCTTCCTAGTGCTCCTTGCAAATCTAAGCTCCAATGCTCCTTGTTAATAAAATTGAGAGAAAAATGAGAAAGAATTGATGGAGTTATGAGTGAATTGGGGATCTAAAAATTGGAGATCTCAAAATGAGTGCAAATGAGGTGGAGAGTGAGAGAGGCCTATAAGTGGCCGGTCCCCCTTTTCTCCTTCCCCAAGTCACAACTAAGATCCAAATTGCCCCTACATGATCAATTATGGAGAATAATTAAGAAATGTTAATATGGAAAGTTTATATACTAATACAAATTAGTCTAATCCTTCTAATTAAGTAAAGAGAATGGGTCTAATAGGCTTGATGCAAGTTGGGCTAAAAAATGTCATGACAAAACTAAATGGGCTCACAAGTGTCAAGTCTAAATAATGGCTAGCCTCATAACTATAAATAAATAATACAATCATAAATAATTATATAGCATACTAATAAATAAATAATTAGTACAAGCATTAATTAAATATCTATAGTACACTAATATTAATATTTATTCTTGAAATTAAATACCTATACCAAATTACGAAACGATCCCTAGTTGGAATAGTGAGGGTGACAAATCTACCCACCTTAGAAAAAAAAAATTCAAAATTTAAGAAAGAAACTAACTGTAAAACAAACTCAGCAAGCAAGAAAGAATTATATCTCATGGCCCAAACAGATAAGGATATCTCTCGAACATCTCGGCCTCTCTCTCCCAGGAAGACTCCCCTAGCGTGTGATGCCTCCATGCGACATATACCAAAGAATTTGTCGTATTTTGTAGCACCTTCTTCCTGCGATCCAGAGTCTCTATAGGTTGCTCCGAATAACTGAGAGTCGGACCCACCTCAATCTTTGAGTGATCTAATATATGGCTAGGATCTGCCACGTATCATCTCAGCTGCGATACGTGGAACACGATGTGCACACCCTCTAGTGCAGGTGGCAAGTCTAGTTTATAATCTACTACACCGACCCTCTCGAGAATACCGAAGGGCTAAGTTTTTCGCCTCCATCAAAGCAAATTATGCCCCGTGTCAAAAAATTCTTAAGAACACCAGATCGCTGACCTAGAATAAAACACAACCTTAGCACTCTGACTAAAACAAGCAATCACAAGCGACACAAAACAAATATATACCTTAAACTCCAATGGTCTCCGTTGGCTATCGGTCCAATGCTAATGTCTGTCCTGTGCCACCCGAAGTCTATCCCTGATAAGCTTTATCTTCTCAGCTGCATCCACAACCATCTCCGATCCCAATAAGGCTCTTTTACCAATATTATCCCATGATAATAAGTACGGCATCTCCATCCATACAGCGCCTCAAATGGTGATATCTTGATACTGGCCTGGTAGTTGTTGTTCTAATAAAACTCTACCAAGTGAAGGTGATCCTCCCAAGAGCTTCTGAAATCCAAAACACAAATAGGTAATATTTCCTCGAGGGTCTGGATAGTCCTCTCTGACTGCCCGTCTGTTTGAGGGTGATATGCGGTACTAAACTTGAGTTGGGTGCCCATGCTAGCCTATAAACTCCTCCAGAACTGAGATATAAAATAATTATCCTGATCTGAGACTATGCTAATAGGAACTTCATACAATCTGACTATCTATCGTACATACATCATTGCGAACATCTCCGTAGACGTACCCACATTAAATGGAAAGAAGTAGAATGATTTGGTCAACCTGTCTACGATAACCCAAATCGTGTCTTTCCCACATGGAGAACGCAAAAGCACCGAAACAAATTATATCGTTACATGCTCATATTTCCACTCTAGAATGGTGTAAAATTCCATATTTTTAAATATTTTATTTTATTTAATTAATTATTGAATTTATTTATAATATTTTGTAGTTAATTAGAAAATAATATTTATTGATAGATAAATAATCAATTAGAATTATTTCATAAAAACTATTAATTTTATTTTAGGAATATTTGTGCAAGAGTGATAGATTTTTTTAAAATCTATTTTAGGTACAAATATATTTTTATATATACCTTAAATATATATGTAAATAATATATAATAATTATAGTAGTAATAATAATAATATTAATAATAATAATAATAGTAATAATAATAATGTAATAATAGTAATAATAATTATAGTAATAATAATAAAAATAAAAGAGTAAAGAAAAGAAAAAAAAAAAAAGAAAAGAAAAAAAATCGTAATCTCTTAAAGCCCTTAACCTTTCATTAAATCCTTAATGAAACCCTTAAACTAATTCTCCCTTAATTAAACCTAAACTAACCCAGCCCACTAAACCCCAAGCAGCAGCGGATCCTGACCTGCACGATGCTCCATGCTCTCTCTCCCTCTATATATATATCTAATAATCCTAAACCCTAACCCTAGCTCCCATCTCCACCCCTGTGCCGACCTACTCACCTCGACCGTTGCCACCGGAGACCTTGCCGCTGCCCAGAGATCACACAGCAGCCGCCGCTCGCACTCCCGTGCGTCACTCGCGCACGCCGCAGCAGGACTTGAGCAGTGACGAACCTCCCTTCCCGCAGTGATTTTTGTTTCCTCGCTCGACCAAATTCTGATTCGTCTTTGCAGGTATGATCACAACTTATCCCTCTCTAAATCTCGTAAATTAGTTTCAATCGTTCAGCATTAAAAACTATATAAAAATTGATGCCAAGTTGAGGGAAAATCATAACTTTTATACTGCAGAAAAACTGCCCAACCCTTATGTTCAGAGACCAATATCTTTCTTCACAGACATCCAAACTTAAAAATTCTTTTTGCTATGTGAAGACCATATAACCGAGATTACTTTTTGTCAATTACTTTATTTTTAATTCAAAATAAATATAAAAATAAATTAGGTTGAAAACCCATAAAAACTTATTTTTAAAATGATAAAATTTGTGATACTGAGCCCGCCCAACCAAACGGGATCTCCTCATCGTGTACCAATTGTACCAAAAGGCCCGTATAGTATGTCCTGACGTGTGGGCATTCACAAAAACTGATTTGGACATGTGTGCGCGTCAGAATAACTCTGTATCCGTAAAAAGGCCCTATATCATAACTTTTACAAAATATCGCACCATTTAGTGTACACTCGTCAGAATACGATAAAACTTGCACTATTGGATTCGTAGTATCATGCTGGTCCTGTGACTGATATTTTACGTAATTCTGAGACAGTCGACCTAGCCGCCTATTTGCGGGCCCTATGGTTGACTTTTTGGGCGAATTTGTATTCGGCTTACCGGAATCTAAAATTAGATGTACCGTTGAGTTTGTATTGACGTTTAGAATTGGTTTGACCTATAATTTGTCCCTTTCAAAGACCTTTACCTCTGGCACGTATTTCGATACAAAGTGGCCCACATGTGGATCCGCTTTGACCCAAAATTATCGTTTTGATCCTGTGTCCAAATTGGACGAAAGGGTAGTATTTTCTAGCGATCTCGCTTATTCTGAAAACGTTGGTGATGTTTATTTCAATATTCGGAGACGTTTATTCGTAGGCCGTAGTTTCTGATTATGTGTGCTTGACTCTTGGACGTTACACTTTGCAACTTTCTTGCCAGGCAAGTATACCTTGCCAAATTATTTACAGTACTTTGCGTTGCTTATTATATTTTTATATATTCATTGCATGTGTATTTTCTTTCCATTATTACTATACATTATATATGTAGATACACACTTGTCACCTAGTATCATGAGAGAGGAGGACAATCAGTAAGCGTATAGGCTATAACCACTCTGGTAAACCGTAGTATCTAGCACGCACTACGGTAGTGTGTCGCGCTGGTCGCTACCCTCGAGGTATGTCAATTTTTGGTGTCACACTGGTCGCTACCATCGAGGTATGTTGATTTATGATATCCCTGCCGTATGTGTGAGTGGTGAGATTAGATAGAGATGCATAGCCTTATCCATACGTCAAAAAATTTCCCTTATTATGCATTTTATGTAGATTGTCTTATACAGCGTACTTATTTATTTTATGTCTATTTTGTATGTTTACTGTATTCAATTGGCATGCTTCAATGTATCTTGTTACGTCCCTCTGAGGACCTAGTCCCTTGCCAGGTATAGACGACCAGGAGTATCCGCAGGGGTACGGGCCAGGACCTGACGCAGTATTCTCTGCCGAGGAGGTCTTACCTTCTGAGCATCCTTGATTATCTCTAGCGATGGATCTTTTAGCTGACACTCTTATAGTATCGTCTTATTTTATATTAAAGATTTTACCCTCCTCTCATATTTTAGTTTTGGATATAGTATTTGGTAGTGGATTTATCTCCACCCGACTATCATTTTTGGAATAATCAGACTCATTATTCTAGTTTAGTTATTTCCTTTTTGTGACTTATTGTGTGGATGAGATTAGAATTTCTGTGACTTGTGACAATATATATACCACATGTGAGTTATTATTCATATTACAGCGTACGTGTGTATTATGGTATCTATATATTAGAGTTGCCATATACATACGGCTGGCATGCTTACGTGTTCCTAGTCCTAAGTATTTTAGGACTGGGGCGTGACATGTTTTTGTGGTGGCCTAGGCAGGTCGAGTTAGCCGTTTCGGTTACTTAACTGTACACAGTCGGCCTGCACCTAGGAGTAGAATTTTAGGTCTCATCCATACTTTACTATAACTCACCTTCCTTCCAACATGTCCTATTTAAGTGCTTGCATCCTGTTTGATTTATGTACTCTTCTTAATCATCCGTCCATCGCTTGTAGAGAGATGAATTTGTATAATGGATATGCCGCCACTGGGGACAACACGTCTCCAGGGGTCAAAGGCCAATCACCAGGAGAGGCCTCAACGACTCCTCTTCTTCCGGGACCGGATGGATTGACTAGCAATCCAGTTCTATCAGCTCCTTCCACGATACCTAATGTGACTTTTCCAGCTTCACTAGCACCGTAGGATATCCAGACACAGTTGTTCCAATTCTTCTAGATGATAATGCAAGAACAGAGTCAGCAGTCAACCGCGCAGGCCACAGAGCAGAGGCAGCAAGTGGCGAAGTAGAGGCTAGAATTTCTGGCAGCACTTGAGAGAATGACTGCACTAGCCCCTGTACCAGCCCAGGCACTAGTTTCTGTACCATAAGCTCGGGTTGGTTCAGTCAAGGACTTTGTGCAGATGGGCACCAAGCCGTATAAAGTCATTGAGAGTCCAGAAGAGAGCACAAACTGGATTGCCAACACCAAGAAGTTGTTAGAAGCATCACAACTACCTACCGATCTATGGATGATAGGCATAAAGACTCAGCTAAAGGGCAACGTACATCACTGGTGGGAATCAATGGAGCGCCAGTTGGATACGCGTCAGACTTGGGAATAATTTTTGGAGTGCTTCAAGAGAAAGTACTTCCTAGACACTGTAAGGGATGCGTTGTACAATCAGTTCCTCTATCTAGAGCAGGAGAACAAGACAGTTGATGAGTATGATACAGAGTTTAGCCGCCTTAGTAAGTATGGCACTGCCCTAATACCTAATGACTTGGATAAGGCTAAGAGATTTTACCATGGGCTGACTCAGGAGCTCCAGCACTATACTAGCTCACAGTCCCGGATCTCTTATACCGAGTTATTGACAGAGGCCAGGATCTAGGAGGCCATCAGCAGGGGAAACAAAAATCAACAGAGAAATCACCAAGGACCAGTAAGGACACAGCCAGGAGGACCCATTAGACACCCTTTGACACACCAACAACCATATAGTACCGCACCATATCCAACCAAGAAGCACCATACTGTTCACTTTTATGGTATATCAGGTCATATTCATAGAGATTGTTATCGTCGATTAGGGCTGTGTATGATATGTGGATCAATTCACCATCAAACCAAAAAATATCCTCAGTAGACCCAAAGTTCTATGGCTTCAAAATCAGGAACACCACATACACCCTTAAGTATAGGAGACCAAAGGGACCCACTACTACTTTTACAGTCTGCACAAAACGGAGGAGGCTAGACCCTACTTGAACGACCAAGGACAAGGCCAAGCACTTATTATGGCAAATATGGGAGAGCAGACACAGGGAGTCTTAGATGCAGGTACGACCTTTAGTATATTTGTCATTGCATACTCATGTCCCCCTTTATGACACGAGATCTTAGGTAAATAGTAGACGTAGAATTATATATATGGTGGTTTAGCAGTTAGGAGGATATATTGATATTCTACCCAGATGGCATACACGTGATGCTAAAGGATGATGCGAGTAGCAGTAGTAGTATTATCTTCCTATTACCATCTTGTCCCCTAATTTGGCTCATCTTCTCTGTTATATCCATTCCTTATCTCATGCTTAACTCTTCCTATCATAGTCATATCTTTTTGTGCCATTATGAACTGTTTGATTTACTTCAACCTCACCCTTATTTTGTTAGTTAAAACATAAATGTTTTAGTAATGATTGATAACTAAGAAATGAGTTAATAATAATAACCTTTACGTATATAAACTATAGCAATATCTGCATCCTCTTATTAATTTAACCCTTAAGTAGCATTATTTAGCCTAATAGAAATTTGTTAGATTATTTGAAATAGTTCATACTCCTAATAGTTTTATAAAGTTAGTCAAGACCTAAAGTGTTGACCTAAAATTTAGACTATGTCTAGGAAAGAGTTGAAGGCACTTGTTATGAACTAATGATCATGAAAAATCACTAGCGAGGTAGCGACAGCTACAGCTAGACGATTAAGGTAGAGTAGTCAAATTACTTTCAACTATACTAGCTAGGTGGCGTGGCAGTATTAGACTACGATAATTGACAGTTACGGGGAAAAATCATAGTTATATGATTCCAGACAGGTATCCAAAGATTCTAGACCCAATGAATAAGTTCGTCCTACAACCTAGACAATAACTTCAAGAGACTTCGAATACTAGTAGAATTCATATAAGTTGGGTAGTGTAGATGAGTTAGAAATAGAATAGTGTAAATGAGAAAGTGCTAGAATAGCTGACTATGAATTTTTAGGAAGCACTGCTATATAGCAATAAAGTGTAATAGCTATAGTGATTTATTGTGAATATGGGTTGGAGTCAATTTCGAGGACGGAATTTTTGTAAGTTGGGTAGAATGTAAAATCCCATATTTTTAAATATTAAATTTTTATTTAATTAATTATTGAATTTATTTATAATGTTTCATAGTTAATTAGAAAATAATATTTATTGATTTGATTACCTAGATAAATAATCAGTTAGAATTATTTCATAAAAACTATTAATTTTATTTTAGGAATATTTGTGGAAGAAAGATAGATTTTTTTTAGAATCTATTTTGGGTACAAATATATTTTTATATATACCTTAAATATATATATAAATAATATATAATAATAATAGTAGTAATAATAATAATGTAATAATAATTATTATTATTATTATAGTAATAATAATAAAAATAAATGAGTAAAGAATAGAAAAAGAAAAAAAAGAAAAGAAAAGAAAAGAAATCCTAATCTCTTAAATCCCTTAACCTTAAATTAAATCCTTAATGAAACCCAGAAAAAATTTCTCCCTTAATTAAACCTAAACTAACCCAGCCCGCTAAACCCCCAGCAGCAGTGGATCCCGACCCGCGCGACGCTCCGTGCTCCCTCTCCCGATATATATATATATATATATATATATATATATATATATATACATATACATATATATCTAATAATCCTAAACCCTAACCCTAGCTCCCATCTCTACCCCTGTACCGAGCTACTCACCTCGACCGCCACCATCGGAGACCCCACCACCGCCCGGAGATCGCACAACAGCCGCCGCTCTTACGCCCGCGCGTCACCCGCGCATGCCGCTGCAGGAATTAAGCAGCGACGAACCTCCCTTCCCGTGCTGATTCTCGCCTCCTCGCTCGACCAAATTCTGATTCTTCTTCGTCGGTATGATCACCACTTATCCCTCTCTAAATCCCGTAAATTAGTTTCAATCGTTCATCGTTAAAAACTAGGTAAAAATTAACGCCAAGTTGAGGAAAAATCAGAACTTTTATACTGCAGAAAAATTGTCCAACCCCCTATGTTTAGAGACCAATATCTTCCTCCATAGATATCCAAAGTTAAAAATTCTTTTTATTATGTGGAGACCATATATCTGAGATTATTTTTTGTCGATTACTTTATTTATAATTCATGTTAAATACAGAAATAAATTAGGTTGAAAACTCATAAAAACCTATTTTTAAAATAATAAAATTTGTGATACGGAGCGCACTCCGTCAAACGCAACCTTTTCGTCGCATACCAATTATACTAAAAGGTGCGTATGGTATGTCCTTACGTGTGGGCTTTTGCAAAAACTGATTTGGATATGTGTGCGCGTCAGAATCACTCTATATCCGTAAAAAGGCCCCATATCGCAACTTTTGCAAAATACTGTACCATTTAGTGTACGCTCTTCAGAATACGACAATACTTGTGCCATTGGATTCATGGTATCACACTGGTCCTGTGTCCCAACTTTCACGTAATTATGAGATAGTTGACCAAGCCGCCTATTTGTGGGCTATACGGTTGACTTTTTTAACGAATTTGTATTCAGCTCACCGGAATCTAAAATTGGATGTACCGTTGAGTTTATATTGATGTTTAGAATTAGTTTGACCTATAATTTGTCCCATTCAAAGACCTTTACCTCAGGCACGCATTTCGGTGCAAAGTGGCCCATATGTGGATCCGCTTTGACCCAAAATTACTGTTTTGCCCCTATGTCCAAATTAGACGAAAGGGTAGTAATTTCTAGCTATCTCGCATATTCTGGAAATATTAGTGATATTTATTTCAGCATCCGAAGATGTTTATTCAGAGGTCATAGTTTCTGATCCTGTGTGCTTGACTCCTGGACGTTATACTTTGCAACTTTCTTGCCAGGCAAGTATACCTTAACAAATTATTTATAGTACATTGCATTGGTTATTATATTTTTATATATTTATTGTATGTGTATTTTATTTCAATCATTACTATATATTATATATGTTGACACACACTTGACACCTAGTATCATGAAAGAGGAGGACAATCAGTAGGCGTATGGGCTATAACCACTCTAGTAAACCGTAGTATCTAGCACGTACTACGGTAGTGTATCACGCTGGTCGCTACCCTCGAGGTATATCGCTTTCTGGTGTCACGCTTGTTGCTACCCACGAGGTATGTTGATTTCTGATGTCCCTGCCGTGTGTGTGAGTTATGAGATTAGATAGAGTAGCCTACCCTTGCACATACGTTGAAAATTTGTCCTCATTATGTATTTTATATAGATTATCTTATACAACATACTTATTTATTTTTTGTCTATTACACATGTTTACTATATTCAATTGGCATGCTTCTATGTATCTTGTTACGTCCCTCTAAGGACCTGGTCCCTTGCTAGGTATAGACGACCAAGAGTATCCGCAGGAGTACGGGCCAGGACCTGACGGAGTATTCTCTGCCGAGGAGGTCTTACCTTCTGAGCATCCTTGATTATCTCTAGCGATGGATCTTTTAGCTGACACTCTTATAGTATCGTCTTATTTTATATTAAAGATTTTACCCTCCTCTCATATTTTAGTTTTGGATATAGTATTTGGTAGTGGATTTATCTCCACCCGACTATCATTTTTGGAATAATCAGACTCATTATTCTAGTTTAGTTATTTCCTTTTTGTGACTTATTGTGTGGATGAGATTAGAATTTCTGTGACTTGTGACAATATATATACCACATGTGAGTTATTATTCATATTACAGCGTACGTGTGTATTATGGTATCTATATATTAGAGTTGCCATATACATACGGCTGGCATGCTTACGTGTTCCTAGTCCTAAGTATTTTAGGACTGGGGCATGACATGTTTTTGTGGTGGCCTAGGCAGGTCGAGTTAGCCGTTTCGGTTACTTAACTGTACCTAGTCGGCCTGCACCTAGGAGTAGAATTTTAGGTCTCATCCACACTTTACTATAACTCACCTTCCTTCCAACATGTCCTATTTAAGTGCTTGCATCCTGTTTGATTTATGTACTCTTCTTAATCCTCCGTCCATCGCTTGTAGAGAGATGAATTTGTATAATGGATATGCCGCCACTGGGGACAACACGTCTCCAGGGGTCAAAGGCCAATCACCAGGAGAGGCCTCAACGACTCCTCTTCTTCCGGGACGGGATGGACTGACTAGCAACCCAGTTCTATCAGCTCCTTCCACGATACCTAATGTGACTTTTCCAGCTTCACTAGCACCGTAGGATATCCAGACACAGTTGTTCCAATTCTTCTAGATGATAATGCAAAAACAGAGTCAGCAGTCAGCCGCGCAGGCCACAGAGCAGAGGCAGCAAGTGGCAAAGTAGAGGCTAGAATTTCTTGCAGCACTTGAGAGAATGACTGCACTAGCCCCTGTACCAGCCCAGGCACTAGTTTCTGTACCATAAGCTCGGGTTGGTTCAGTCAAGGACTTTGTGCAGATGGGCACCAAGCCGTATAAAGTCATTGAGAGTCCAGAGGAGAGCACAAACTGGATTGCCAACACCAAGAAGTTGTTAGAAGCATCACAACTACCTACCGATCTATGGATGATAGGCGTAAGGACTCAGCTAAAGGGCAACGTACATCACTGGTGGGAATCAATGGAGCGCCAGTTGGATACGCGTCAGACTTGGGAATAATTTTTGGAGTGCTTCAAGAGAAAGTACTTCCTAGACACTGTAAGGGATGCGTTGTACAATCAGTTCCTCTATCTGGAGCAGGGGAATAAGACAGTTGATGAGTATGATACAGAGTTTAGCCGCCTTAGTAAGTATGGCACTGCCCTAATACCTAATGACTTGGATAAGGCTAAGAGGTTTTACCATGGGCTGACTCAGGAGCTCCAGCACTATACAAGCTCACAGTGCCGGATCTCTTATACCGAGTTATTGACAGAGGCCAGGATCTAGGAGGCCATCAGCAGGGGAAACGAAAATCAACAGAGAATTCACCAAGGACCAGTAAGGACACAGCCAGGAGGACCCATTAGACACCCTTTGACACACCAACAACCATATAGTACCGTACCATATCCAACCAAGGAGCACCATACTGTTCACTTTTGTGGTATATCAGGTCATATTCATAGAGATTGTCATCGTCGATTAGGGCTGTGTATGATATGTGGATCAATTCACCATCAAAACCAAAAATATCCTCAGTAGACCCAAAGTTCTATGGCTTCAAAATCAGGAACACCACATACACCCTTAAGTATAGGAGACCAAAGGGACCCACTACTACTTTTACAGTCTGCACAAAACGGAGGAGGCTAGACCCTACTTGAACGACCAAGGACAAGGCCAAGCACTTATTATGACAAATATGAAAGAGTTGACACAGGGAGTCATAGATGCAGGTACGACCTTTAGTATATTTGTCATTGCATACTCATGTCCCCCTTTATGACACGAGATCTTAGGTAAATAGTAGACGTAGAATTATATATATGGTGGTTTAGCAGTTAGGAGTATATATTGATATTCTACCCAGATGGCATACACGTGATGCTAAAGGATGATGCGAGTAGCAGTAGTAGTATTATCTTCCTATTACCATCTTGTCGCCTAATTTGGCTCATCTTCTCTATTATATCCATTCCTTATCTCATGATTAACTCTTCCTATCATAGTCATATCTTTTTGTGCCATTATGAACTGTTTGATTTACTTCAACCTCACCCTTATTTTGTTAGTTAAAATATAAATGTGTTAGTAATGATTGATAACTAATAAATGAGTTAATAATAATAACCTTTACGTATATAAACTATAGCAATATCTGCATCCCCTTATTAATTTAACCCTTAAGTAGCATTATTTAGCCTAATAGAAATTTGTTAGATTATTTAAAATAGTTCATACTCCTAATAATTTTATAAAGTTAGTCAAGACCTAAAGTGTTGACCTAAAATTTAGACTATGTCTAGGAAAGAGTTGAAGGCACTTGTTATGAACTAATGACCATGAAAAATCACTAGCGAGGTAGCGACAGCTACAGCTAGACGATTAAGGTAGAGTAGTTAAATTACTTTCAACTATACTAGCTAGGTGGCGTGGCAGTATTAGACTACGATAATTGACAGTTACGGGGAAAAATTATAGTTATGTGATTCCAGACAGGTATCCAAAGATTCTAGACCCAATGAATAAGTTCGTCCTACAACCTAGACAATAACTTCAAGAGACTTCGAATACTAGTAGAATTCATATAAGTTGGGTAGTGTAGATGAGTTAGAAATAGAGTAGTGTAAATGAGAAAGTGCTAGAATGGCTGACTATTAATTTTTAGGAAGCACTGCTATATAGCAATAAAGTGTAATAGCTATAGTGATTTATTGTGAATATGGGTTAGAGTCAATTTCGAGGACGGAATTTTTGTAAGTTGGGTAGAATGTAAAATCCCATATTTTTAAATATTAAATTTTTATTTAATTAATTATTGAATTTAATTATAATGTTTCATAGTTAATTAGAAAATAATATTTATTGATTTGATTACCTAGATAAATAATCAGTTAGAATTATTTCATAAAAACTGTTAATTTTATTTTAGGAATATTTGTGGAAGAAAGATAGATTTTTTTTAGAATCTATTTTGGGTACAAATATATTTTTATATATACCTTAAATATATATATAAATAATATATAATAATAATAGTAGTAATAATAATAATGTAATAATAATTATTATTATTATTATAGTAATAATAATAAAAATAAATGAGTAAAGAATAGAAAAAGAAAAAAAAGAAAAGAAAAGAAAAGAAATCCTAATCTCTTAAATCCCTTAACCTTAAATTAAATCCTTAATGAAACCCAGAAAAAATTTCCCCCTTAATTAAACCTAAACTAACCCAGCCCGCTAAACCCCCAGCAGCAGTGGATCCCGACCCGCGCGACGCTCCGTGCTCCCTCTCCCTATATATATATATATATATATATATATATATATATATATATCTAATAATCCTAAACCCAAACCCTAGCTCCCATCTCTACCCCTGTACCGAGCTACTCACCTCGACCGCCACCATCGGAGACCCTACCACCGCCCGGAGATCGCACAACTGCCGTCGCTCTTACGCCCGCGCGTCACCCGCGCATGCCGCAGCAGGAATTAAGCAGCGACGAACCTCCCTTCCCGTGCTGATTCCCGCCTCCTCGCTCGACCAAATTCTGATTCTTCTTCGCCGGTATGATCACCACTTATCCCTCTCTAAATCCCGTAAATTAGTTTCAATCGTTCATCGTTAAAAACTAGGTAAAAATTAACGCCAAGTTGAGGAAAAATCAGAACTTTTACACTGCAGAAAAACTGTCCAACCCCCTATGTTTAGAGACTAATATCTTCCTCCATAGATATCCAAACTTAAAAATTCTTTTTATTATGTGGAGACCATATATACGAGATTATTTTTTGTCAATTACTTTATTTTTAATTCATGTTAAATACAGAAATAAATTAGGTTAAAAACTCATAAAAACTTATTTTTTAAATAATAAAATTTGTGATACGGAGCGCACTCCGTCAAACGCGACCTTTTCGTCGCATACCAATTACACCAAAAGGTGCGTATGGTATGTCCTTACGTGTGGGCTTTTGCGAAAACTGATTTGGATATGTGTGCGCGTCAGAATCACTCTGTATCCGTAAAAAGGCCCCATATCGCAACTTTTGCAAAATACTGCACCATTTAGTGTACGCTCTTCAGAATACGATAATACTTGTGCCATTGGATTCATGGAAACACACTAGTCCTGTATCCCAACTTTCACGCAATTCTGAGATAGTTGACCAAGCCGCCTATTTGTGGGCCATACGGTTGACTTTTTTGACGAATTTGTGTTCGGCTCACCGGAATCTAAAATTGGATGTACCGTTGAGTTCATATTGATGTTTAGAATTAATTTGACCTATAATTTGGCCCATTCAAAGACCTTTACCTCAGGCACATATTTCGGTGCAAAGTGGCCCATATGTGGATCCGCTTTGACCCAAAATTACTATTTTGCCCCTATGTCCAAATTAGACGAAAGGGTAGTAATTTCTAGCTATCTCGTATATTCTGGAAATATTAGTGATATTTATTTCAGCATCCGAAGATGTTTATTCAGAGGTCATAGTTTCTGATCCTGTGTGCTTGACTCCTGGACGTTATACTTTGCAGCGTTCTTGCCAGGCAAATATACCTTAGCAAATTATTTATAGTACATTGCATTGGTTGTTATATTTTTATATATTTATTGTATGTGTATTTTATTTCAATCATTACTATATATTATATATGTTGACACACACTTGACACCTAGTATCATGAGAGAGGAGGACAATCAGTAGGCGTATGGGCTATAACCACTCTAATAAACCGTAGTATCTAGCACGTACTACGGTAGTGTATCACGCTGGTCGCTACCCTCGAGGTATATCGCTTTCTGGTGTCGCGCTTGTTGCTACCCACGAGGTATGTCGATTTCTGATGTCCCTGCCGTGTGTGTGAGTTATGAGATTAGATAGAGTAGCCTACCCTTGCACATACGTTGAAAATTTGTCCTCATTATGCATTTTATATAGATTGTCTAATACAACATACTTATTTATTTTTTGTCTATTATGCATGTTTACTGTATTTAATTGGCAAGCTTCTATGTATCTTGTTACGTCCCTCTAAGGACCTGGTCCCTTGCTAGGTATAGACGACCAAGAGTATCCACAGGAGTACGGGCCAGGACCTGACGGAGTATTCTCTGCCGAGGAGGTCTTACCTTCTGAGCATCCTTGATTATCTCTAGCGATGGATCTTTTAGCTGACACTCTTATAGTATCGTCTTATTTTATATTAAAGATTTTACCCTCCTCTCATATTTTAGTTTTGGATATAGTATTTGGTAGTGGATTTATCTCCACCCGACTATCATTTTTGGAATAATCAGACTCATTATTCTAGTTTACTTATTTTCTTTTTGTGATTTATTGTGTGGATGAGATTAGAATTTCTGTGACTTGTGACAATATATATACCACATGTGAGTTATTTTTCATATTACAGCGTACGTGTGTATTATGGTATCTATATATTAGAGTTGCCATATACATACGGCTGGCATGCTTACGTGTTCCTAGTCCTAAGTATTTTAGGACTGGGGCATGACATATTTTTGTGGTGGCCTAGGCAGGTCGAGTTAGCCGTTTCGGTTACTTAACTGTACCCAGTCGGCCTGCACCTAGGAGTAGAATTTTAGGTCTCATCCACACTTTACTATAACTCACCTTCCTTCCAACATGTCCTATTTAAGTGCTTGCATCCTGTTTGATTTATGTACTCTTCTTAATCCTCCGTCCATCGCTTGTAGAGAGATGAATTTGTATAATGGATATGCCGCCACTGGGGACAACACGTCTCCAGGGGTCAGAGGCCAATCACCAGGAGAGGCCTCAACGACTCCTCTTCTTCCGGGACCGGATGGACTGACTAGCAACCTAGTTCTATCAGCTTCTTCCACGATACTTAATGTGACTTTTCCAGCTTCACTAGCACCGTAGGATATCCAGACACAGTTGTTCCAATTCTTCTAGATGATAATGCAAGAACAGAGTCAGCAGTCAGCCTTGCAGGCCACAGAGCTGAGGCAGCAAGTGGCAAAGTAGAGGCTAGAATTTCTGGCAGCACTTGAGAGAATGACTGCACTAGCCCCTGTACCAGCCCAGGCACTAGTTTCTGTACCATAAGCTCGGGTTGGTTCAGTCAAGGACTTTGTGCAGATGGGCACCAAGCCGTATAAAGTCATTGAGAGTCCAGAGGAGAGCACAAACTGGATTGCCAACACCAAGAAGTTGTTAGAAGCATCACAACTACCTACCGATCTATGGATGATAGGCGTAAGGACTCAGCTAAAGGGCAACGTACATCACTGGTGGGAATCAATGGAGCGCCAGTTGGATACGCGTCAGATTTGGGAATAATTTTTGGAGTGCTTCGAGAGAAAGTACTTCCTAGACACTGTAAGGGATGCGTTGTACAATCAGTTCCTCTATCTGGAGCAGGGGAACAAGACAGTTGATGAGTATGATACAGAGTTTAGCCGCCTTAGTAAGTATGGCACTGCCCTAATACCTAATGACTTGGATAAGGCTAAGAGGTCTTACCATGGGCTGACTCAGGAGCTCCAGCACTATACTAGCTCACAGTCCCGGATCTCTTGTACCGAGTTATTGACAGAGGCCAGGATCTAGGAGGCCATCAGCAGGGGAAACGAAAATCAACAGAGAATTCACCAAGGACCAGTAAGGACACAGCCAGGAGGACCCATTAGACACCCTTTGACACACCAACAACCATATAGTACCGCACCATATCCAACCAAGGAGCACCATACTGTTCACTTTTGTGGTATATCAGGTCATATTCATAGAGATTGTCATCGTCGATTAGGGCTGTGTATGATATGTGGATCAATTCACCGTCAAACCCAAAAATATCCTCAGTAGACCCAAAGTTCTATGGCTTCAAAATCAGGAACACCACATACACCCTTAAGTATAGGAGACCAAAGGGACCCACTACTACTTTTATAGTCTGCACAAAACGGAGGAGGCTAGACCCTACTTGAACGACCAAGGACAAGGCCAAGCACTTATTATGACAAATATGGGAGAGCTGACACAGGGAGTCATAGATGCAGGTACGACCTTTAGTATATTTGTCGTTGCATACTCATGTTCCCCTTTATGACACGAGATCTTAGGTACATAGTAGACATAGAATTATATATATGGTGGTTTAGCAGTTAGGAGGATATATTGATATTCTACCCAGATGGCATACACGTGATGCTAAAGGATGATGCGAGTAGCAGTAGTAGTATTATCTTCCTATTACCATCTTGTCCCCTAATTTGGCTCATCTTCTCTGTTATATCCATTCCTTATCTCATGCTTAACTCTTCCTATCATAGTCATATCTTTTTGTGCCATTATGAACTGTTTGATTTACTTCAACCTCACCCTTATTTTGTTAGTTAAAATATAAATGTGTTAGTAATGATTGATAACTAAGAAATAAGTTAATAATAATAACCTTTACGTATATAAACTATAGCAATATCTGCATCCTCTTATTAATTTAACCCTTAAGTAGCATTATTTAGCCTAATAGAAATTTGTTAGATTATTTGAAATAGTTCATACTCCTAATAGTTTAATAAAGTTAGTCAAGACCTAAAGTGTTGACCTAAAATTTAGACTATGTCTAGGAAAGAGTTGAAGGCACTTGTTATGAACTAATGACCATGAAAAATCACTAGCGAGGTAGCGACAGCTACAGCTAGACGATTATGGTAGAGTAGTCGAATTACTTTCAACTATACTAGCTAGGTGGCGTGGCAGTATTAGAGTACGATAATTGACAGTTACGGGGAAAAATCATAGTTATGTGATTCCAGACAGGTATCCAAAGATTCTAGACCCAATGAATAAGTTCATCCTACAACCTAGACAATAACTTCAAGAGACTTCGAATACTAGTAGAATTTATATAAGTTGGGTAGTGTAGATGAGTTAGAAATAGAATAGTGTAAATGAGAAAGTGCTAGAATGGCTGACTATGAATTTTTAGGAAGCACTGCTATATAGCAATAAAGTGTAATAGCTATAGTGATTTATTGTGAATAGGGTTAGAGTCAATTTCGAGGACGAAATTTTTGTAAGTTGGGTAGAATGTAAAATCCCATATTTTTAAATATTAAATTTTTATTTAATTAATTATTGAATTTATTTATAATGTTTCATAGTTAATTAGAAAATAATATTTATTGATTTGATTACCTAGATAAATAATCAGTTAGAATTATTTCATAAAAACTATTAATTTTATTTTAGGAATATTTGTGGAAGAAAGATAGATTTTTTTTAGAATCTATTTTGGGTACAAATATATTTTTATATATACCTTAAATATATATATAAATAATATATAATAATAATAGTAGTAATAATAATAATGTAATAATTATTATTATTATTATTATTATTATTATTATTATTATTATTATTATTATAGTAATAATAATAAAAATAAATGAGTAAAGGATAGAAAAAGAAAAGAAAAGAAAAGAAATCCTAATCTCTTAAATCCCTTAACCTTAAATTAAATCCTTAATGAAACCCAGAAAAATTTCCCCCTTAATTAAACCTAAACTAACCCAGCCCGCTAAACCCCCAGCAGCAGTGGATCCCGACCCGCGCGATGCTCCGTGCTCCCTCTCCCTATATATATATATATATATATATATATATATATATATATATATATAATAATCCTATCCCTAACCCTAGCTCCCATCGCCACCCCTGTACCGAGCTACTCACCTCGACCGCCACCATCGGAGACCCCACCACCGCCCGGAGATCGCACAACAGCCGCCGCTCTTACGCCCGCGCGTCACCCGCGCATGCCGCAGCAGGAATTAAGCAGCGACGAACCTCCCTTCCCGTGCTGATTCCCGCCTCCTCGCTCGACCAAATTCTGATTCTTCTTCGCCGGTATGATTACCACTTATCCCTCTCTAAATCCCGTAAATTAGTTTCAATCGTTCATCGTTAAAAACTAGGTAAAAATTAACGCCAAGTTGAGAAAAAATCTGAACTTTTACACTGCAGAAAAACTGTCCAACCCCCTATGTTTAGAGACCAATATCTTCCTCCACAGATATCCAAACTTAAAAATTCTTTTTATTATGTGGAGACCATATATCCGAGATTATTTTTTGTCAATTACTTTATTTTTAATTCGTGTTAAATACAGAAATAAATTAGGTTGAAAACTCATAAAAACCTATTTTTAAAATAATAAAATTTGTGATACGGAGCACACTCCGTCAAACGCGACAGCCTCGTCGCATACCAATTACACCAAAAGGTGCGTATGGTATGTCCTTACGTGTGGGCTTTTGCGAAAACTGATTTGGATATGTGTGCGCGTCAGAATCACTCTGTATCCGTAAAAAGGCCCCATATCGCAACTTTTGCAAAATACTGCACCATTTAGTGTACGCTCTTCAGAATACGACAATACTTGTGCCATTGGATTCATAGTATCACACTAGTCCTGTGTCCCAACTTTCACGCGATTCTGAGATAGTTGACCAAGAAGCCTATTTGTGGGCCATACGGTTGACTTTTTTGACGAATTTGTGTTCGGCTCACCGGAATCTAAAATTGGATGTACCGTTGAGTTCATATTGATGTTTAGAATTAGTTTGACCTATAATTTGTCCCATTCAAAGACCTTTACCTCAGGCACGCATTTCGGTGCAAAGTGGCCTATATGTGGATCCGCTTTGACCCAAAATTACCGTTTTGCCCCTATGTCCAAATTAGACGAAAGGGTAGTAATTTCTAGCTATCTCGCATATTCTGGAAATATTAGTGATATTTATTTCAGTATCCGGAGATGTTTATTCAGAGGTCATAGTTTCTGATCCTGTGTGCTTGACTCCTGGACGTTATACTTTGCAGCTTTCTTGCCAGGCAAGTATACCTTAGCAAATAATTTATAGTACATTGCATTGGTTGTTATATTTTTATATATTTATTGCATGTGTATTTTATTTCAATGATTACTATATATTATATATGTTGACACACACTTGACACCTAGTATCATGAGAGAGGAGGACAATCAGTAGGCGTTTGGGCTATAACCACTCTAGTAAACCGTAGTATCTAGCACGTACTACGGTAGTATATCATGCTGGTCGCTACCCTCGAGGTATATCGCTTTCTGGTGTCGCGCTTGTTGCTACCCACGAGGTATGTCGATTTCTGATGTCCCTGCCGTGTGTGTGAGTTATGAGATTAGATAGAGTAGCCTACCCTTGCACATACGTTGAAAATTTGTCTTCATTATGCATTTTATATAGATTGTCTTATACAACATACTTATTTATTTTTTGTCTATTATGCATGTTTACTGTATTCAATTAGCAAGCTTCTATGTTTCTTGTTACGTCCCTCTAAGGACCTGGTCCCTTGCTAGGTATAGACGACCAAGAGTATCCGCAGGAGTACGGGCCAGGACCTGACGGAGTATTCTCTGCCGAGGAGGTCTTACCTTCTGAGCATCCTTGATTATCTCTAGCGATGGATCTTTTAGCTGACACTCTTATATCATCGTCTTATTTTATATTAGAGATTTTACCCTTCTCTCTCATTTTAGTTTTGGATATAGTCTTTGGTAGTAGATTTGTCTCCACCCGACTATCATTTTTGGATTATTTAGACTAATTATTCTAGTTTAGTTATTTTCTTTCTGTGACTTGTTGTATGGATGAGATTAGTATTCTTGTGACTTGTGACAATACATATACCACATATGAGTTATTATTGATATTACAGCGTACGTGTGTATTATGGTATCCATATATTGGAGTTTCCATATACATACGGCTGGCATGCTTACGTATTCGTAGTCCTACGTATTTTGGGACTGGGCGTGACAAAGGGGGAAAGGCTGAAGTAATCCACCTGGCCTCTACCTCTCCGCCTTTGCCTGCTGACATATCAAGCATCTATATACGAAGCTCACTACCTCCCACTTTATACCATACCACCAAACATGCTCTCTCATGCCCCTATATATCTTGTTGGCATATGGTTGCATAGAGTACTGAGATCGATGGCCCTTTTATAGAACCTTCTCGTATAATACTGTATTCGACACACACAATCTAGTACCGTGCCACAATGATCTATCCTCTGCAATGTTGAAGTCCTCTGCCAATCCCATCAGGACCTGCGCTCTGATGCTCCTAAGAGACTCATACTCGAACTGTGCAGCTCTGATCCGGTTAATCAACTCTGACTGTACCTGGAGTCCCCACATCTGTATCGAAACTCCAAGAACTAGCACCTCAAAACCAAAGCTATCCAGATCGGCAACAAATATATGTCTCTCGTCAAGTAAATAGCTACTAGATACCTGCTCAAGGCATCAGCGACTATGTTGGACTTCTCTGGATGGTTCTGCAAAGAAATATCGAAGTCTTTCATCAACTCCAACTATCGCCGATGCCTCAGGTTTAGCTCCTTTTGTGTAAACACATACTTCAAGCTCTTATGGTCTATAAAGATCTGCACATGCTCTCCGTACAAGTAGTATTTCTACATCTTTAGAGCAAAGATGACTGCTGCCAATTCTAAGTCATGGGTAGGGTAATTATTCTTATGAGGGCATAATTTCTTGGAAGCATAGGCAATTACTTTTTTGTTCTGTTGGAATACACAATCCAAATCCTTTCTTGAAGCATCACTATAAATGGTAAAATCTCATATCCCTGATGGCAACGTCAACACTGGAGTTGTAGTCAACCTCATCTTCAGCTCATCGAATGCGGCCTGACAGTCCTCGATCTAGAAGAACTCCACGTCCTTCCAGGTCAGCCTAGTCATTGGCTCTGTAATCCTAGAAATGTTCTGAAAAAATCTCCAATAATAGCATGTCAATCTAAGAAAACTCCTAATTTTTGCCACTGAACGCGGGGTACACCATGATTCAACTGCTAAAATTATCTTCGGGTTTACTAAGATTGATTCTCTTGTAATCACATGTCCGAGAAATTCAACCTTATCAAAGAAGAACTCATACTTCGAAAGCTTGTCATAAAGTTTCTTCTTCCTGAGGATCTCTAAAACAATCCTCAGGTACTTCTCATGCTCCTCCGGAGTCTTCGAATATATCATCAATGAAGACCACAACAAACTGATCCAGGTACTGATGAAAGGCCTTATTTATTAGGTTTATAAATATCGTCGGGGCACTGGCCAACCCAAACGACATCACCAAGAACTCAAACTGTCCATAGCGAGTCCTGAAAGCTGTCTTCGAAATGTCTTCTTTCTTCACTTTCACCTGGTAGTACCCCAACCTCAAATCTATCTTCCAGAATACCTTCGCTTCGCTCAACTAATCAAACAGATCATTAATCCGCGACAACAGGTATTTATTCTTAATAGTGAGGTTATTGATAGCCCTGTAGTTAATACAAATATATACTAACCCATCCTTCTTCGATACAAATAATACTGGAGTACCACACGGTGATGAATTGGAGCGAATGAAGCCCTTGTCCTGCAACTCATCCACCTTCTTCTTTAACTCTACCATTTTGTTGTTGTTGACTCTACAGACGTGCGGTGATATCAGCTGTGCACCTGGCACCAAGTCTATAGAGAACTCCATATCTCGTTCTGGCGACAAGCCCGATAACTCCTCTAAAAAAACTTCTATATACTCTACATGGATGTGGCGGCTCCTGCTCTTCCACCAAAGCTCCACAGAATTCTCCCTCCTTCTACTCTGTTGCTCCCTTGACGAACTAAAATTCTGGCTCTCCTGGGTTTGAACCAAAACTCTACCTCCATGACAGTCGATACTAGCATGGTGCCTACTCAACCAATCCATCCTGAGTACTATATCGTAGCTCAAAAGTGGCATTACGAGTAGACACGCGCTCAACTCTCGGTCTCCTAAATAAACTCTCTGATCCTTGCAAATATCACTAACCAAGATAAATGCCACCCCTGGTTATGATCTAGCAAGTCCTCACCAACGGTTCAGTCTCAAGATGATGCTTCAAAATAAAAGATACAGATAATAAACTATGTGAAGCACCGAAATCAAATAAAGCATATGCTGGAAAAGAATCAAAATAGACTGAACATGAAATAATATCTTCATCTGGCTCCTTCTTATCGATGGTCAAGGAGAAAGCTTGTCCCTATGGAGCAACAATCTCCTGCTGCTAGTGCTATACAAACCTCTGCTGCTGTGTTGGCAATGGAGGTCCTTTTTATTGTCCCGCTAGTAGTCTCGTGGGTGCTCTCTGTGCCTGGGCTTCGTCCTGAGCTGGACGAGCTGGAGCTCTAGGATAAGCCCTCAATTGTTGGTCTCCTGATCTACAAAATAAATAATGGCCCAATCTCATTCTGCATGCATCACATCCATTTACCTTTTTCTTGTAGAATAGGCAAGGAATAGCTGGCCTCTGAATATGGTGCACCTACTATATTAGCGCTCTAGCTGGTACAGAAAACTGCTGCCTCAGCTACTGGAAGTTTCTCTGATGCTGCTGCTAAAAGTGAGGCCACTTTGCTGGCCCCGTACTACCGCTAGCTCCTGAGGGATCTCTCAACCTCTTAGAGGAAAGCTCCAAATCATCCACGGCCTGTTGTGCATGTGCTAGGATATTCGCAAATATAGTGGTACGATAATCGCTAGTATAGGATTTGATCTACCTGTTCAAATCCTTTCAAAACTTTTGGGCCTTCCTTCAAGAATTTTGTCCAGCCACAAAGTGACCTAATCTGCAATACTCCATCGCATACTTATCTACCATCATACCTCCCTGAACGAGCTAATAAAACTGGCTCTCTAGAGATGTCACAGCCATATCTGAAAAAAACTTTTTCTTGAAGAGCTTCTTCAAATGATCCCAAGTAAGTCCCAGCGCTGAGATCCTTGGGTTCGTCCTTAACCAAGTCAATGCGATGTCAAAACTCATGCTTCCTGCGGCCCCTACCTGCAACCTCTCTGGAATCTGAGCCAACCGCAGGTTTCTCTCAATATCTTCTATCCAATCATCAGCATAAAGAATCCCCTCGATGACTTTAAAGTCCTTCGTCCTGATCCTCTTGAAGTCTATGATAGTCCTCGACCTTGACTTTTTTGGGATAAACTGAGGTGGTGCCGTCTGTGGCTGGTCTAAGGTGACTTTTTTTATTGCTACCAGTGCAATCTAGTGGGCATTCTCAATGCCCTACCGCATAACCTTTGACTGGTGCTGCTACTCCCTCTATCATCTACTGAAAGAGCGCAAACACCTGGATCCGATCAACCATTGGTGGTGGAGGTAAGATCCTCTTAGACTGTCGGTGTTTTTTTTGTACCGGAGGTGGAGCACCCGCGAAAGCTGTCATAGAAACACCCACCTGGACCGGTGAAGAAGAACTCTTAACCGAAGCTGCGGAAACAGTGTCTGATGGTACTCCCCTCAAAGGCGATGAAGTGGCCGACCTTGCTAACACTACTCCTAAGCACTGGAAATATGTCTTTGGCAGCATTCTGATTGCAGATTGAAACATGGGTTAGCATCATTGAGACCTGTCACGAGGAGTCGTGATTGTAATCCATCGTACTAGCTGGAGACAGAGAAATATTAGTAGATTATGTGATCATACCCCACTCTCAATGCACCATAGCTTACCTTACAACTCACGTCAGGTGCAGCCTGACCATTACATGCCTTATAGCTTGTTATATATGATTAGCCTGACTATTGCTCGCATCATAGCTAACCGGATGGTTAGCCTGACCATACATGAATTATAGCTAATCATATGTACAAGCCTGGTCTGTCCCAAGCCGATCACATGATATACTGATGTTTCACACACTTAGCTAGATGATATAGTCATGTATTTCCAGTTTATTGTTCTAACATTCATCTGTATTTCCATTTTGTTGTTCTAGCATTCACTTGTATTTCCAGTTTATTGTTCTAGCATTCACGGTATTTCTAGTTTATTATTCTAGCATGCACTAGTATCTCTGTTCATTACTAGTTGTACCATTGATGATGATATGTTCTCCAGAATTTCCTTATTTCTAGTATTTTATTATCTCCAGTATTTCTTATTTCTAGTATTATATCTATATTGTATTTCTTTACACTGTGTTATAGTTTTTATCAATATACATGGAACTGCTGTTAGTACTTGTACTTCGCTCCAATCCTGACTGGATATATTTTTTAGAGGATCTTGAGGACTTCGGTCCTACACATTATGGACCAAGTGTAAATGGAGACTACATACCATAGAGCTTAGAAGAGTCCATTCCCTTGGAGGAGACACTACCTGCAACTATTTAGACAATTATTATTTATGCATTTGAGTTTATGTAGAGACCTATATTGAGACTTATGTTAAGTTTTTGAGACTTGTTGAGACTATTATGTTGGACAGTTAGACTGTAGTTTATCTCTATTTGAGTCGTTGTGCTTGACTTATGTCAGTACTTCTTATCTTTTATCTCATCGTGCCATTATTCTTATAGCTGTGATTGAGTATATATTGTGAACTGTTGAGCAATGTATATTTTATTGTACTCCTTATGGAGTTGATATCATTGACAGATTGTGAGTTATGTTTGGTATTATAGAGACCTAGACAGCGTTATACCATCGATGCTGCGGTGTAGGCTGGACGTACCCATGACTAATGCCCAAATTTCAGGTCAGGGTCATGACAGGTTCTTCCCCCAAACACCTCATTCCTCTACCAAAATTTAGAAAATTAATCCTAAATTTCTTTCGTTTTCCTCATCTAAGAAGCCTAGAAGCTTAGGTCTAAAGGAGCATTGGAGGAGAAGAAGTTTGGCTAGAGAATCCTTAGTTTTGCATTTGGAATCCATCTCCCAAGATATGAAATTCTAAAATCTTTCTTTTAAATTCTATTTTATTTATTTTGTTGGCTATTAGGAGCCCACCCATGGTTTAGGAATACCCACAAGGGGAGAGAATAAGTTTCTTTTAGCTTCCATTATGATTCCTTCATGGTGTTGTATGCACATTTGGGGTTTTGATCTTTATGGGTGTTTTCTCCTATTTTTTATAACAACTAATCATGTTATATATATATGTAATTATATTTGATAGGAAGATATATTATTAGTTGTATATTGGGGTATTTGGCATAAAGATGGATTGATGTATCATAGAGTATCACTTTGGTGCACTCAAGATGTTTGTTGAAATGCTTATTGTATATATTAGTGTAGTATCTTGGAGTATGTTGTTATGTAATTAGGTAAGATAAGGGGTGTCTTTCATATGAGTATGTATGTATATGAGTTGTCCTTTATAATCAACTTGGACAAATATGGATATCTTACGAAGTAAAATTTGGACTGTGCATCATGTATCTATGATATAGCAGATAATATCGATGTTCAATGTGTATTGGTAGGTATAGGGTACTAGTAATTCAGATTCAGGGTATAATAGAGGGGAGAAATCAGTAGCACTGCCAGTATAGTGCATAGACAGTGAATTTCATGCACAACAGTGAGTAAATAAGGTGATATGCACAGAGTTGGTATGTGTTCAGTGAGCAAGGGTACAGATGGGTTCAGATACAGTGGTGCAAGGGTAAGGTGCAAGTGTGTGTTGATGTGCAGACTCGGGTACCTAGTTTGCAATGTACACTGTGTCTATGTGCTTCAGTGTATGACTTCACTTTATCTTTATAGGTATTAGTTGTGAGGAGGGACTTGGAAGTATCAGTGATACTGATACCTGATGGTAACATGAAGGATTATTTGACAGTGAGGAGTTGTAGCAAAGCTTTCAGTCAAGTAAACTAAACTGATGGGGAGTGATAGGATACTGATACACCAAGTATCAGTGGTATTGGAAAGTTGAGTGTATGTCGACTTGAGTGCGAGGGTTCCCAGGTTTCATAAATCTGTAAGGCGTCGTATTTGCAAGTGGTGCCTCGAGTTGAAAAGGGGAAGAATTTAGTACTAGTGTACTGATACGCTGATGTATCAATAACTAAGGGGTATTCCTGGAGTAGTGTACAGTAAGTAAACTGTGTGCATTGGAGATTGCCAATAAGACTTAATGTGTAGGTGATTGTGGTAATGCACATAGTGGTAGTCGATGTAAGGAAGAGAGTGTGGGTTCATTCTTCTTATAGGTATCCTTAGTTACATATATAGTTATGTATATATATGTTAGTGTGTATCAGGTATGTTATCATGCAAGGACTGGCTCGGGTAATACTTGGTGAGGAGTGTTATGTGCAGCCCAAGTTGGACCCTGGCATGGCCAGTATGAGTGTGATATAGGGGTGAGGTAGGTATCAGTGGAGTGTTAACTTTAGTAGTACTAAATAAAATAGTGTATCAGTGAGGATATTACTTGTGAGCAGTGAGGTCACTACAGAATTGTGCCAGTGCCACCATGGATAGCGGCTTGGGTTTTGGGTTTAGCAGGAAGTGGCATGGAGTGAAGGATGAGTGTACATGATCTAGTAAAGGGTGTTGAGGGCTAGTAGTGGTTAAGTGTTAGTATCTTAACTACTTAAGGTTATTATAGAGGTATAGTATTTTAATGTAGAATTAGATGAGGAAGAGGGTTATTTGTGTATCGGTAATAAGTTAGGGACTAAGGTTTCATTTGAGTACTAGGATGATGAGTATAAGGTATTGATACCAGGTAAAGGTTATGAGTTAGGATACTTGAGTGGGTATTAGGTTATAGTTATAACTTGAGTCTATATATAAGTTAATTATATACTACTAATCTCTAGTGAATAGATATTATCTATAGATAATTAATACTAATAGTTAAGTAAAGCTAAGTAACGATTAGTAGTTTGATAGTGTCTAATATAGACATTTATGATATAAAAACTAACTACTGGACCTAGTTAACCTAGTATAGACTTCGACAAGGCCTAGATACCTTATACTTAGTTAGTAATCATGTTTATCCTTTATTTCATAATTTAACAGTAATATTTGATATTTAGGTTTGTGACTTGTCACGACCAGTACCCGATATAGGGGCACGAGTGCGTGGGTACGTCCAGCCTACGCTGCAGCATCAGCGATAGAACGATGTCTAGGTCACGATACTATCTAATCAATCTCACATGAATATCCAACTCCATAAGGAGACACGTATATCACAATATAATATTGAATACTCAATCACATAAACTAGAGCACGATGAGATATCAAATAAAATAAATAAAATACAAGACAAGTCTAACAACAATAATAGTCTAACCTGCAATCAATATCATCCAAATCTCCAAGTATGCTGGAAACAAGTCCTCTATGTCACAGTTTGGAAAAAATATCCAGTCAGGATTGGAATGAAGTACAAGCACTAACAATAGTTCCATGTATATTGACAAAAACTATAATACAGTGTAAAGAAATACAAGATAGATATGAATACTAGCAATAAAAAATAATGGACATAATAAAGTAACGTCAGGGCAGGTGAAAGGTGATCCTGTACGGAGCAAGAAGAAGCATAAAATGAGACAGTGCAGTCATGATCGGTAAGCTGGCTAACAGAAAGAAAAATGAAAATAAATGGAATACTAGAGCATATGTCATCATCAATATACATCTAGCAATGAAATGGAAATACAAGTACACGCTAGAACAATGAACTGGTATATAAGTGAATGCTAGAACCATGACTAGAACATAAGGAATGCTAGATCAATATACTAGAGATGCATGTCAAGAACACCTAGCTAAGTATGTGAAACATCAGCATATCACGTGATCGGCTTGGGACTGATCAGGCTTGCTGTGCATGACTAGCTATGATTCATGTAAGGTCAGGCTAACCATCTGGATAGCTATGATGCAAGTAATAGTCAGGCTAATCATACACAACAGGCTATGAGGCATGTAATGGTAAGGCTGCACCGATGTAAGGTATGGGTGAGCTATGATTCATATAGAGTTTGGGTAGGATCACATAATCTACTAATATTTTCCCGTTTCCCCCAGCTAGCATGATAGATTCAAAATCACGACCCCTCGTGACAGGTCTCGATTATGCCAACTCATGTATACAACAGTGTCAGAATCATGTACGCTATACAACTAGAATTATAGAGATAATCAACGTAATAGAAACTGTCAGAGAATATACTCGCCTGGGGTCCTGCTGCTGGCAATACCAATAACCAGATTCGGAAGTCTTGTCTGAATAATCCAACAATCCTATAGACATCATATAATATAATATTGCGTCAGACATTACTCTAACAAATAATAAAAAATATACTAGACTCAAGGCCACGCTAGGTATGACACCGGTCAACTAGGGTCAAGTGTGCGTCTATTACGCGGGTGTCGCATCTGTAATTATTGTGCAATCAGACAGTCAATGATACGGGTCTTGCCAGTACGTCGGTGTGCATATGACAGTTTGCTAACATACTACATGTTCACAGGTCAATGTAACTACGGGGTATCCGTATCTACACTCGGGTCACCTAGTACATATACAGTTATATTATTATTAATTAGCATATAGCAATAATATTAAATAATTACATATATAATAGATATATGTATATACACTTAATAGAATTTATACTATGTATATATATATTAAACATATACTAGGGAGACATATACAATATATATACATATGTATATATGCTAATTGAGAGATATACTATATATATATATGTATATATATATACCAAAATACATTTAAACATATACTAAATGGATATATATACTATATATATATGTATATATATTATACCAATTATATACATACTAACATATACTAATGAATAACTAAATATACCTATACTAAATATATACTGTACACATACGTATAAATCCTGAAGGAGGGCAGGAATGAACCTGCGTACGGGCACGACAATGATGATGATGATGATGGTGTCGACGACAATGATGACGATGTTGTCGATGACGATGGTTACGACTACGGCGACGATGATGATGGTGATGATGAGGGATGATAGTTAAGGTGATGGTGATTTAGCGGGTTGGCCGTGGTGGTGTCAACAGTTGATGGAGTCAGGAAAGAGAACGACGAGGGGATGACAGGGAGGTCAGGTCGTTCAGTCATCGAGGAGGACGGCTGCGGGCTGCTAGTTCAGAGGATGGATATGAGATGACTTTCAGGCAAGGATGGCGGGTGAACGGAGGTGATCAATGGAAACTCAGGTAAGGCGGACCGGGGAGGTCGAACATGCAGTTCTCATGGAGGAAGGTGATTCCAGAGGAGATGGATGGTCGAGAAAGTATGCACGCTTGCTGGCGAACGGGGTCAAGGATGGCCGAGCGGTCGAGGCGTTGGGTGCTCAGGCGGTTCAGGGACTCCGGTTCAGGCGAGGTCGAGACAGCGGGTCAGCGTCGTTCAGGCTAAGACTGGGTCTAGTCAGGCGGTCGTTCATGGCATGTTGGTCGGGGAGAGTCAGGATACTCTGGCTCGGTGCAGCAGCGCTCCACTGTGCTTGGGGAGGCTCGGGCAGGTGACTGACTGAAGGGGAGGACGGCGGTAGATAGCAGAGTGCTCCGGCGGGTCAGGTGGTTCAGGGTATCGAGGAGGACGACTAGAGGGAGTGGAGAGTGCTCGGGGATCCGGCGGCTGCTCGTCGGGGGTTGGATCAGTCGAGGAAGGCGAGTGAAGGTGCTCGGGGTCGATTCTGTCGAATGGGTCATCTCTGGTGGGTCAGAGGCCGGCGGGTGCTGCTTGGGAGAAGATGGGAGGAAGAAGATGAACAGGAAGGAGAAGAAGAAATAAATCGGCTGGGAAGTTTATTTCTAGGTTTAGTTTTAGGAAAAGAGAAAAGTAAAGAAATAAGAATATTTATATATATGGTGATGGGTTGACCTAGAACTATTTTGACTGGTCAACCCCACTTGGGATTGGGCCTCTCATGGAGATATTTCAAGGGTCATGATTTCAAATGGATTCAAACGAATGGCTAGGATTTGCATTGGGTTCAAAGTTTGGAGGGCCATGGTCTTAAGGAGGTTGGTGTTGAATTACACACTCCCAAAAATTATAGAAAAATATAAATGAAGAAAAAATAGGTTTATTCATGTGTCGTGTCCAACGAGGTAGACACCTTAATGCACTTTTGCATAAAAGTGCCCAATAATTAGAAAATTGTACAAGTTGGATTTATGTTTTAATTAATCAAAAATAAATACAAAAGGTGTTCTAAAATTAATTAGAAGTACATGCGACTGAAATTAAGTGGAACACAAATGTCATGAATGAAGAAGACTCAGAATAGAATATTATCCTAATTTGGGTTGGTTAAAATGGGTCAAGATTGTGTCTCCAATTTTGATTGGAACACACAAGGATACAGAGATGGATTTATTTATAATTAAATAATAACGTCTGTGACGAATATTGTGCGGCTAAAATGAAGCACAAGAGAGCATAATTATGAGTTACACAAAGGTCAGAATGAAAGGCGGGCATGTCTAGGACAAGGTTGTGGAATTTGTTGGAAGGCAAAGGCTAGGGTAGCGCTCCAAATATCGAAGCAACGGTAAAACGCAACAATGAATTAAAATTATGGCAATTTAAATATAATTAATTATCAGACAATCATTTACACATAAATTATGAAAAGGCAAAAATATCCCTAATTTGAAATGTGGGGGTTACATAACTCCATTTTGGGCATCGATCCTCTCACTTTGCTCAAGATATCAGGCGAGATAATTCTCTAACAGTTTTTATTATTTTGATCATTACGATAATTCTAATTGTAGTGTATACTTGATTCAAATAGAGTGGATACACGGGCTAGTATTATAGATACCTGTCATGAGGAGTCATGATTGGGATCCATCGTACTAGCTGGGGACGGAGAAACATTAGCAAGTTATGTGATCATATCCCAGCTTACATGAATCATAGCTCACCCCACCAATCACGTAGGGTGTAGCCTGACCATTTACATGACTTATAGCCTATTATATATGATTAGCCTAACTTTTGCTCGCATCATAGCTAATCAGATCGTTAGCCTGACCTCACATGTATCATAGCCAATCATATATAACAAGCCTGGTCTAGTCCCAAGCCGATCACATAACAAACTGATATTTTATGACACTTACTTGAATTTCTATTCTTTTATTTTAGTACATTCATTTCTAGCATTCACCCATATATGTTTTATTGCTAGTTAGTTCTATATGATGATTATAAGTCTCTCAAGTATTCCTTATCTTCCAGTATTTCTTCCATCATTTATTTTCTTATATTATTTTATAGTTTTTGTCAATATAATTGGAATTGCCGTTAGTATTGCTACTTTGCTCCAATCCTGATGATATAATATTTTTCAGAGGATCTTGAGTATTTTTGTCCTACCCATTATTGTCCAAGAGTAGATGGTGATTACATCCCAGAGATTCCAGAGGAGCCACTCCACATAGAGAAAATACCACTCGCATGTGTTTAGACATCACTTAGCCATATTTAATTATGTATTGGATTATTCTAATCATTCAAATTTGAGTTGTTTTATGTTGAGACATTTTCTATGTTGAGATAGCTTGACTCTAGACTTATTGTTATTAGTCGGAACTTCTTTATATCTTTTCTTATCTTATCGTGCCATTTACCTTCTTTATAGTTATTGTGATTATGTATCTTATGAATTGATGATCATATGCATATTCATTGTCCTCCTTGTAGAGTTGAGATAATTGGCATATTATTTTGTGAGTTGTGTTAGTATTTTTGAGAGCTAGACAGCGTTCTACCATCGATGCTGCGGTGTAGGCTGGACGTACTCATGACTCATATCCAAATCTTGGGTACGGATCATGACATATTTTAGTGGTGGCCTATGCAGGTCAAGAAGAGTAAGATTAGGTTGCAACTAGTACAGTATCGTAGTAGTGCTCAAACTTAGAGTAATATTACGAGCATGACATATGGTATAGATGAGAGTATGCTCAATCACAACTAGGAAATTTTTAAATTTATTTTGCTACTCTGAATAATTGCTTCTTTTAAATTTTACTGTCCTTCTTTGATGATATCATATCTTTTGCTTTAATTTATTTCTTCTTTCGTTCTATCTTCAGGATGCCACCGAAGATTAGGTCGCTGAGATTGGGACCCATAGTTTCTGAGAGGTTTGCCATCTCTCGACCAGCCACCCAGACGGCTGGAGTTGCTCCTCCTACTTCACCTGTTCATGTAGGAGTTTTTACAGCTTTCATGAGTCCTCCTCCCCCATATGTCCTTATGGTTGTCCCGGCGGTTACGGAGGACCTTCCCTAACCACAGATTATGTTTTCTAGAGGTGTGCCCGCTAATGGGACACAAATGTTCGCATTGATCTAGGGTATGGTGGATGATCAGAGGACGTCGGCAGAGGCTCAGCGAGTTCAGGCTGAGGTACAAAGGGTGTAGGTAGAGGCACACCAAGCGCATACTGAGCTGATGAGGCAGAGCATGGAGAATGCTCATCAGGTCGCTCTCAATATAGTGGAGAAATTTGCTTAGCAGCATCCTGGCCAGCAACAGCAGCAACAAAGGGTCATCCAAATTATGTATCAGCATCCAGCAGTAGCAGCAGCATCTTGGCCAAAATTATATAAAGTTCACCAAATGACACCATCAGAATTAGACATATTATACTAACATGTAGAAGAGCTGAAGGCAAAGAAGTTTATTCAAACTAGTGGATCACCTTGGGGAGTGCCAGTAGTTCTAGTAAAGAATAATGATGGGTCATTCCGGTTATATATCATCTACAGACAGCTAAACAAAGTAATAATATAGGACTAGTATCTATTACCAAGAATCGATAATTTGTTTGATTAGTTGAGCAAGGCTAAGGTTTTCTCCAAGATCGATCTTCGATCAGGGTATCATCAAGTAAGAATTCGGGAGTAAGACATACCCAAAACAACATTTAGGTCACAATATGGGCAATAAGAATTCTTAGTTATGCCATTCAGACTAGACTAATACTCAAACAATATTTATGGATTTAATGAACCGCATCTTCATGCCGTATCTAGGTCAGTTCATGGTAGTTTTCATATACGACATTTTGGTTTATTCCAGTTGCTAGGAGGAACATGGAGAACATCTTCGGAAGGTCTGGCAGATTCTGAAGGAGCACCAGTTATACGCAAAGCTTAGCAAGTATGAGTTTTTATTGGATCACGTATCATTTTTGGGTCACATCATCTCTGGAGTAGGAGTGGCAGTAGATCCGAAGAAGGTTGAAGCCGTAGAGAATTGGCTAGTTCCCAAGACAGTAATAGAGGTGCATAGTTTCTTGGGCTTAGCAGGATATTACAAGAGATTCATGGCAAACTTTGTAAGAAATTTAGCACCATTGACATGTTTGACGCGCAAGAAGGCTAAGTTTTTTGGTCCACGGAATTTCAAACATCCTTTGAAGAGTTGAAGAAGAGACTAATTTTTGGCACCGATTCTCATGCTTCTAATAGGTTATGGAGGGTTTGCCACATATTATAATATGTCTAGCTAGGGGCTCCGGTGTCTATTAATGCAACATGGAAGAGTAATAGCTTATGTGTATCGGCAACTTCAAGATTATCAGATGAACTATCCAATATTCGACTTGGAGTTGGTTGTAGTAGTGTTTGTACTTAAGCTATGGAGGCACTACTTATATGGTAATCGGATAGAGATATTTACAGACCAAAAAGTCTAAAATATGTGTTCACTCAGAAGGACTAAAATATGAGGCATATGAGGTGGCTTGAATTTATAAAGGACTATGATATAGAACTTTCGTATCATCCGAGCAAGGCTAATGTAGTAGCATATGCACTTAACAGGAGAGGCAGCGCATTCATGTTGATATCATAGTGATATTTATTAGTGGATCTTCAAGAAATTGGTATTGAGGTAGTACTTTTATAAGAAGCAAGGACTTTGGCTAGCTTGCAAGTATAGTCTACTCTGGGGGAGAGAATCAAGACGACTCAGGCAGAGGATCCAAAGATTCAAAAGCTACGGGCAGAATATGAGTCTGGTCTCAGGAAGGAGTTGACGATTCTTGAAGATGGGACCGTTATATTTGGGAATCGTCTCTCTATACCAAGTAGAGATATGTGTCAAGAAATAATAACCCAGCCGCACAGTTCCAGTATTCAATTTATCTAGGAGGTACCAAGATATATGAAGATATCAAGCAATATTTTTGGTAGAACGGGATAAAGAGGGAGATAGCATAATTTATTTCTCATTGTTTAGTATGTCAACAAGTGAAGGCCGACCAGCAATGACCGGCAGGATTATTACAACTGCTTTCTATTCCGGGGTGAAAGTAAAAATATATCATGATGGACTTTGTAACCAATTTACGTAGATCTCCAACTAGTCGTGATATAGTTTGGGTGATAGTAGATCATCTCGCGAAAGTAGCTTATTTTCTTTCCTTTTGAGTAGGACAATCTATAATGAAGTTGGCAGAAGTGTACATGCGATAAATAGTAAGACAACACGGTGTCCCAGTGAGTATCGTATCAGATTAAGACACCCATTTTACTTCATATTTTTGGAAAAGCTTATATCATAGTTTGGACACGAAGTTAAGATTTAGTACCGCTTATTATCCTGAATCAGATGGACAATCAGAGAAAACTATCTAGACGTTAGAGGATATGCTACGAGCTTGTACTTTAGATTTGGAAGGTCTTAGAAGGATTACCTTCATCTCGTCGAGTTCTCGTACAACAATAGTTATCAGGCCAGTATCCAGATGGCATCCTCCGAAGCATTTTACGGAAGAAAGTGCAGTTTACCATTGGCATGGGATGATATAGGTGAACGAAAGATGTTAGGCCATGAGATAATCACACAGATAGTAGAAATTTTAAGCAGATCAGATAGCGACTTCGGGTTGCACAAGATAGGCTTCGACATTGGTCCAATAAGCATTGTAGGCCTTAAGTGTTTTGTGTCTGAGACCACGTATTCTTGCAAATTTTGTCGACCGGTGGAGTAATTAGATTTGGGGTTTGGGGGAAGCTTAGTCTGCGATACGTAGGTCCGTTCGACATTCTTGAGTGGGTAGGCAATTTTGCTTATCGTTTTGCCCTTCCGCCTCCGCTACGTGATGTATACGATATATTTTATGTGTCTTAGTTGCAAAGTTATATTTTAGATCCGAGTTATATCCTTGATCACTCTAAATTAGTAGTTGGTACTGACTTATCTTATGAGGAGCAACCCGTATCCATATTAGACTAAAGGAAGAAGGTGCTCAAGAACCGGACTATTTCTCTTGTCCGGGTTGCCAGGGTCCATCACTCTCTGGAAGAATCGACATGTGAACACGAAGATGATATTATATCTCGGTACCCACACCTATTCGATTTTGAAGATAAATTCTTTCTTACGCCTTCATATCTCGGATTCTGTGATCATCGATCACCTATGTATTATGATATTGCTTTGCTTTATTATGTGTGATTGCTTGCATGTGTAGATTAGCTTGTAGATTAGTATCGTGCTTGTCCTGAATTCTCTAACAATACTTGGATTCGAATTTTGAGGACTGAATTTTTCTAAGGTGGGTGGAGAAGTCACTCCCCGTTTTCTGCTTATTTGATACATATTTGGGACGTATTAATTTTCCTGCTTATTTTATTTCTTGCTTGCATGGTGATTAGATTGCATATCTTGGAGACTAGACCCATTCTTTCGTTCAATTAGACTCATACTTTAATTGTTGGGTTGGTTTGTTCAAGAGTGAACCCATGGTCTAAACCTCAACCCTAGCATATATAAACTAACTTCTTTCTCTCTCTTCCCTTATTCTCTCATTTTTCTGCCTTCCTTCATTTTAGGCAAGTACACCGTACATTAGATGGAGAAAGCTCTTAATTTTTTATTCTTGGTCTTTATTGTATTTTATTAGTCTAATATGCGTGTATTATGATTCTAAAAACTTTTAATACTCAGATTTTTCGGCTTTGAAGGCTAGATATGAGTAGATCTACACTTGAAGTTTAGGATTTTTTTTGGTTTTAAATATTATTTATTTATTTTTTTGATCAACTAAAATATGATATTTTAGAAAATTAAATTTTTTGGTTGATGGAGAACTTTATTTTGAGCATTTTGACTTTTATTTTACTAGATTTAGAGTTAAAATAAAATTTTTATGAAGAAAATAATTATCGGATTTTTTGAGCTTTTCTGCCATGGCTGAACATACTTTCTGGAGAACATGAAGTTCTCAGGCGGTCAGCACCATATGCGGCCGAGACTTTCATGCGATATGATTCTTATACGGCCTGGACTCTTTGTTACATATCCGACCAACATACGTCCATTTTGTTGGAAGTATGACTGACCATTCCATGAAGTATTCTGGGCTAAGTGACAGAACTCCTTGTGTTATGTTCGCTGGACAAATGAGAAATTTGCTAAGTCCAAAGAGTAATATGCGGCCGAGTGACTTATGCGACCATCAGAGTATGCGGCCACCTTTTCTTGCACGCATAACTCTAAACCGTTGGCACATCTTTCTATGATTTTTTTTCTCTCTAACACTTTATAGCTTGTCACATTCATTACTTCAGTCACTTCTCTGACACATCACGTTGGCACTTTTCCCAAAGAGTAAACTTTTGTTTAGAGCATGCGAATTGTAGGAGCATGCAGCCAGGGATCATATATGGCCTGGGATAGAATACGGCCTGAGATAGCATGCGGCCGCTAGTCCATGTGACAACCGTCTCATGCGCCAAGTTGTGCATGCGGCTTAGCTATTTTATTTGTAATTTTTCTTTGTTCTATGTGGTTGGTCTTGACAATTGCTTGTGATCGATCCTAAGAAAGAATGAACCTAGTAACCCAACCTTGTGCTAGACATGACCATGTGCTAGAATTAACTATGTCATTAGTGACTAACCAGCTACGTGCATAACAAGATCTATGTGTCCCAATGTGATAAGGCTCATATGACTAACTGTAAGTTTGGTAATTCGACCCAATTTTTTATATTCATGCTGATACAATTACTACGTGCTACATGTCCATGTGATATAAGGTGCATTGAGGTACAATATTATAATATGCACTAAGGTACGACATAACTTGCTACGTGCTATATGATTACATATTTCCGATTGTGCATCGAGAATGCCCCTATAGTACGCGACGTGATATTATTACAATAATTCTCTAGCACGGGCATGATATATGGATCAACTACTAAAGTGTGGCTATGACTTGAATGATATTCTTGCATCACTCTCGGGTAAATCCAATTTGAGCCATCAAGTAACAAAGTAGATTCGTATCTAGCGTGGGCCGTACTAAGGTAAGTCGTATAAGAGGATTGATCATGTGACCACACCATAGGATTTCTAACATAACCACAGTGATAATTTAGGCAACTAAAATTGGTAGAGGATTGGGAGGGATACAATTCTGTGATCGTGCACATTAGCTACCTCAAAAAACTGTCAGGACGTGTAAGGCTGACCCGCATGGATATTGATCACATCCGCACTAGTGGACGACAATATTGAATACTTATATTAAATAATACGTTCTATATGATCTTAGCACGGTGGCCTTATGAGGGACCGGTGTATAATATAAAATATGCTATGCGATACTAAGGCTCAGTTTGTCCCGCTAAACAACTCACGATCTGAGAATATTTCTTATGCATCCAATCTGAAGGTAACTCAGACTCCACAGTAGCAAGCCGTACAAATAATTGCCTTTGTATAACTGGACGTGGTTGTGATTGTATCATTCTGTTAGTAGTCTAGGGACATGGATTATCATACTGTAATAATTCAACCATTGTCCTTTTTTGGTTATAGGGTTGGGCTATTATGCGAAGATTAGCTATGGACCGAAACTACAATACATAACCTATATTTATACCATATCTATTACTTTGGATTTTGTTTCTCCATTTTTGTACTTCCTTTGTGGTACTTGCAATTTGGGGTCTAATCCCACTAGTTTTGCATATCCAGGTTTTGAGCCAGTTCCATAGGCTCCAACTTACTTTCCCCTTCCTGATGGTGTGCATCAGATGGATGGTCGCTGAAGGGCACGGATGGATTTCTTTTTCCCTGCTTGTTATCATATATTTTACTCTTTTGGGCGTTTAGCCACCGACATGGGCGTTTAGCCACCACACTTGTTAGTCGTACATCTGAACATTTAGTTTTCTTTACATGATTGTGATTAATTATACTGAAACTGATCATGGTCATGTACTTTTTCTACTCCGCCAGCTTTTTATTTTGTACAACTAGTTTCCAAAATATTATGGCAGAACATTTGGGATGCCTTACTTCATTGTCATATTTGTTCTATATTTACTATTATATTTTGATTGATTGAGACAATAGATGCAATTTATGATCCTAAGTGGCTTGATTGTACCATGCATATTTTTGTCTAGTTACAGCTGTGATCGCCATACGATATATAGTTCCTTGTATGGGGTAGCTGGCCATGTCCGTCTCCGTATTTCGGTACTAGGGCATAATAAAACCTACCCGAACTCTGGCAAATTTTTTTTTGCTTATAACCTTTAAATAGGATTAAAATTCCTATATTTAAAATCATTATATCCTTCATCTCTCTATCATATTATGAGCAATATATTAAGCCTAAACTTTTCCATCTCTAAGATCAACCCCTCAGCTCTATAAGTGCCAAAGTGCAACCTCGGTTAGAAGTTGTTTGAGGAGTAATAGATTGGCTTATCTTGACTCTCTTCTATTTGAATTTTATGTGCTCTTCATATAAAACGCACATGTGAGTGAAGTTTTGAGACTTCGGATCAAAACTCGTGGCTGTAAGAAGTCAGCAAGCCTATGGATCAAAGCTTTTGATTCACTATTCGTGATTATAGTGGATACTACTCTGAGAAAGAGTTCTCGAGCCTGGACTAGCCCTCTCAGAGAGAAACAAGGATAAAATCTAGGTATTTATGTTTGCTCTCTTCTAAACTCTAATGTATTTACTTACATATCTTGCTAGCTACAACTGTTTATTTATCTGCTTTACTTATAATTAGTAGTTGATTATAAACTACACGATATATAGTTTTTAACAGGTGATTTTATTTTGCTATATACACTTTCTCTATTCAACCCCCTCTAGAGTTTCTATATATGGTCCTTCAAGACTTAACCACCCGCAAGAAAGGGATTTGGGTTTCTAGAGGAAGCACGACCTCATTTCCGTAGACCAAAAAAAATGGCATGCTGTATTTTGGAGTTCGGACCGTTGTCCAGTAGGCCTGTAGACATTTAGAAAGCTTTCTGCTCCAATCACGCTTATTGGGCGTATCAAATTTTTTGAGTAACTTGATTATCTTTTTGTTGAATGCTTCGCCAATCCATTTGTTGTTGGGTTATAGGCAGTCGAACCTATTTTTTGGATTCAATTTTTATCACAAAATTGGATAAAATTGTGTCTCACAAATTATGGACCATTATCATGAATAATTTTGTGAGGCAAGCTGAATCGATAGATGATATGATACGTTAAGAAGCTAATCACATTGGGTGTTTTTACTTCTACGAGTGGGATAACTTTTGCCCATTTGGAGAAGTATTCTATGATATCCAGGATGGGCTGGTGCCCCAATGACGAAGGTGGACTGATCGGCCCAATGATGTCCATACCCCATGCTTTGAACGACCAAGATGCAATTGTCGGGTGTAGTAACTTCGAGGGTTGGTGGATGAATTCGGTACAGATTTGACACATTATGCACTATTTTGCATAATCAACGACATCTACTACCATCGTTGGAAAATAGTAACCAATGCATCATAGGCGGCCCTATTGCTTAGGTCCGGGTTGTTGTGCACAACAAATACTGTCGTGAGCTTCATGAAGTCCTTGCTTCTCTTCTGCGTCCGATAACAATCATAGTAGGAGCCCATCGTAAGAACGACGGTACAACCGCTTAGTAGCTGTATCATAGTAGAACCGGAGGGAGCGTATTCTGACAGAAGTGGCCTCCTTCGGATCATCTGTAAGAATTCCATAAATAGCATAGTCCATAAATATTAGCCTAGTATCTCCATAGAGTGGCTTAGACACAAGTATAAGTTTGTCTTAGGGCAGAGCGGTCCTTGGCCGACCATTGTGACCAATTGATTGGTCTTAATCGGGAATGACAAAGAATCTATGAGATCGGTAAAAGTGTCAGCCTCGATGTTTTGCAGTCATAATACGTTGTCAATAAAGAATCCTTTGATGGTGGAAATTATGTAGCATGCTGCTTGATGGTGTCACTACCATATTTTCTAGGAAAGGGTATTTTAGTCATTTGGTAATTAATTAAATATTGTGTATGTTAAATATTTATTTATTATATTATTTATTTGTGGTTAGCATGTTAGATTTATTTTTGGAGTTGTGTTTGTGGACCTAACTAGTTTAGTTTAGACTCATGGACCAACATTTAATTATAGTTAGAATTGAGCCCAATAATTAAAAGTCCAATCATTAGGAGGATGATTAATTAAATTAAACCCATTAGACTATAACCTTTTCTCCTTAATTATTTTTTTATGAGATGCCCCGAGGGGTATTTTAGACTTTATATAATAGCTTGAGGGAGGGGGCAAGTGAGGCCTATATAAAGGGGATAAAAACTTTCTCTCTTTATTTTTTATTCCAAATCTAGATCTATAATTTTTCTCAACCAAATTCCATCAAATCCCTATCTAATTTCCACCCAATTCCTTCCTAAATCACTATTGGAGACTAGTGGAGCAAGGATCTAAAAAGAGGAAGCATGGATCTACAAAGAAGAGCAAGGATCTACAAGTTGAAGGCTCATTTTATTAATTTTGAAGGTTTTATTGGGATTCCATATCCCAATAGGTACAATTCAGTTTTTTTTCCTTAATTTAGGTTCTAAATATGAGAATTAATCAAAAGAAATCAACCCATATGCATAGGCTACCCCATAGAATTTGGTTTTGTGTTCATAGGAGGCCTATTGAGAAAGTTATGGTACTTTTTGTGACAATTTTGGGAGAATTTTGAGATTGACATTTGTTATGTGTGTCAATTGGTCCTATTGATCAATTTGATATGTACTTGTGTGTTTGGGGCTTGTGTCGTGTCCATAATTGGGTACGTGTAGTACGTATCCCAATAATTTGGTGATACGTATTAATTTGGGAGGGTTTTCTCTGACACGGGACTTTGTGCATATCACATTTTTTATACGGACGCGTAGATTTGTGTTTGACACTTTGTATTATTTATAAATAATATATTAGACTTGCTCGTGTCTTTCGGGGTACGTTTGGATGTATGGTGGATAAATGTCGCAAGCGTATCCTAGATCTAATAGGATACGGGTGTGATACACTCCATGTGTTGTGCATTTTAATTCTAGATCTATTTCTAAATTTTTCTTAGTCTTGGTGATGTGTATTTATGTCGCTATTCTATACATATGTATTAGCTTTTCAATATAGTAGTATATTTATATATGTATTGTATATATATATGTTGTTATATATATACTTATATGTATGTTATATATATATATATATATATATATATATATATATATATATATATATATATATATATATATATATATATATATATATATATATATATATATATATATGTTACTATATATATATATAGTAACATATAGCGACAGCAGGAGCAATATCTAACAACAGCAGCAGCAAACACAACATATAGCGACAACAACAGCAATATGTAGCAACCAGCAGCAGTAGTAGTCACAACAGCTGCAGCGGCTTCAGCAACAGCAGCAGCGCATTAGCAACAGCAGCAGTAGTCGCAATAGCAGCAGCTGCAGCATTAGAAACAGCAACAGTGTCGCAACAACAGTAGTAATAGCAACAGCAGCAATGGCAATTAGCGACGGCAAAAAATACTTTTAGTGACAGATATGCTATTTTATATATATATTATAATATATATATATATATATATATGTGGTATTAATATATATATATATTTTTAATTAGTATTTATGTATTAGTATCCTATATTTTATTATTTAGTTGGTTAGTAGTAGTTAGATAATATTTATTAGTAGCTTAATATTGATCTAGTTAATTGTTTAAATATATATATATATATATATATATATATATATATATATATATATATATATATATATATATATATATACTAGTATATCTAGTTAAGTATTATATATGTGTACATATATATATGTATTAGTAGTTAGTGATTAGTTAGTAGTTCTATTAGGTTGATATATATATTAGTCATTAGTTTGAGTAGTAAGGTATTTGATATGTTATGGTTAGTAGTTAGTTAGATATATGTAGTCATATATATATATTATAGTTAGAAATATTATATTATAGTTAGTCCCTATAAATGGATATACATATAGTGTAGTATTGGTTATATTTAGTATTAGTTGGGTTTATATATATGTATTAGTTATATATTAGCATTTTGGATTACCTTGAGATATTCCAAGGTATGGGTAGTAGGTATTGGCATAGTAATAGGATAGATGTAAACTAATTATGGATTGATACTAAGGTGACTAAAATAAGGTATATAGTATTGTATAAATATTAAATGCATGGTAGTTTATAGTTATAGTTGGGTAGTTAATATATATACTATAGTGACATTACCTTGAGATACCAAGGTAAATGCCAAGGTATTGAGAATACCCAAGGTATTGGATTTGGGTATCAAGATAAAGGTTTAGTGTTGCAATACCAAGTTGGTTCGAAACCATGGTATCCCTTTAGTATTTGTAATTAAGATTTATATAATTAATATTACGTTATTATAGATATATGATATTTATCTATTGTTTTCGTATCCTGAGTACGGTATTCTAGTATCATAAGATTTACCTCGTATGATCTAGATTCATAGTGTATGAACACAATATCATTGAGATGGACTCATGCAACCTTGAAATTTGTTGTTTGACCAAGTTTGACCAATTTGACTTAGAGTTGACCTAGTTTGACTTTTGACTTAGAAATGGCTTTATGACCTAGAAGTTGACTAGTTTAACTTATTTCTTCCAGAACCTTATATTGATGTTATATTCCATATCTCGGTCTTCGAGGCACCGTATCAGACATCTGTGAGACTATTCACCCGGACTTCAGACGAGTACATTATCTGATAGTTTCTCATTTATGATATCCTCTATGTTCATTGTATCTAGTGTAGATATCCATGTTTCTTGACATAATGGTTACACAGATTGGTATATCCAGATCTTGTCATGCGATGTTATTCCTTGAATATGGTGTATCTTGTTCAAGTCTTATTTCATTGATTATCTTATGCTTTTATTGACACTGATTCTCGGGAAGAGTCACTATCTTCTTGGGGAATCCCGTGGCATAGCATACCATTTTGGATCCACTATACCAGTCGGGGTTAGAGAGTATGTAGTATAGATATATGATCATACCCTCCTTGTGGAAGTCTTATTCCTTGTGAGTGTTGATCATACACCGCACGTATGATTAATCAGACCATTTACTCTTATGCAGGTTCCCAAGCTGATTACTTGTTAAAGCTGATACTCACTCACTTTTTTATTAGTATTCTTGTTCATTGCCATATTGTTCATTCTTGTATTTATTTCCAGTATTTTCTTTATTGTGTATTTTTTGTACATGTATATGGCATCTTGTATATTCACATCTATTTATTGCTACATAGTTTATATCATTGATTTAGAACTGCTTTTAGAGATGTACTTCGCCCAACATTTTTTAGAGGATCCGACAGTTTGGTGTCCAACATACTATGAACTTTGACTTATAGATAGTGCAGACTTGGACCTACTAGTTCTGGATTAATTATCAGAAGGATTATCAGTATCACTTGTTTTTATAGTTAGTTTCTTTAGCACTTTGGTACTGGATTTGATTTTGGCTCATATTTGAGAGTTTGTTTATTGTTCTTTTGGTATTGTTATATATTATATGGATAGTTATGTCAGACCTTCTTCATATATTCTCGTGCTTTAGAATTATGATTGAGTTTTATGTGAGATATTGTTGGCATATTTTATAATATTATGAGATATTTAGATAGTATAGTTGACCAAGACAACGTTTTACCGCCGATACTGCGGCATAGGCTGGGCGTTGTTTCCGACTTGCATCCCTACACTGGGTGCGGCTCATAACACGTTTTTAGTGGTGGCCCATGCAGGTTAGGCTTTGCAAGTTTGACGATGTCGTGATAGTACGATGTCTTAGTTATACTACTGCGAGCCTGCGATCGGATATGAGATATAGGCTATTGGATATAAGATATTAAAATGAGAGGATACTCAATCACAAATTTCTTGAGAGATTCCTGGGACGACCCTTGAGAATCTTATTATAATTCTTATTTCAAATCTTTTCTATGTTTCTGTCCTCTCTCACTTGTTATTGTTAAATTTGATTCGTGGTGATCGATTGTTAAATTTGATTCTTGGTGATCGGTTGATTTAAATTTTGCGTGCTCGTTATTGAGTTTGATTTTATATCGAGAGAAATTTTACGGACTAAATTACGGTATCATCTGATGACATATGTTAATGAGGACAGTGGGAAAGGTAAAACGTCTACTTTGGTTATGGAGCATAGAGTTTAAAAAACATAGGACCTGACTTCGGATGTACATATCTTAGTTATAAAATTTAGAGTTTCTCGCAGCCATACCTGTTGGCGTAGTTAGGATTCTATATGACATAATTATTAAGTTGTATACCCTAGTTATGGAATCTATCATTTATCGTAGCTACGCTTACTAGCGTGGCAAGAATTCTGAGTGTCATAATTTCGAACACACGTGTATGATTATCAGATTATATCTTAAATTGGTTCTTAAAGTATCATCTCAATACTTATTCATTTCTGTTATTATAGGACTTTGTTCCATCATTTTTTAGCTTAGCAATAGAGATACCTTCAGTTCTTTAGACCAGATCCTTATAGAGCTTCTTGTTAGTGTCATAATTGGTGAATTACAATTAGGTCTGTGTCTTGAGTATCATTATTGACTATTGAAAGTGTGACTTGTGAGTCTGTAAGTGGTTCTTGGTTGGACATGTGAGGAATCGGCATAAATCTAGGGATAACCTATAGCATAGTGCCTTATAGCAATAGTTCTATGATAGGTGTCATTATAGTTATGATTGGTACTATAGGTAGAAGGGGGAGTAGAGAGTATCAGTGGTGGTTCTAGGGGTTAGTATCAGAGTCAGCATACCAGTTCTGGATAGTCATGAATTTATGTAATTGGGTGAGCCATGTAAACATTTAAGTATCAAGAAAATTGTGTTGGGAATCAATGGAGCATGATATAAGATTGGTAGTTGATACTCGGGTGTGTCAAGAGTAAAGAAATGTATATGCATAAAGTGTATTAGTGAGAGTGTCATAGTAGAATGGTACCCATAAGTGTATAGGAAAGTATGAAGGAATAATAATATATTATGCTAAAGTAGTAGGACTTATGATATAGGTTGATGTGGATAGATAGGTGTGTACCAGTATATGACTAATGATGGGTATATCACCTGATATTCAGGCTAGTGATGTGTTGGAAGCAATATATAGAAGATGGTCTAGAAATTATATGCAGAATGCACAATGGGTGATAAGTATCAGAAAATAGAAGTTCATGGAAGTGGAAGCCTAAGTATTACAAATTTTAATAGTATGTCATAGATTGAGAAATATCAAGATTGGTCATGGAAGATATTTGGTGTATCATTGATTTATGTATCTGTCTATAAAATGTTTGAGGAGAGATACATATACAACAATAGAGATATGAAACTATATGTCGGCCTTTGAGAGTAAAGTAAAATATGTGTATTATAGAAGTTAATAACTAGTGCATTGGATGCAAGTGATCATAATTTCTAGTAAGTATGATGAGGTGATCTAATAATATAACTAGTGTCCTAGAACCTTAAAGACATATATGTGTAATTAGGAAGCTAGTGTTGCTATATCAAGAGTGCTAGTATTTCTATATTAGGGATTAGTTGAGTAATGTGCTAGTAACCGTAAGTAACTTGTGTAACAACATTGGATTGGTGTATCAGTTAATATGGATAGAAAAGTATTTGGGAGTAATAGTACATGTGATCCAAGCAGTAGAGGAGGGAGACAATATATATATATATATATATATATATATATATATATATATATATATATGAGTAAGTTTAGTAGGTATAGTACTTTGCTAATTTTGGTTATAGAGGTAATATGTACCAAGGAATAGTTCGAGAGGTATACGGATACCAGTGAGATGTCATGGTGTTGTAATGATTAGAAGGTAATTACGTATGTATTATGATACTAATGTATAGATAAGAACCTTAGAATGATTAAAAAAGTTAGAGGATGAGTTGCACCAAGTATCAGATAGAAAGAGATACCCTAGTAACAAGAGCCAGAATACCTCATGTATTATGAAAGTTTAGGCACAAGCATTGTAGTAACTAATATAATAATATAGAGGAGTGACATGAGTAAATTGGTATAAGGATGTTATCTAAAAATACATATGAGAGTTGGTGTCTTATGTAGACAGTAACAAAATTCAAGTAAGGCATTATATTGGAAGTATTAAAGTTGGATGAGGGTGTGCTAGTAAAACGCATGATTGAAAAGGTATACAAATATTCCTTGCAAGAGAATGATTAAAAAATTTGCTGATTGAAACAGAACAAGGAGATAGTATTTTAGCAGCGTTTTGTATAGTATCCTAAGTAGCAAGTGTCATTGAGTTAAGTATGTTCATGACCTAGAATTAGAGTGTATCATGAGTATTTGATAACCCTCAGTATTAAGAATATTTGGATTAGGTTGATGATTAATAGTGCTTAGTGTGTGATGGAATAGGCCACATGTGCATAGCAGGTTATTCCATACTAGTAGAGCGAGACACCCCAGCAGGGCAGAGACTGATTTCATAATATTTAAGAGACTATATCCAAGTATGATTTATCTTTCAGTAGTACGGTAGGATTATATGTCATAGGATATATACTATTTTAATCTGCGATTAATGGGGTTTGACCATAGTAAGATTTGTATGAATGGGAAATGACTGGCCTAAAAGTGAGGGGTGAGAGTTTTAATTTCTAGAAAGAAATTCTTCTAAGGGGGGGATGTTTGTCACTACAACATTTTCTAGGAAAGGGTATTTTAATTATTTGGAAATTAATTAAATATTATGCATGTTAAATATTTATTTATTGCATTATTTATTTATAGTTAGCATGTTAGATTTATTTTTGGACTTGTGTTAGTGGACCTAACTAGTTTAGTTTAGACTTATGGACCAATATTTAATTCTAGTTAGAATTGAGCCCAATAATTAAAAGCTCAATCATTAGGAGGATGATTAATTAAGTTAGACCCATTAGACTAGAACCTTCCCTCCTTAATTATTTTTTTATGAGAGGCCCCAAGGAGTATTTTAGACTTTACATAGTAGCTTGAGGGAGGGGGCAAATGAGGCCTATATACAGGGGATAAAAACTTTCTCTCTCTTTATGTTTTATTCCAAATCTAGATCTAGAATTTTCCTCAATCAAATTCTATCAAATCCCTACTAAATTTTCACCCAATTCTTGAGACTAGCGGAGTAAGGATCTACAAGAAGGAAGCATGGATCTAAAAAAGGAGCAAGGATCTACAAGTTGAAGGCTCATTTTATCAATTTTGGAGGTTTCATTAGGAATCCATCTCCTAACAGGTATAATTCAATTTTTTCCCTTAATTTATGTTCTAAATCTGATAATTAACTATGCGAAATCAACTCATATGCATAGGCTACCCATAGGATTTGGTTTTGTGTTCATAGGAGGCCTATTGAGAAAGTTATGGTGCTTTTTGGGGCAATTTTGGGAGAATTCTGGGATTGATATTTGTTGTATGTGTCAATTGGTCCTATAGATCAATTTGGCATATGCTTGTGTATTTGGGGCTAGTGTCATGTCTATAATTAGATACGTGTAGGTCGTATCCCAACAATTTGGTGATACGTATTAATTTGGGAGTTTTTCCTCATACACGGGACTTTTTGCATGTCATATTTTGACACGGACACGTAGATTTGTATTTGACTCTTCGTATTTTTCATAAATAATATATTAGACTTGTTCGTATCCTTCGGGGTACGTTTGGATGTGTGGTGGACTCGTGACGCAAGCGTATCCTAAATCTAGTGGGATACGGGTGTGATACACTCCATGTGTTGTGTATTTTAAATCTTGATCTATTTATAAATTGTTCCGAGTCTTGGTGATGTGGAATTATAAGTATATATATATATATATATATATATATATATATATATATATATATATATATATATATATATAATTCCACATCACCAAGACTCGGAACAATTTATAAATAGATCAAGATTTATAAATAGATACACTCCATGTGTTATGCATTTTAAATCTTGATCTATTTATAAATTGTTGCGAGTCTTGGTGATGTGGAATTATAAGTATATATATATATATATATATATATATATATATATATATATATATATATATATATATATATATATATATATTGTTGTGTGTATATATATATGTATAATTGTGTCATGGATCTATATATCTAAGCATTATATTTTTATACAGCTATTCTCTACATATGTATTAGCTTTTAAATGTAGTAGTGTATTTATATATGTATTGTATATATATATGTTGTTATATATATATACTTATATGTATGTTATATATATATATATATATATATATATATATATATATATATATATATATATATAATTATATGATATATATATATACGTGTACGTATATGTGAAGTTATATATATATATATATATATATATATATATATATATATATATATATATATATATATATATATATATATATATGTTACTATATATATATATATGTTATGTTATATGTATTTATTGTGGAGATGTATATATATAGAGATGAACATGTGTATATATATAAATATATGTAGCTAGTATATATTTAGTATGTACTATTGTGTATATATATTAATATATTTAGAGAGAGAGGGAACAATAACATATAGCGACAATAGCAGCAATGTGTAACAACAGCAAGATATAGCGACAATAGCAGCAATTTGTAGTAAACAGCAACAGAGTAGTCGCAACAGCAGCCACGGCTTCAGCGACAGCAGCAACAGCGCATTAGCAACGATAGCAGCGACAGCATTAGCAACAGCAACAGTATCACAACAGCAGCAGCAGTAATAGCAATAGCAGGAAAAGCTTTTAGTGACAGATACACGATTATATATATATATATATATATATATATATATATATATATATATATATTATATAATATAATATATAAATGATATTTATATATATATATATAAATATAAATATATATTCCTAATTGGTATTTATGTATTAGTATACTATATTTTAATAGTTAGTTGGTTAGTAGTAGTTAGCTAATATTTATTAGTTGCTTAATATTTATCTAGTTAATTATATATATATATATATATATATATATATATATATATATATATATATATATATATATGTACTAGTATCTCTAGTTAAGTATTATATATATATGTATTAGTAGTTAGTGATTAGTTAGTAGTTGTATTAGGTTGATATATATGTTAGTCATTAGTTTGAGTAGTAAGGTATTTGATATATTATGGTTAGTAGTTAGTTAGATATATGTAGTGATATATATATATATATATATATATATATATATATATATATATATATATATATATATATATATATATATATATATATAGTAGTTAGAAATATTATATTATAGTTAGTCCCTATGAATGGATATACATACAGTTTAGTATTGGTTATATTTAGTATTAGTTGGGTTTATATATATGTATTAGTTATATGTTAACATTTTGGATTACCTTGAGATATACCAAGGTATGGGTAGGCATAGTAATAGGATATGTCTAAACTAATTATGGATTGATACTAAGGTGACTAAAATAAGATATATAGTATTGTATAAATATTAAATGCATGGTAGTTTATAGTTATAGTTAGGTAGTTAATATATATCATAGAGTGACATTACCTTGAGATACCAAGGTAAATGCCAAGGTATTGATGATAGCCAAGGTATTGGATTTCAGTATCAAGATTGAGGTTTAGTGTTGCAATACCAAGTTGGTTCGAAAACAAGGTACCCCTTTAGTATTTGTAATTAGGATTTATATAATTAATTTTATTATAGATATGTGATATTTATCTATTGTTTGCGTATCCTGAGATACGGTATCCTAGTATCATAAGATTTACCTTGTATGACCTAGATTCATAGTGTATGAACACAATATCATTAAGATAGACTAATACAACCTAGAAACATGTAGTTTGACCAAGTTTGACTGGTTTGACTTAGAGTTGACCTAGTTTGACTTTTGACTTAGAAATGGCTTTATGACCTAGAAGTTGATTAGTTTAACTTATTTCTTTACAGAACCTTGTATTGATGTTATATTCCATATCTTGGTCTTCGAGGCACCGTATCTGATATTTGTAAGACTATTCACACGAACTTCAGGCGAGTACATTCTCTCATAGTTTCTCATTTATGATATCCTCTATATTCATTGTATCTAGTGTAGATATCTATGTTTCTTGACACGATGGTTACATGGATTGGTATATCCGGAATTCGTTATGCAATCTTATTCCTTGTATATGGTGTATCATGTGTAAGTCTTATTTTATTAATTATCTTGTGCATGTACAGATACTGATTCTCGAGAAGAGTCGCTATTTTCTTGGGGAATCTAGTGCCATAGCATACCATGGTTGGATCTACTGTACCAGTCGGGGTTGGTGAGTATGTAGTATAGATATGTGATCATACCCTCCTTGTGCAAGTCTTATTCGTTGTGAGTGTTGATCATACATCGCACGTATAATTAACCAGGCCATTTACTCTTGTGCAAGTTCCCAAGACGATCACATGTTAAAGCTGGTACTCACTCACTTAGTCATTAGTATTCTTGTTCATTGTCATATTGTTCATTCTTATATTTAATTCTAGTATTGCCTTTATTGTGTATTTCTTGTACATGTATATGGCCTCTTGTATATTCATATCTATTTACTGCTATATAGTTTATATTATTGATTTAGAACTATTGTTAGAGATGTACTTCGCTCCATTCCTGACTGAAAAATATTTTTCAGAGGATCCGAGAGATTGGTGTTCGAGATACTATGGACTTCGACTTATAGATGGTTCATACTTGGATCCACTAATTCTGGAGTGATTATCAGAAGGTTTATCCGTATTACTAGTTTTTATAGTTAGTTTCTTTAGCACTTTGGTACCGGATTTATTTTTGTCTCATATTTGAGAGTTTGTTTATTGTTCTTTTGGTTTTGTTATATATTATATAGATAGTTATGTTAGACTTCCTTCATATCTTCTCATGCTTTAGAATTGTGATTGAGTTTTATTCGAGATATTGTTGGCAAATTTTATATTATTGTGAGATATTTAGATAGTATAGTTGACCAAGATAGCATTCTACCACCGATGCTGCGGTGTAGGCTGGGCGTTGTTCCCTACTTGCATCCCTACACTGGGTGCGGGTCGTGACAGATGGTATGGGAGTAACTCCTCGTGATGAATTTTTTACTCTCCATGAACCTAATTGACAATCAATTTTTAATCACCATAGGTCTATAGGTAGTCCACATCCAATCGTTTTGCCAGCTAAAGTCCACCAATGAGGGCATTATATTCTTTCATGTTATTGGAGCATAGCTCTATAAGGGAATAAGTGCGATTGAAGACTAGGTCATTTAGAGAAATAAATACTACTCCTACTTTAGCAACGATATTGCCTTTGGATCCTGTTCTTGAAGTACCGTCAAAGAACTTTCACCATACGAACTCTCCTTTGGCCATGTTAGATTCTTATAGTTCATTTGTAATTTTGTCGTAAAGCTTTGAGGTTTCTGTCATCGGATGAGCTGCCAGAAAGTCAGCCAATGCTTGGCCCTTGACCGCCTTCTGTAGGACAAATACTATGTCGTAAGGTGACAGTAGTATTGCTCATATGGCCAAATGAGAGTTAAGTACCCCAGGCTTAGTCACGATAACTCTGAGGGGGTTTACTCATGAAATCACATGGATTTTTTGCCCGGTTAAATAATGAGGGCACTTTTAAACCACGAAGAGCAGGGCGAGGCACTCCTTCTCGACAAGGTTGTATTTGTGTTCCATGACAATCATCATTCTACTGAGGTAGTAGATGTCTGGTCATGACCCACGTCACTAGTTTGGGCTAGTAAAGCACCGAGAGAGTAATCCATTTTTTGTACATAAAGCATAAAGAGTTTTCCTATGACTGGACCCTCTAATACTGGGAACTTCGTGAGATTGTTCTTGAGATCATCGAAGGCTCGCTGGTATTCCTAGGTCCAAAGGAAGGAGACCCCCTTGCTCATCAGATGAGTGAAGGGTTGACCTCACCCAGAAAGGTTGGATATGATTCTCTTGATGTAGGCTAACCTTTCTTGCAAACTACAAATTTATCAAAAGTTTTTTGGAGGGTGCATATCATGGATATCCTTGGTCTTTTCAGGGTCGATATGAATACCCTTTAAAGTTATTATAAAGTCCAGGAACATACCACAGGAGAATCCCAGAAAAGACTTCGTTTGGTTCATCTTGAGCTGAAGTGCTCGCATTATGTCGAATACCGTCTTCAGGTCATAGATGTTCAATATAACACTCGACTGTTTGGCACAGGTGTTTACGAAAGATGGTGCTCATTGCGTACTGATATGTCGTACCTGTATTCTTCAATCCAAAGGAAATTACTGTATAACAGTAAATTCCTATCGGTATTCAAAATAACGTATGCTTCTCGTCATCTGAAAATATCTTAATTTGATTGTAGCCTGTGAACCCATCCATAAATGATATACGCTCAAAATAACAAGTGTTGTCAATCATCATATCTGTGATTGGAAAGGAAAATTCATCCTTCGGATAATCAATATTCAGATTGTGATAGTATATACAAACTCATAATTTACCAATTTTCTTTATGGTAGAAATAATATTAGCTACCAAATCTGGATGTTGCTCTTCGCGAATAAAGCTGCTTGCTATCATCTTATTCACTTCAGATTTGATCACGTCAATAATATCCAAACGAAATCGTCTTTGCTATTGCTTTACTGGCTTTGCCGACAAAATATTTAGCTTATTTATTACAATTTTGGGATCTACGCCAGTCATATCTTCATAGCTCCAGGCGAAGAGGCTGATGTATTCCCTTACCAGCTAAATAAGGGATTAATAATCTTCTATAGAGAGTTTTTTGCCAATAAAGATGGGTTTAGAGGCAGAGTCGTCCCCAATATCAACTTGCACCACCTCATCTTCAGTAGGAGGTTCTCGCTGTTCGAACCATAATTTATATTGCCCTTCAAATTTTTGAGGTCACAGTTTTACTTCAAAGAGCTTGATTGGGTATTCATCGTCTCCTCTTGGGTCATCTGACGCTATATTGACAGACAATATTTGTTTAAGCATATATCCGATACTAGTATCGGAGTCCCAATCGAAAGACTGCGAAGAGTGAGATTGCAGTTTGTTATCTTCCTCTGAAGCTTCAAAATTTGTAGGAAGTGTAGCATACCCTAAACTATGACCGGTTTGTTGGTAGTAGGTATCAATTTTTCCCTTAGGAGCGAAGTGATACAATTGCAAGCATCGCCCTTTGCCATAGTTCAGGCCTTGGCCTGTCTTCAGGTCATATCCCATCATCTGGAGGATGTGTTTGGTTTGTACGTTGTAGCGGTGAAGTTGCATTCTTTTACTCTTCGGTTCTTGTTCTTCTGCAATGAAGTCTCGACGACCTTTGACTTTTCCAAAAATGATATGTTTATTACTTCTTTTTCTTGGCAAAATTATGAAGCAACAACCCTGTCTCGGGAGGATTCGGTCTACTACATGAGCGATAGTTATCTATGTGTACATGTGTTTGCCATGAACAAAAGTTTATACGAAACTGTGTTATAAACTACTAAAGGAAAAGGGGTACAAAAGATCCTAAACAAGAATCTAAGTAGAATGAATCAAGGATGTATAGCTATGGAGATAAATTTGCATTCGATTACTTTACTCCTTTGCAACTCGACACAAGAAAAAGATGTTGGAATACTTGGACGATTTAGAGAGTCTGGCAATGAAAGAGCTTGGCTATATGAGCATGAAAAGCTTCTATTATTCTTCTACTTTGTCTATCCAGCCCCCCCCCCCCCCCACATGGATATGATGATCCACATATTTATAGTATTTCATATTAAAAATGGTTACTTGCATGCACACGTACGCACAAGCAATATTTACTGTGTTTACTATTGTACGCATATATTTTGAAGGCATGCAACCCACGTTCTGGAAAATAAGTATACAAATTACTGATGACTTGACACGTAGCTCCCTATTTGAGGAATGCTAAGGCAAAGAGGGCAGTTACTTGTATATGTCCATGAAGGATATAGCATGTATGACTCATCACCATAAATGCTCACTGTCGGTTATTAATACCTTCATGATATTTGAAACCAGTAGCCGTGTTATCGTATATTCTAAAGAAATGACTATATTGGCGTATGCCTGAGGGGATAACCATGCAGGCGTACTCTGGTTGAAGAAGCAATTTTTGCGTACTCAGTGAGTAGTAGCACCATTGGCATATCATAGCAAGAGTATCCAAGTCGGCATATTCGAAAAAGATAGCACTAATGGCATACTCTGTTCGATGTAGCACTATCGACGTATCATAGCAAAGTGGCATTGGTAGCATACTTGGAATGAGGTAGCAACCTTGGTAACTAAACGACAACCTGGGTCAGCATGCTTGAAATCCTCTGCATTTAATGCCTTGGTGTATCAGGTTGAGGCAGATTTTGACGTGGCAACATTAGAGTAATTTGATGAAGTAACGACCTTGGTGTACTGTGGAGAGGTAAGAACCTTGGTGTACCGAGAGGAAACCAGAGGGTCGACGTATATAAAAAAAGTGGCAACTTTACTTGGTTGCTAGATGACCTGGGTAGGTGTGCCAATGTACTTCTGTATTAAATACAGTGATCTCTTCGACTGTTGTGTCCGACTGTCAACTGTCAGGTTTATCTCTTTTAATGCTTGGATAAATTATGGTATTGTATGCCACTGTGTTATATTAGAAAATTAGTAAGCAAAGAACGCTGCTAAGATGGTGAATATGGAATACGTAGTTAAAGTAAAGCACATTAAGTGTGCCACTGCTCCATTGTCTGGAGTTTGAAGGGTTGTACGTCACTGCTTCTACTAAACTCGATTTTAATCATCCTTTGGAGGAGGCATATTTTTTGTGCTTCTACAAGACCCCTTCAATGTTTTAGAATTATCTCAATGAAAAATTCAAAATACTTTGAATTTGAAGCATGGAAACTCTGTTTGGATTTGTGTTCGCTTGTTTGGTACATTATGACTTTATGCCACGTGGCCTGTATACCTTGATACATCATGGCTGATGACGGTGGTATACCGAGGTTCATTCATGTGAGACAGTTGTATCAACCAATCAATAGTTTTAGGATGATGAACTGACTTGTCGTCCCTCGAAATTTTTTCAATTATTCTTAAATTTTTTTTTTAATTTTTATTATTTATTTTATAATTTTTTTTTCTTTAAAATTTTTTTTTTTTTTAAAATTTATATAGAGAGAGAGAGAGAGAGAGAAAGAGAGGACTTACGCTTCTTCCATATTTTAAAAACCATTAGTCATGGCGTCGAAGAAAACATCAGGTTGGGAACCTTTGCTGTTGTGTTTTCGATGGTCTATTCCTGTCCTGACCCAATATTAGAGCATCGATGAGGCTCGTGATGGACATGCTGTTGTGTTTCCCTCGGTTGTTACTGCCTCATTGTCTCTCCCTAGAAAGAGGACGTGAGAAGATAATGAGTTAGCCCTTGCTGAGGACTTCTTGTGTTCCTTTAGGCTAACTTTGGAGGCCCTTGCCAGGCATCTAGAGATGACAAAGAATTTTGCCTTGCTGCCCATAACTCTAGAGGAGAGAGATACGTTGGATATGATGGAAGCAATGCGCTGCCTATTCCACCTTGCAGGCATATGTACTCTTCAGGAGGTTGCAGATGCGCTTCGTGAGGCTCGTGACGCTTCAGACTAACCGTGTTCTACACTTTCTTCTTCTTTTGTATGGACCTTAGTGGCCAAATGTTGTAGCCTCCTACGTTTAGTAATGCACTTTTGTTTTAATCAATCCTTTTCCTCTGGCATACAGACACAGTGCACCTATTATTATGCATGTAGCGTAGATTTAACTTAAACAAAAAAGTTCTATCCCGTATGCTATACAACATTTTCCAAGGTGTTCTTGGAGAGGTACGAAGGAGTCTAATAGTTCACTGATGTGGACAATTTCTCAAATACATACTCTACTTTAGTTTTGACCTAATTTTTAATTTGATATGGTTTTCAAGGCAACGGATGCGACACTATTTGCAGAGTTTGTTTGGAAATTGAAATATTGTACCTCACCTATATATAGGGAGATAGGGGGCCTTCTTTATCAAAATATTGCTCTCCTAATAATTCCATAAACTCCTTTCATCACAGAAGAAATAAGCATGACAGTTTGTCGATTTATGCCGAAGAAGAAGAGATCAATTGCAACAAGGTTCTGTAGGCGTTCGAGCGGCCGCAAGAGAAGGCGTCTTCAAGAAAGAACTTTTTGTATGATGGAGCATGGAAGGGTATCATAATTTCCCTTGTTCGAGAAAATTATCAACTCCATTTGGCGATTTGACTTTAAATGAGGAAGGACTTTGATCGGAGCAATCAGAGTTTTCCTAGTCCATGCTGCATGTTAGATATATTTTCCCACATTATGAGACTGGCTACTGGGGTGTAGCTGAGCAGCAGTTTTGGATACCAAATTATGATGGAGTCCTAATTAAAACTCTATCGACGGCACTTGGTGGCGATGGAGGATTAGCTCTTTTAGGCTTGCAAAATTGATGCATGCCCAGTTCTGTATTCTTCCGCCATTATTACTGCACCCAATGTGAAGGAGCGAGAGCATATATGATATTTGTTCACCCTTACATTGGCCTTAGAAGGATGGAGATGATCAAGCGATTGATATCCATCATATATAATCATTACTTTTAGAATAAAAATCTAGATGTAATAGATTTTTATTGTATGTAATCCTGATTTGTACGCCAATAAAATTATAGCTTGTACTTAATTTGTTGTCTGCGTGTTGCAGACTGATTAATCTTTTCTTCAATCCAAGGAGAAGAAAGAAACTTAATTCGCATATTGTAGATCATTAGGCCCTGTGCACACCATATGGCCCCATCTAACAACTGACTAATATGTATATTGTGCAAACATCCTTTCGCATACACGAAGATACTTAGGATAGTAAGTGGAATCCCATCAATTAAGCCTCAGATCATGTATACGGTTTCTTGCTTGAAAAAAAAAAACATTGTCTTCCTTCATGGGGCCTTGAACCGTCACCCTCTTTCATTGATGAAATCATGTATGAAGATTTAAACCATTGCCTTCTTATTATTAGTAGTAGATTCGATTACTCAATGAAACATTCTTTATCTGAATTTACTAATGAATTCTCAGGACATGTCTCAAAAAGAGATAAGAGAGTCTGAAGGACCAACTGCACTTTCATCCACCACGACTAACTCTAGTCATATGTTGTTTCTTGCTTAATAGAAGAAGTAAATGCCTTTGGGAAACTGTGTAAAGAAGAACTTATTCAGGATCCCCTTGACCATTCGGCGGATGGATCCGTCCCACCCGAGACTAAAGTCAGTGGTTTTGATGCTTCCGTTACTGACCCAGAGAGACATGATAAATAGGCCAGAGTAGAGGTTGCCCGTCAGTTGTTTGCATATTCAGATGTTTATATCTTTCATGATCTTGCAACTTTTATAAAAATAGCAACTAGAAGGATCTTAATTTCCCCTGAAAGTCATATAGTTATCATTTTTCCTATATTTATATATAAAGAATCTTGAAATATTCTCATTCTCTCATTGTCTATATAAAATAGAATTTGGGATAGATAACACCCTCGGGAATAAAAAGTATATGATAGGTTATCTAGAAAAACTCTATTGTATACATCTTCTCAGAGGTAATATGGACATGGCAGCATATTTTGGTAGAAGTTTTTTGGTAGACCCAATACTCATGGCATATTAATTCTGAGTATAGACGATAATACTATCATAGGTAATATGGACTTGATAGACTGTTAGTCTACTCCGTTGGGGATAAAGGTGAAAATGGTAGTTCAAAAACTGGCTCCATTTTTTTGTTAGGGATAATGGATATAATATGATTCAGATATAATATGGACATGAATCATGTCATCCATGCGAGATTATTTTTATTCCTATAGAGGATTAGGAATAAGATATCCTCGAAGCGATTGGGCTTCAAAAATGGAGCACTTTGTTGGAGATGATTATTTGAACGATCTTAATGAGAATTTTTTATTAGATTTGAGAATTATTTAACTGGAAACATTGAGGATAGATTACATATTTTGTATCCAAAATAAATAAAGGTAATAGTTCAAGGGGCATCTTAGCTTACTCCACTGGAGAAGTGTATGTCTTATATAGACATAATACTTCTTAAAAAAATTATCGTCGATGGACATCATCATCAAATCTCCATTAGGATTAGCAAGCATGTAGGAACCATTGGAGAACATAATTTTTGCCATGTAAGGACCTTACCATTTAGCCTAGAATTGCCTTTGCTATGGTGGATTATTACCATGGGTCTCCTTCCGGTAAGGACCAGTTTGCCAACTTGGAATACTCTTTATTTTACTTTTTGATTAAAAGATTTGGACATGCGCGCTTGATATAACTTAATACGTTATTAAGCATGTAAACATTATTTATCCAATGCTTTTAACTCTTGAAGTATCAAATGATCATTGTTCTCCATTGTTAGATCCTTTTGCAATGGCTATCCTGTGAGAGGTAATATGGATCTCAAGTGGAAGACTGCTTCGCATCCATAGACCAAGAAAAATGGTGTATAACCAGTTAGAGTTTGGACTATCGTAAGATAAGCGTACAAGCATTCTCCAAGCTTCTCATTCCAATCGCGCTTGTTGGATAATACAAACTTCTTGAGTAGCTTGATTATGGTTTAATTGAAGACCTCCGCTAAACCATTGGCAGCCGAATTATAGGCCATTGAAGACACATTCTAGATTCGATTATTGTCAAAAAACCGATAGAATGCGTCACTAGCAAACAGTGGTCTATTGTTGTGTATTATCCTTCGGGGAACATAAAAATGATAGATCATATGGTGTTTGATGAAACTAATCACGTTGGACGTCTTTACCTCGATGAGTGGAACTGCCTCCGCCCATTTAGAGAAATAGTCAGTTATTGCCAATATGAACTGATGTCCTCTAGAGAAAGGTAGGCTTATAGGGATAATAATGTCCATCCCCTATGTTTCAAAAGGACAGGATATAGCCGTAGGATGTAAAAATTCTGATGGCTGGTGTATAAAGTCAGCTTGGTTCTGAAATGCTCTAAATTTACGAGCATAATCTACTACATCCACCACCATGGTGGGACAATAGTAACCATCTTCCTGAGATGCTCTTGTAACTTAGGACCTGGCTTATGTGCTCCACAGATGCCGTCGTGAGATTCTCAAAGTGATTATCTTGCTTCAACGTTAGAGAGACAATGCAATAGCATCTCATCATATGAACGATGATATAATACCTTGGACGAAGTATCATAATAGAATCAAAGTGAACGTCTCTTAATAGAAGTAGCTTCTTTCGGATCTTCTGGGAGGATCCCATAGGCAACATAGTCTATAAAAGAATTTCTCCAATCTTCGTCAATGGAGGTTGACTTTATGACGTAGCTTTGTTCAATGTGCAAGTTGTTCTTTACATTGAACAACTCTCGACTCGTTATCATGATCGAGTGCTGTCTCTTCAGAGGAATGGCCAATGATGCAGCTAAACCAGCCAGCGCATCTTCTTCCATATTCTGTAATCCAGGAAAATGCTCGATGAATAACTCTTTGAAGGTGAGAGCTAATACAATTGTTACTTGATGATAAGGGATGAGGTCTTCATGCTGAACCTCATACTCTCTCCTAATTTGATTGACTATTAGCTTGGAATCTTCGTAGGCTTCAAGGTATTATATATCCAATTTTTTGGCTAATTGAAGGTCGGTGAGTAAAGCATTATATTATAGCACATTATTGGAACATGGTTCATATTGAGAGAATATGCACGATGAATGAGTAATTTATCAGGAGATACTAGGACTAGGCCTACTCCTGCTATGATATTTTTTGGGTCCTATTCTAGACGCAGATCAAAGAACAGCTTCCAGGTATCATCTTCCATCGCCATATCAGATTCCAAAATTTTGTCAGGAATCTCATCATACAGCTTGGAGGTCTTTGGTATAGGAAGATGCTAGGAATTCAGCTAGTGCTTGACCCTTTACCAATTTTTGTGGGACATATACCATGTCATAAGGTGATAACAACATTGCCTATATAGCCAATCGAGAACTAAGTGTGGTTGGTTTGGCCATCAATACCCAGAAAGGATTCACTCTAGATATGACATGAATAGTTTGACATATCTCATAGTGTCGCTTCTTTTGAATAACGAACATCAGAGCCAAGCATTCTTTTCTATAGGATTGTATCTATACTCAGCATCTACCATCATACGACTAAGATAGTAGATTGCTTGTGCATAGACTTTACTACTCTTTTGTGCGAGAAGAGCACAAAAAAAATGATTCATTGCTCGAACATACAACAAAAATGGTTTACCTACGATTGGAGGCACTAGAACTGACAGATTTATGAGATATTTTTTGATGTCTTCAAAAGTTTGTTGACATTCTTTGTTCCAAACAAATAATACGTCGTTTTCATTAATTGAGTGAAAGGTCAGCATCGTCCAGAGAGATTTGAGATGAATTGTCACGCCCCAGTCCCAAAATGTCAGGAACTAGGCCACGTGTCACTGGCCAGCTGACACGTCACTAAGGGCTTAATCTATTTTGAATAGACCCATAGGGACGTGCTACGCTGTCCTAAGATACTACAAGAACAACACAGGCAAAACTATCTCATCCACAACAAAATGTCAGAAAAGTAAGTGCTGAATATATATAAAACTGAGTCTGATACAGTACACAACTGGTGAGATTACAAGCCTAATACAAAAACTGATAATAGCGCAAATAAATCAGATAGACTAAGCAGTGTCTATCTGATCAAAACATCTTCATCTCCAGGTAGCAGGCCTCTAGGGTCAAGCATACTCTGAGGGTGTCTCCTCGAGCTCCTCCTCGGTAACACATCTAGCCTCCTGATCAGGGCCATACACAGTGGGATAGAAAGCCTCGTCTAGATCTGGCAGGAAACCAGGTCCTCAGTGGGACATAACAAGATACAAAAAATAACATGTCATGTATGTAAATACTGAATAAAAAAAATACAGGGTGCTAATCATTCTAAGTGAAATGCAAGTAAAGACCTTGTAGTACGCATGGGATTGTGTCGGCTAGACATATGCTGACGTAGTTCACCAATCGTGGGGACTGGCTAGTATATGTGTCATATGCCCCCTGACTCAAGGGAACTCTGCAATCGACCATCATGGTACGAAAGTATAAAACATTTATGGAGGGGGTGTCCCATACGTCTACCAGTTATCTTTCCCATCCCAATGAAACTAAATGTCAAGTCGTACATTTCCTGAGTTATTCTAAATCCGTGATGCGGGTCACACGTACTAGTAGCTAATCATATACGCAGCTCACGTCCATATATGTAATGCAACCATGTTGCGTGTTCCCGTGATAGGGTCTAGGAGAATATCAGGATACTCTCACAGTGTTGGTAAGTCAGTAAGACTAAGTTATTTACACTAATTGTCAACGTATCAGTTGACTGTACCAGAGGCAGTCTCAGGTACTCTTGGTATATGAATTTCAGAAACAAGAAGCAGTATTTGAGAATTTAAACATTAACTTGGCAAGGTATACTTGCCTACTCCCTGATAGTGTTGATAACCTGATCTCACAGTCAGGTTTGTGGTTGCTGGTGATAGGGGGTCACTGGCTGTGCTGAAGTTGGTTTCTGTTAAAATAGGCAGGGTTCGTGAATATCATGATTGTAATATAGAGTATATAAATATACTTACATACATATATATATAATATATAGTAAGTATATAGATAGATATAATATATATAGCAGTACATATAGTATTTAAAGAACAGACAAATGCAGGTATATTATAATGGTAGCAGGGTATATCCACTGCTATAGATATATAATACTATAGTTTATCAGGGTGTATCCACTGATATATAGTAATATAATAGTCAGGGTATATCCACTGGTATATAATATAGGTAAATTGAAAAGACAGTACAGAATATATATATCTATGTACCATAATATATAGTACTATGTATAGTATATATATAAATTGAATTGACAGGGCAAGAAATGTAAGCATACATATATAATATGTGTAAGTTGTATTATCCAGCTGAATAATATATATATAATATATATGTACTGTATATCCAGTACTATAATATTAATAACAATATGTATATAAGTGCACATAAATAAATAAAAGAAAATGCATAGAATATATACATACATATATACTATAAATAATAGTAATAATATAACACATATATATAATATGTTATATATATACATATACATAACATATATATAAATATATGTATACATATATTTATATTATATATATATATATATATATATATATATATATATATATATAAGGAAAAACAGAATTAAAAATGCATTAATAATTATTACATAATAGTATATATATAAATATACATATACATATACATATATACTTATAAATATATATAATTATATATGTATAGAATAATAGTTATATATACATATATTTAGTAAATATATAATAATAGTATATATAGTATAATATACTATATAATAACAGTATATAATACATATATATTATAATATAATATATATGTATATAGATATACATATAAATACATAGTAATATACATATATATATACATATATATATACATATACATATAGGAATATATATATATATTTACATATATATTAGGGTTTAGGGTTATACCCTCTGACAGGTGGGCCCTAGGGGTCGTCGACGGCCGGTGGACGGCGGCGGAGTCGGCCGGAGGCGGCCGGAGGAGCGGGAACAGCAGCAGTAGCTGTTAGCAGCAGTAGAGTGCGGGGGCAGCCGACGGCGGAGGAGCGGCGCAGGTGGCCGGGCAGGGTGCGGGTTCGACGGAGGAAGGAGGGGCGGTCTGTTTGGTGGTGGTGGCGGTGGTCCACGACGGCAGTGGCGGTGGCTGGAGGCCGTCGGAGGTGAAGGAGGGGTTGCTTTGCGGGTGTGGGGGGAGGATGCTGCGGGGGCTAGGGCGGCAGGAGAAAGCATCGTGGGGCGGTGAGGGTTGGTGGTTCGGTGGAGGGGAGGACGGCGAGTCGATTGGTGAGGGTGGTGGCGGTGCACGGTGGCCGGAGGCGGCGTAGGGGGTGGTTCGGGTGATGGTGGCTGTGGGTGGTGGTGTTGGGGAGATGGGGTTGCGGGGGCTGTGGCCGGCGGAGCAGGGTGGTGCAGGCGGTGGGGCTTGGCCGGAGGGAAGAGAGGGAGGTGGCGAAGGCTTCGCCTGAGTTTGGCCGGAGGGGGTGGCCGGAAGTGGCTGAGGGAGGAGATGTAAGTTTGAAGAGAGGGGGGGGTCGGTTTATATAGGGTTTGGCCCAATGGCAGTTTAGTAAATAAAGGGAAGTTTGGGGGTATTTTGGTAAATTCGATTTTTGGGATATTTTTGCAGGATTTTTCTGGATACTTAATGCCACATGTAGGTGTTAGGGTTAATAGCCAATGAGGTTATGCCACCTCACATGTATTTTGCATAAAAAACCTTGTAATTCCATAATTTGCATAAAAGTCCTAAAATTGGTATTTTGTGCAATTATGCAATTTACCTGATTTTAAATACTGATTCCCCGAAATACTAAATTGTACAAAAATGGAGGAAATAGCTGAGGAAAATGTTTTGGACAGTGTGGGGTGATCCTGGGCAGAGTTAGGGTCTGATTTCTGGGTGATACAGATCCTCGTATTTATTATTTAATAAATAGTGCGCACGGTGTTCACTAATTATTTTGAGGCAGTTAGGGTCATAATTTCTCTACGGTGTCAATACGATAATTGTAATACAATTTGAGTAGAATATTATCGTATTTTTGTTTGGGCAAAACAGGTGCCTACTGGTCCTCAAATCTCTAGGGATACAGAGATGGGTAAAGAGCAAAAATTTAAATAGGAAATAAATACGTACGTTTGTAACGATATTTGTACGACTAAAACGAAGCATCAAACAAGGTTTCTGGGAGTTGCACAAAATACAAAAAAAGTAGTCTAACAAGTCTAGGGCAGGTATGTAAAATTTGTTTAGGGTTTAACAGCTAGTGGGATATCCTAATTAATTATGTAATGAACAGGTGCACAATCAAATAGATTATATAATAAATAAATTTTTAAAAAGTTGCTATAATTCTAATTAGTCTAAACTAATCCTAAATTACTAAAATCTGGTCGAGGGAGTTTACAATCTACCCTCCTTAGAATATTTCATCCTCGAAATAAAAACACACATATAATGAGAATGAAAAATTAATTAAGGACATATGATGATTAAGAAAGATTGAATTTGAAATATTGGACATACCCTGGTTTGGAAATAGATGGGGATAATGCTGACGAATATCCTCTTCTCGTTTCCAGGTGGATTCACCTGGTGCATGATGTCTCCATGCAACACGAACGAGAGGAATAGTCTGGCCTCGCAACACTTTCTCGCTACGGTCCAGGATCTCTACAGGCTCCTCCTGATATGATAAACTCGGCCCGATAGTGATCTCTGAGTAGTCTAGCACATGACTCGGGTCTGGAATGTACCTCCTCAGCTGAGATACGTGGAAGACGTCATGTACTCCCTCCAAGGTCTGAGGTAGAGATAGCCTGTAATCAACTTCTCCGACGCGATCTAGCACATCGAAGGGTCCAATGTACCTTGGACTTAGCTTCCCTCTTCCTCCAAATCTGATAGTTCCTCTGGTAGGTGAGATCTTCAAGAACACATGCTCCCCTACTTGGAACTCGAGAGGTCGGTGATGAATGTTGGCCCAGTGCTTCTGCCTGTCTTGTGCAGCTCGTAGGTGTCCCTGGATCTTCTTTACCTTCTCCACCGTACGAATGATCAGTTCTGGACCCAAGATCTGTCTCTCGCCAATATCGCTCCAGCATACTGGAGAACGATATTTCCTTCCATACAAAGCTTCAAAGGGAGCCATTTGAATGCTCGCTTGATAGCTGTTGTTGTAGGAAAATTCTACCAGATGTAAGTGATCTTTCCATGATCCGCTGAAATCAAATATACAGGCTCTCAGCATATCTTCTAGAGTCTGGATGGTGCGCTCTGACTGGCCATCTGTCTGCGGATGATACGAGGTGCTGAACTTGAGGCGGGTACCAAGACTTTTTTGTATACTTCGCCAAAAGTAGTATGTAAACCTCGTATCCCGGTCAGATATTATGCTGACTGGTACTCCGTACAGACGCACGATCTCCTTCATGTACATATCTGCCAAGACTTCTGTAGATTGTCCGACTCTGAAAGGTAGGAAATGAGCAGCCTTTGTGAGTCTATCTACAATTACCCATACAGCATTATGACCACTGGGACTTCTTGTGAAGCCCGTAACAAAGTCCATCGTAATATGTTCCCATTTCCACTCGGGTATTGGGAGGGGTTGAAGTAGACCGGCAGACCTTTGATGCTCAGCCTTGACTTGCTGACACACGAGGCATTTAGCCACAAAGCGTGCTATCTCCCGTTTCATTCCATGCCACTAGTAATATTGTCGCAGATCTCTGTACATCTTTGTGCCTCCTAGATGTATAGAGTATGTTGAGCTATGAGCTTCTGACATCAGCTCATTACGAAGTTCTCCATTTGGAACATAAAGACGATCACCACATCTTAGAGTCCCATCTTCGTGTATGCGACATCCTGTCTGAATTTCAGCCTCGGTTCTTTGTCGAAGCCTCTGAAATCTTGCATCTGTTGGTAGAGCAGCTTTGATTCTTTCTACCAAGGTTGATTGCAGCTGATAGTTTGATAATTGGCCGTCAAGCCCTGGCATAATGACCTCTATTACCAAATTTTCTAGATCTCTCAGAAGTGCTGGTTGGGTGATCATAAAGAATGCCGAGGGTCTTCTGCTTAGAGCATCTGCCACCACATTAGCTTTCCCCAGATGGTACTGTAGATCAATTTCGAAATCCGTCATCACTTCGAGCCATCGTCTTTGTCTCAGATTTAGGTCCTTCTGGGTGTAGACGTACTTCAGGCTTTTGTGATCGGTGAATATCTCCACTCGTTCGCCATATAGATAGTGTCTCCATAGCTTCAGGGCGAAGATGACTGCGGCAAGCTCCAGGTCGTGAGTGGGGTAATTCTTCTCATGAGTCCTCAACTGTCTTGAGACATAAGCAACAACCTTCCCATGTTGCATTAAGACACAACCAAATCCTTTTCCGGATGCATCGCTAAAGATGACGAAACCTCCGGATCCAGATGGTATAGTCAAAATGGGGGCTGTAGTTAGACGCTTTTTCAATTCATCAAAAGCTGTCTGGCATTCTTCAGTCCATATGAACTCCTGCTCCTTGCGGGTAAGACGGGTAATCGGCTCCGCGATTCTTGCAAAGTTTTCTACGAACCTCCGATAATATCCGGCAAGTCCTAGAAAGCTTCTCACCTCTGAGACATTGGTCGGAGTTGGCCATGTCTCCACAGATGAAATCTTTGCTGGGTCCACCGAGATGCCTTCTCCTGTGATAACGTGTCCAAGAAATGCGACACGGTCAAGAAAGAATTCACACTTGCTCATCCTAGCATAAAGGCTCTCCCGTCTCAGCGTCTCTAGTACTAGTCTTAAGTGCTCCTCATGCTCCTCGTGGCTCTTCGAATATACCAGAATGTCGTCGATGAAGACTACCACGAACTGGTCCAGATATTGGTGGAAGACTCGGTTCATCAGATTCATAAATACGGCAGGTGTATTAGTTAGTCCAAACGGCATCACCAGGAACTCGTAGTGACCATAACGAGTCCTGAATGCTGTCTTTGGAATATCTTCCCTCCGTACCTTGACCTGATGATAGCTTGATCTCAAGTCTATCTTTGAGAATACCACGGCTCCTGTTAGTTGATCGAACAGGTCGTCAATTCTCGGCAAGGGATACTTGTTCTTGATTGTTAGAGCGTTGAGGGCTCTATAATCAATACACATGCGATATATTCCGTCCTTCTCTGGTACAAACAGCACTGGTGCTCCCCAGGGTGATGTACTAGGACGAACAAATTCCTTGATCTGTAATTTCTCTAGTTGAAGCTTCAGCTCATCAAGCTCCTTCTTCGCCAGTCGGTATACATTGGAGGATACTGGTGCAGCTCCGGGAATTAGCTCAATAATGAATTCCACTTCTCTGTCAGGCGGTAGGCCTGGCAATTCTTCTAGAAATACGTCTGCGAACTCTGCTACAACTGATGGAAGTGCTATCTCCATCGCCATGTAAGCTCTAGGAGTCTGGCCTACTCCTTGCTCGATGGTTCCTCGGACATATTCGAACTCCAGGTGATCTGGGGGTTTAAAGATAACATACCCTTTCGGCAGTCTAGGACAGCATTATTCTGGCTTAGCCAGTCCATGCCTAAGACAACGTCGAAATTTGGCATTGGGAGTACTAAAAATTGCGCTCTTAGTCCTTTACTACAAACAACTACAGGGCAGGTTTCAATAATATTGGTAACTGGAACAATACCTCCTCTAGTAAGTATTTTCCAACACTTAGGCAGTGGGGAAGTGGATAGTTTGTGCATGGCTATGAAACTACTGGATATAAAAGACAAAGTAGCCCCAGAATCGAATAATACAGTTATAGGTAATGATATAACTAAAATGGTACCTGTTATAGTTTCCCCTTTAGTCTCTTCTGCAACGGCAGCTAACGCAAAGGCTTGACCCTGTCTTTGCCCTCCGGTTTGTTGTCTGGCCTTGAACTGGGCCTCCTGAGTAGGCAGAGGTGCTCCTCTCTGATATCCTCCTGATGTAGAGGGAAGCATCTTCTGAGCTTGGGCTCCTGGCTTCTGCCCTTGCTGTGGTGCTGCATCTCTGCGTTGTGGGCAGTCTTTGGCCATATGATTTTTAGCTCCACATAGCAAGCATAATCCTAGCTTCTTTCTGCAGTCATTGGCAAAATGCCCCTTCTTGCCACAAAAGTGACAAGTTGGGAGCTCTTTCTTCTGATAGGGTCCCGTTGTCTGCTGCGTCTGATATTATGGACGACGGATAGGTCCTCCTGCTCCTTGCTGGTTCTTGGCCGAAAAGGTTGGATTTGAGCGTCTGGCTCCTCGGCCAATGGCTTCTTGCTCCCTGGCTTCTGTAAGAACCTCGTTGTAGGAGATTCTTGACTGCATTGTTGTGTACCTCTGGAGCTCATAGTTAAGGCCATGGTGGAATCTTTTAGCCTTCTTTAGCTCGTTCGGGATCAGATCAGCACCGAAACGACTTAGTCTGCTAAACTCCGCATCGTAGGCATCTACCGTCATGTTTCCCTATTCCAGGTGCAGGAACTGGGAGTATATGGCATTCTGGACTGTCGCTGGGAAGTACTTGGCGTTGAAGTGCTCCAAGAATTGTTGCCAAGTTTAGTCTTTGCCGACGCTGTGCTCTATGGATTCCCACCAGTGATGGGCATTGCCAAGAAGTTGGCCCCTCACAGCGGTCATCCATAGGTCGGGGGTGAGTTGCGATCCTTCTAGCAGCATTTCGGTGTTGGAGATCCAGTCGGAGATCTCCTCAGGAGTCTCGTTGCCTTTGAAATCTCTCGGGCTCATTTGACGGAAGCCTCGAACTGTGCCCGCTGGTTGGACAGGTGCTGGTGTCAGAGTAGTAGCTCTCTCCAAAGCCGTCATCAACGTCTATCGCAGACCTTCAGTTTGCTGCCACTAACAATGTCTTAGGGCCTCAGTCTGTTGCCACTGGTTCTGAAACATAGTCTGGAGAAACTACAACATTTGAGGTTGACCCTCAAGTTGTGGCATCAAGATAGGCAAGGCTGGAGGTGGAGGCAAAGGTGTCTCCGCCTGCGGTGTTGGTGTCGTCTCCTGACCAAAATTCTGGTGATTGGACGGAGTTCCTTGGGCACTTGGCGAAGGGTCTGTTGCTTGGTCAGCCCCATTATTCGCAGGTTTCCCGGGTATGTCCATATTTAAGAGGAAAATAGGATAATTAGAAAACACAAAGGAGATAATTAATGATAATCAAGCAAGATGCAATAATAGAAATTGTAAATATGGTGTCAGTGTGGATGAGACCTAATATTCCTATCCTATTGCAGGCTTGCTAGGCATGTCATCATACCACTAGCAATAAAAACTAGACCTGCATGGGCCACCACTAAAACCATGTAACGCCCCAGTCCCAAAATGTCAGGAACTAGGCCATACGTCACTGGCCAGCTGACACGTCACTAAGGGCTTAGTCTATTTTGAATAGACCCATAGGGACGTGCTAAGCTGTCCTAAGATACTACAAGAACAATACAGGCAAAACTATCTCATCCACAACAAAATGTCAGAAAAGCAAGTGCTGAATATATATAAAACTGAGTCTGATACAGTACACAACTGGTGAGATTACAAGCCTAATACAAAAACTGATAATAGCGCAGAAAAATTAGATAGACTAAGCAGTGTCTATCTGATCAAAACATCTTCATCTCCAGGTAGCAGGCCTCTAGGGTCAAGCATACTATGAGGGTGTCTCCTCGAGCTCCTCCTCGGTAACACATCTAGCCTCCTGATTAGGGCCATACACAGTGGGGTAGAAAGCCTCGTCTAGATCTAGCAGGGAACCAGGTCCTCAGTGGGACATAACAAGATACAGAAAATGGTATGCCATGTATGTAAATACTGAATAAAGAAAATAAATACAGGGTGCTAATTATTCTAAGCGAAATACAAGTAAAGACCTTGTAGTACGCATGGGATTGTGTCGGCTAGACATATGCTGACATAGTTCACCAATCGTGGGGACTGGCTAGTATATGTGTCATATGCCCCCTGACTCAAGGGAACTATGCAATCGACCATCATGGTACGAAAGTATAAAATATTTATGGAGGGGGTGTCCCATACGTCTACCAGATATCTTTCCCATCCCAATGAAACTAAATGTCAAGTCGTACATTTCCTGAGTTATTCTAAATCCGTGATGCGGGTCACACGTACTAGTAGCTAATCATATACGCAGCTCACATCCATATATGTAATGCAACCATGTTGCGTGTTCCCGTGATAGGGTCTAGGAGAATATCAGGATACTCTCACAGTGTTGGTGAGTCAGTAAGACTAAGTTATTTACACTAATTATCAACGTATCAGTTGACTGTACCAGAGGCAGTCTCAGGTACTCTTGGTATATAAATTTCAGAAACAAGAAGCATATAACAGTATTTGAGAATTTAAATATTAACTTGGCAAGGTATACTTGCCTACTCCCTGATAGTGTTGATAACCTGATCTCACAGTCAGGTTTGTGGTTGCTGGTGATAGGGGGTCACTGGCTGTGCTGAAGTTGGTTTCTCTTAAAATAGGTAGGGTTCGTGAATATCATGATTGTAATATAGAGTATATAAATATACTTACATACACATATATATAATATATAGTAAGTATATAGATAAATATAATATATATAGCAGTATATATAGTATTTAAAGAACAGACAAATGCAGGTATATTATAATGGTAGCAGGGTATATCCACTGCTATAGATATATAATACTATAGTTTATCAGGGTGTATCCACTGATATATAGTAATATAATAGTCAGGGTATATCCACTGGTATATAATATAGGTAAATTGAAAAGACAGTACAGAATATATATATCTATGTACCATAATATATAGTACTATGTATAGTATATATATAAATTGAATTGACAGGACAAGAAATGTAAGCATACAAATATAATATGTGTAAGCTATATTATCCAGCTAAATAATATATATATAATATATATGTACTGTATATCCAGTACTATAATATTAATAACAATATGTATATAAGTGCACATAAATAAATTAAAGAAAATGCATAGAATATATACATACATATATACTATAAATAATAGTAATAATATAACACATATATATAATATGTTATATATATACATATACATAACATATATATAAATATATGTATACATATATTTATATATATTATATATATATATAGATATATATATAAGGAAAAACAGAATTAAAAATGCATTAATAATTATTACATAATAGTATATATATAAATATACATATACATATACATATATACTTATAAATATATATAATTATATATTTATAGAATAATAGTTATATATACATATATTTAGTAAATATATAATAATAGTATATACAGTATAATATACTGTATAATAACAGTATATAATACATATATATTATAGTATAATATATATGTATATAGATATACATATAAATACATAGTAATATACATATATATATACATATATATACATATACATATACATATAGGAATATATATATTTACATATATATTAGGGTTTAGGGTTATACCCTCTGACAGGTGGGCCCTAGGGGTCGTCGACGGCCGGTGGACGGTGGCGGAGTCGACCGGAGGCGGCCGGAGGAGCGGGAACAACAGCAGTAGCCGTTAGCAGTAGCAGCAGAGTGCGGGGGCTGCCGGCGGCGGAGGAGCGACGGAGGTAGCCGGGCAGGGTGCGGGTTCGACGGAGGAAGGAGGGGCGGTCAGTTTGGTGGTGGTGTCGGTGGTCCACGACGGCAGTGGCGGTGGCTGGAGGCCGTCGGAGGTGAAGGAGGGGTTGTTGTGCGGGTGTGGGGGAGGATGCTGCGGGGGCTAGGGCGGCCGGAGGAAGCGTCGTGGGGCGGTGAGGGTTGGTGGTCCGGTGGAGGGGAGGACGGCGAGTCGATTGGTGAGGGTGGTGGCGGTGCACGGTGGCCAGAGGCGGCATAGGTGGTGGTTTGGGTGATGGTGGCTGTGGGTGGTGGTGTTGGGGAGATGGGGTTGCGGGGGCTGTGGCCGACGGAGCAGGGTGGTGCAGGCGGTGGGGTTTGGCCGGAGGGAAGGGAGGGAGGTGGCGAAGGCTTCGCCTGAGTTTGGCCGGAGGGGGTGGCCAGAAGTGGCTGAGGGAGAAGATGTAAGTTTGAAGAGAGGGGGGGGTCGGTTTATATAGGGTTTGCCCAATGGCAGTTTAGTAAATAAAGGAAAGTTTGGGGGTATTTTGGTAAATTCAATTTTTAGGATATTTTTGCAGGATTTTTCTGGATACTTAATGCCACATGTAGGTGTTAGGGTTAATAGCCAATGTGGTTATGCCACCTCACATGCATTTTGCCTAAAAACCCTTGTAATTTTATAATTTGCATAAAAGTCCTAAAATTGGTATTTTGCGCAATTACGTAATTTACCTGATTTTAAATACTGATTCCCCGAAATACTAAATTGTACAAAAATGGGAGAAATAGCTGAGGAAAATGTTTTGGACAGTGTGGGGTGATCCTGGGCAGAGTCAGGGTCTGATTTCTGGGTGATACAGATCCTCGTATTTATTATTTAATAAATACTGCGCACGGTGTTCACTAATTATTTTGAGGCAGTTAGGGTCATAATTTCTCTACGGTGTCAATACGATAATTGTAATACAATTAGAGTAGAATATTATCGTATTTTTGTTTGGGCAAAACAGCTGCCTACTGGTCCTCAAATCTCTAAGGATACAGAGATGGGTAAAGAGCAGAAATTTAAATAGAAAATAAATACGTAAGTTTGTAACGATATTTGTACGACTAAAATGAAGCATCAAACAAGGTTTCTGGGAGTTGCACAAAATACAAAAAAAGTAGTCTAACAAGTCTAGGGCAGGTATGTGAAATTTGTTTAGGGTTTAACAGCTAGTGGGATGTCCTAATTAATTGTGTAATGAACAGGTGCACAATCAAATAGATTATATAATAAATAAATTTTTAAAAAGTTGCTATAATTCTAATTAGTCTAAACTAATCCTAAATTACTAAAATCTGGTCGAGTGAGTTTACATGAATCTTCTGATATATGCCAGACGACCTTGCAATCCCAAAGTTCTTTTAGGTTACGTAGAGGACCCATATGAAAAATGGCTTTAACCTTATCAAGATTAATATGGACACCTATAGAAGTTATAATAAATTTGAGGAACTTTCCATTGGATACTCCTAAGAAAGATTTGGTCGGTTTCATCTTGAGATGGTATTGGCACATTATTTCAAACACCGTTTTCAGATCTTGAATATAGTCATCTTTAAGATGGCTCTCAACAACGATATCATCCACAAAACATTCCACTATTTTTTTTGATGTTCATAGAAGATAGTGCTCGTTGATATGACACTCCTGTATTCTTTATACCAAAGGGCATGATTGTATAGCAGTATACTCCAAGTGGTGTACGAAAAGGGGAATACTTTTTATCCTCAGGAGACATCTTGATTTGATTATATCCCGTAAATCCATCCATGAAAGACATGTTTGAAACTGCATGTGTTGTCAATCCTAACATCGATGATGGGAAAAGAAAACTCATCTTTTGGGCATGCTTAGTTTAGATCCTGATAGTCTATGTAGATAGAGACTTTTCCATTTTTCTTTATGATTGGGACAACATTTGTGACCCAATCAGGATATTGTTCTTCCCGAACAAAGCTATAAGTTATCAGCTTTTTAACTTCCACATCTATTGCGTCCATCATGGCTGGGCAAAACGTCACTATTGCTGTTTTACTAGCTTGACATTATGGAGGATGTTAAGCTTGAGTGTATTTATCTGAGGATCCAGACCAGGAATATCCTTGTAACTCCAAGCGAAGACATCAATGTACTCTTTTATTTGTTGAACCAAGGCTTATTTATCCTCTTTAGAGAGGTCCTTGCTAATGTAGATTGGTTTTCAAAATTAACATGTCGGTCGACGACCTGAGGGGATCATTTTTTTCAACTATCAAGATAATCCAAATTTGTAAGGATGAAGTACGTGTAGCAACTCTTGAGCAAATTATAAATGAACTAGAATAACCTATTATTGAATATTTGCAGATTCGTGAAGTCAATATGACCTCTTTGATCTAGGCAAAGTATGATGATATTATTTCTACATTCAATGCATAAAAGACAGCATTTGAGGAGTAGAGAAGAACATTCCCTGATAATAGTAACTTAGTATTAGCTGAATTTAGTGATACCAATTCTCAATTCATCCACTATGAAAACTCTTGGGACACGGGTTGCTGAAATTACTTGATTGGAGGCTCTGGTCGAAGAATCTCAGGAGAAATTGGCCAAAAAAGAGAGCAAGCATGAAGAAGTGGTACTTCATCAGACATCGATGGGCAATAAACTCATGTCTTTTACCAAGTCCAAAGCTGAACTTAACAAATCCTGGAATAATATCAAGGAAGCATATATCCTAATGATGAAATATGAATCCCCAAAAATCAATATGGCGGAGGCCAGAGAGATGGCTGATTTGAAGAAAAATCAAAAGCTGACTCAACTACGACGACTTATCAATGATATCTCGAAGAAGCCTAAGTAATACAAAATTAGTCATTTTGTAACCTTTTAATTTCTATCCATTTTTCTTGTAAATTGGTATGACTTTGCGATGAATAAAATTATTATATGTTGGTGATAGCTGTGTCTGTGGACCTATTACCTATTATGTACTTAAAACTAAGCAAGAGTAATATGGTTGGAATGGGATAATACTATCAAAGGTGATATGAACGCAATAAGTTATAATTTTCCTAGTGTGACTAAGTAAATAGAACTCTTGCTCAAAGGTTATACTAACATGGTAAACCTTTTATTCAATTTTATGCTGAAGATATATGCTCAGAGGTTATATTGATATATTAGAATAACTCTGTGGTTTTTAACTTTTGCAAGAAAATAATACAGAGGTGATATGGACATGATCATTTTATTTGTGTTGACTAATGATTGGAAGTAGGATATTCTTAAAGTAACTGGACTTTAAGAATGGGACGATTTATAAGAGAAAATATCATTTGGATGATCTCTTCTATAGGTGGTTCACATTGCTCGAACCAAAGTTCCTATTGTGAATCCATCCGTTGGGCCCATGGATTATTTTCAAAGGGTTCTAAAGTTGAATTGCCTTCATCATCTCAGTTGGCTTACACTATGATGGCGGAAAGGGTATGCTTGAATACTTTACCAATGCTTGCATCAAAGCCCTAGGATGATGAGTTAGAAGAATAAGAATGCATCTCTTTTTCTGAACCTAAGATTTTAGGCGTTGTTGGAGGTGTGATATATCTTAAACCATAGCCGGTTCACTGATAATATGTCTCAGGTTTGCCCTTTAGAGAGCGATGATGTATAGGGGTACGTCTACCTTTTTTGTAATTGTGCGCCTGACTTCAAGTCATAATCCATCCTTTGGATAATATTTTTGGTCTGTCAACTGTAACAGTTGATTAGTATTTTTCCAAAAAGTATCTACCATTAATCGTTATGTCTTGCTAGGATTATAAAGCAAGCTTCTTCGTGAAAACCGTATGCTGCGCCGTTATGACATGGCGACACAACTGGTATAGATAAGGGTTCATAAGCAGACAGGGCATCTAGGAATTCTTGTACAAAAGGATCAACATCAATGTAGTGCGAAGGAGAGTCTTCTTTATTCATAAAATATAATATTTCTTTCTCCTCTACACAGTCAATAAGAGTTTCTGATTTAACTAGAGGTTCGGTAAGATCAACGACTACTAGTTAATTTGTTGATGTCAATTATTTACAACGTCACAGGGCGATGAATAAAGGAGGCGACTTCTTAGGAAGATTTATCACTAATGATTCTTTGGCTTTCTCCTCACACATTGGCCTTCAGAGGTTAATAAAAAGAGGCTCTGAAGTAGTTGGACGAGTAGTACACCCTTTACCTCGGATCATGGGAGGTTCCTCGTTAGCGGTATTTTGGGCTCACCTTCAGTCTCATTAGCTTCTTCTTTTATGTAATCTGGCGTATAGAGTATGGAGTTAGAGTAATAAACTTTAACATATTTGATCGGATTGATGTCGAAAAAATCCATTTTGACCTCTACCTGACTGTCCACGTATTTAAAGCACTAGTGCAGGATGGAAGGTAAGATTTTATGCTCGTTTATCCATGGTTGTTCCCGCAAGACATTATAGGATACTTCTGAATCAATCATATAACATGTGACTTCAGTCGAATGTTGCATATCTATATTTTTAGCCATATCATTCCCACTTGTCGACTTCTTCCAACATTGAAGCCCAAGATGGTAGTGTTGGTAGTAGATAAGTTATGCGTTGGTATTTTCAGAGCTCTCAGCAAGCTCTTATGGATGATGCTCAGCGATAAAGCAGGATCAATGTTGATTTGGCTCACTTTTATGGAGCTAACATAGTCAGTATAGTACAATGACCTGCCATGTTTATTGTATTTGAGGAGCATGTCGTCCTATATGAAGGATATGTTAGGAAATTTTTTCATCATATTGTGGCATTGAGGACATACTATAGGTTCATCGTCACTCAAATATGGAAATCTGGGCTGGAGTATTGGCCAACTGCGCCAACATATCAAAGTTTTATGGCTTCTCAAGTCCCTGAGGTTGATTCTCCATCAGAGATTTGTCGAAGTGAACCACTTTTTATTTTCCTTTCTTAGCTACTATGGGTTTTGATGGACCTGGTTTTGTAGTGACAGAAGCTACAGGAATAAAAATGGTAGGAGTAGTAGCAGGAGTATCTTCTTGGGTAGCCTCATAAAGATATTGCTTCCCAGACCTAGTACCGGCTATGGCTTCCTCTTTTGGAATTAGAGAGAGAAGAACGATATGACAGGACCTGACTTTCCTCGTCGTATATTTTTTGTTCTTCTTAGATTTAGAATTGGGAGATACTTTCTTCTGCTCTAAATCTGGTAGCAGGGCTTGATGAACCCACATGACTTTACCTCGATATGTAGTAATGGGTACCAACCCTTCTGTTTGACTTCGACTTGGTAGAAGATTGACTATTTCCATTACTTCTCTAGGTATCGGCATAACACCATTTGAGAATTCTTGGATTGGAAAGTCTCTAAATTACAGCGACACAAAGTTGGTAGTGATAGTCTTCTCATCATTATGAAGTATAATTTCTTTGGAGTCTATCAACTGTTGAAATTTCTCTTTAATACATAGCACGCCTTTGTTTGATGATGTACATACGGTGAAACAGACAGTATTTCAAATTGTCTGTTGGATAGCCTCATCTGGCCATTTGATATCAGGTAACTGAAGTTTGTTGCTTTTTACTAGGTAGTCAAAGATGTTGATGATGTCGTTCTCATAAAAGGAATATTCTTCTTTGGGCTTTGAGTATTCCGAAGATTTTTTTGTTGGTGGAAAAGTAGGTCATTTAGAGACGTTTATGGCCAGGACCTCCTTTCCCTTATTGTTGTGATTGTTCGCATTAGTAATAGGGCACTTCCCTTTATCCTCTATACTAGGCATTTGTAATCCCAACAAATGGGTTTCCATCACGGTACCTTTTGCGGCTTCGGCACCTATGATGAAAGCTGTCCAATCTTGAAACTGGGTACTGCCTATCCAGAGCATTATTGCAGGCAGCAGGTTTTCCTTACAAGTATCTATGAATACGGAGTCATGAATACCAGGAGGTAACTTCAGACTTGCTTGCCTATAACACTCTATGTATTCACGAGCGATTTCTTTCTCCTTTTGCTTTATTTCAGTAAGTGAAGGCATAGTCATGTCCATATCTCCGTCTTAGAATCGTGTCAGAAAGAGAAATTTTAGAACTTTAAACGATGATATACAGTTATCAGACAAAATACAGTACCATTCATAGGCTATTTTGGCTAAGCATCCAATGAATACCATGGTGAGGAAGGCATCATTCTTTTGCAGGTGAACTATCATCATATTAAAGTAGTTGATATATTGATGAGTAAATGTCCTTGTGTTAAACAAAAACATCGTTTGAGGCTTATATTTGGGAGAGAACGAAATATTATCCCGGTGAGATCGATAAGGCTGTTTTACTCCCAATTTTTGGAGTTGGTCTTAGTTCTTCATAGCGTCAAATTGGGCTCCTAATTGGCAAATGTCTTTATATGGATCCTCAATTGATGGGGGTGTAGCTGACTAAAGTGATGTTGGTTGAACTTTTATAACGACTGGTATAGTCCCATCCCCAGTATTGAGAGGGTCTTGAGTTGGTGCGGTCGATTCTTGATTAGGAATCGCATCTGAATTTTTATTATATGGCAACTCCAATATATGGAAACGTAAGCATGCCAGCCGCATGGATATGGCAACTCTAATATATGGAAACCAAATCCACACGTACGCTGTAATATGAATATCAAATCCACAAGTGGTATAACTGTAATACAAGTCACAGGGTAAAATCTAAATCTCATCGACCAAAATCATATAGAAATAAATAAACAGTATCGATGAAACTAGATCTCAATAAGAAGTATCTAGGATGATAGTTGGATGAAAATAAATCCACTACCAACTCGAACAGGAAAGGTAAATACAATATAAATACAACACAATCAAACCCAATATAAGTATACCAGTTATCGATCACGGCTCAAAGAGAAGACATCCACTAAGCAAATACAACCATCCAAATCTGCGCTCCTGCAAATACTCAAGAACAGATACACCTGGAAGCGGACCAGGTCCTCAGAGGGACGTAACAAGATACAGAAAATACGAGCCAACTTGAATACAGTAAACATGCATATAATTTGAAAATAAATAAGTACGCTGTACAAGACAATCTATATGAAGGCAAATGAGGACAACTTTTTGACGTATGGGCAAGGGTAGTCTACTCGATCTAAGCCTCACAACTCACACACCCGTCTAGAACATCAGAAATCGACATACCTCTGGGGTAGCGACCAGCGTGACTCTACAGAAATCGACATACCTCTGGGGTAGCGACCAGCGCGACACACGCCCGTAGTGCGAACTATATACTACGGTTTACCAGAGTGGATAAAAGCCCATACGGCTAATGATTGTCCTCCCATGATACTAGGTGCCATGTGTGTGTCAACATATCTAATTTATAGTAATGACTGGAGAAAAACTACACATGCAAGAACTATACAGAAATGAAATAAATAAAAAGAAATATAAATAGCATGCAAAGTACTGTAAACAATTTGGCAAGGTATCTTGCCTGGGGTCCTGCTGCTAGTATGAATCAGAGTCCAAGTCACAGTACAAATAGCCTATGTATTACAAATTTATCACGTCAAAAGATAATTTATTTTAATTTATTTAATTCTGGAATAATTACTCTAAAATCCTATTTTAATCTTATTATTCTGATTTTTATGTTAATTCCTAAATTTTGTCCAAAGAAACTTAATTTTATCAACTCGAGACTCATGGCACGCAAATCGAGGCGATCTGTTGACCAAAAAGTCAACCGACACAAACTCAATTTTCATGCATGATTTCCTGTAGATTTCAGTGTCAAAAACATGCTGGAATTTATGGCTCGTCCGAATTCAAATTCGTTTGGGAATTATGGCACATACAAATTTTGTATTGTGCACCGATGGTTAAATTCTAACCTAAAAGTTCTACAGAATTAACAGTATATAAATACTTCGAAATAAATTCTAAGAAAAATATATGTTGATGATCTCGATATTATCTTTCCGAAACTTTAAACGGTTCATGATTCTGATTCCGAGTTCTCCCGAAATTGCAAAAACATCGAAATACGTCTATTTTCAAACATACTGTGCTCTACGAATTTTCCAGAATTTAATACTAATAATTTAGAAAAACAATTTATATAATCAGAAATCTAACCTCATTATCGTTCTAACAAAAAAACTAGGCCTCGTTTAGAGTCCAGAGCTATGCGCAATGACTTATGGAAGATGAAGGAACCCTAGATGACAATTCTCCAAAAATCGGCTGAAGAAAAACCCTAGAAATTAATATCTAAACTATTATATATATATATATATAGGATAGAGAAAGTGCAGCCGCAGCTCACAGCGCACCACATGGCAACCATCCGTGCAGTCCCGCCCAGATCGAACGGTCGCAGTTCAATGCGGCTCGGCTCAGCTGAGTCCTAGTCGAACTCGGTCTCGGCTCGGCTCGAGGTCGGCTCGGCTCGGCTCGCACCCACTCAGCGGTCACTGACAGGCGGGCCCGGCACTGTTCACTGCTAGAGGCTGACAGGTGGGCCCCCTGTTTGCTGACTGGGCAGAATTAATTACTTTTTGGGTTTTCTTTTTCAGAAATTATTTTTTAATTCAGTTTTTCATAATTAACTCGAAATAAATTCTAAAAATAAGTAAAAAATTCCCAAAAAATTCTAGAAAATATATTTTATTATTTAGAACCTAAATAAAATTTTAGGATATTTTTAATAAAGTTTGAACATAAAATAAATTCTTTAAAGTCCTCAAAAATTTGTGTTACTAGTTTTTAATTAACTAAAAATTATGGAAAAATCTCAATAATCTAAAATAGCCTAAAAATAATTCTAAATAAATATTTATATAAGTAAATATACTAAAAAAATTATTTCTAATTAACTAAGATAATACTCTAAATAAATTCAACATCCATAATAAATATAATAATATAAAATATACACAAATACCTATTTTGGGTGAGGGAGTTTACAATCTACCCAACTTAAAATAATTTTGTCCTCGAAATTAAAATAAGACATAATTTGTTAAATCCTTCACATTCGTACATAAGGTACGTCAATCGCAATCTCTTCCAAAAATTTAAATAACAAAATCTATTCAAATCTATCGCGATCACTTCAAAATTAAGATAACCACTGTTTAAATCAAAATTCAACCTGTCATAATCTCTTCTCGATTTTTAAATAATCAACATCCAAATCTAACTCAAGTCTATATGATATCCCACATCAAAATTTATATCATAATTTCCAACTATCATAATCTCCTCTAGACTTTGAACAATAAACAATTCTAATCAAATCTTATTCCTATTCTTAACTTAAGAATTTTGTACTATTCAAATATTTAAACTCAATTTACATCCTCAATATTTCAAATAGGTAACCCAACAATCAAAATTAAAATTTTAATTCAAATCATCAAATTGTAAAATTTAGATCTAATTAACCAATTATTCAAGTCTAAAATTCTATATTTATCCTCAAAATTTAAATCGATGATTCATCTTTCAATATTCAAAATTTAAATCATGTGCTCAAAGTATAAATATTTGGTCCGCAATATCAAGATTTTAAAATTCGTTAAATCCTCATTATCTTAATCCTTCTTTTAAAATTTCTCAAAATTAAAATGACTTGAATCTCCCAATGTAATCTTACTTGATCACAATCTAAAAGAAATTCCTCTCAAGTTGACAATGCACTACTACCCAACTTAGAATTTATCCATCTATCACAGAAGGCTATATACTTTAAGAAAAATATTCCTTAATTTATTTACTCATGTCATTCAATCCTCAAAACTTCAACGTCGATTATATCATATATGATATGTCCTTAATTACAAAAGAATAATCCTCAAGTATGTGATCGGCCTACGGGGTATATCTAGTACTCTCTGTGTATTAAACTTATACCAAGCACGAGGTTTCGTCTTTCCGAAATAAGGGAAGATGGAGATCAATAATAAAGAGTTCAAAGGCGAGGTAATAGAATAGAAGTATCGGGATCAAGGCATTTAAAGAATTCAAATAGGAATTATCAAAGCAGTGGTGGATTGAAGTCCTATTTTGGTAATGCCTATCCACATGCTCGCATCGGTACAGTTATGTAACGGATACAATATGCTTAGACATATCTAGAGGGCAAGTACAGGTGTCTACTAGTCAACTATATATCTCAATCCACGTAAAGTATTATTGCGAAGGGCGAATCAAGCGCACTATGGTTGATCAGACCGTAATACACTGATTCTGAATTGTATTATTGTGGGCCTCCCCAATAATACATATGTCATTAACAAGCTCGATAAAGAATAAGCTTGCAAAAACTAGGCTATAATAGCAGCATAAGTCAAGGTAGTACAGCAAATATAAGTACGCTAGATGATGATGAAAGGAGGTACAATTTAATTCAAGTTCATAAAAATAAAAACAACTAAACAACAATAATAAAAGACTCTACAATCCCTACAGTTATCATACAACCTCCTTGTCTAAGTCGCTAGTCGACCAAATAGGGGCAAGGACCTCTAAATTCTATCGTCTGAATAAACATTGTCGTCTTTTGCTAGAATGCAATTAATGTTGTTCAATCATACTCCATTAATAGGTCAAAAGACTATGTGATACTAGGTGTCAAACATTATGGTAAAACTTCTAACTAACTCTAGTAGTGTCTATACTACTCTCAAGTCTTCTTAATACATCAAGGGGTAATGGTATACCAATCTTAAGATAAGGAAATCTAGGGTTCACTAGATATTCTAAACTTAGTGGCGTGTCTATATTCTCGTTGTATTCTTAATAGGTGTGCTACTTTAATTATCATCTAACAACAGGAACTTCTATATTATAGGAGAAGGCTATACTTAAAGAACTATTAGGGAAGTACATGAATCGGGCAGGATGCGGCTATTCAAATAGAACAGATTGGAAGGAAGGATGAGTCATAGTCAAATATGGATGAGATCTTATATTCTATTCCTAGGTGCAGGCTTGCTTGGTACAGTAACATAACCGAGACAATATACTCTCGACCTACATGGGCCACCACAAAAATATGTCACGCCCCAGTCCCAAAAATACGTAGGACTAGGACACGTAAGCATGCCAGCCACATTGATATGGCAACTCCAATATATGAAAACCAAATCCACACGTACGCTGTAATATGAATATCAAATCCATAAGTGGTATAACTGTAATACAAGTCACAGGATAAAATCTAAATCTCATCCACCAAAATTATATAGAAATAAATAAACAGTATCGATGAAACTAGATCTCAATAAGAAGTATCTAGGATGATAGTTGGATGGAAACAAATCCACTACCAACTCGAATAGGAAAGGTAAATACAATATAAATACAACACAATCAAACCCAATATAAGTATACCAGCTATCGATCACGGCTCGAAGAGAAGACATCCACTAAGCATATACAACCATCCAAATCTGCGCTCCTGTAAATACTCAAGAACAGATACACCTGGAAGCGGACCAGGTCCTCAGAGGGACGTAACAAGATACAGAAAATACGAGCCAACTTGAATACAGTAAACATGCATATAATTTGAAAATAAATAAGTACGCTGTACAAGACAATCTATATGAATGCAAATGAGGACAACTTTTTGACGTATGGACAAGGATAGTCTACTCGATCTAAGCCTCACAACTCACACACCCGTCTAGAATATCAGAAATCGACATACCTCTGGGGTAGCGACCAGCGCGACACACGCCCGTAGTGCAAACTATATACTACGGTTTACCGGAGTGGTTAAAAGCCCATACGCCTAATGATTGTCCTTCCATGATACTAGGTGCCATGTGTGTGTCAACATATCTAATACATAGTAATGACTGGAGAAAAACTACAAATGCAAGAACTATACAGAAATGAAATAAATAAAAAGAAATATAAATAGCATGCAGAGTACTGTAAACAATTTGGCAAGGTATCTTGCCTGGGGTCCTGCTGCTGGTATGAATCAGAGTCCAAGTCACAGTCCAAATAGCCTATGTATTATAAATTTATCACGTCAAAAGATAATTTATTTTAATTTATTTAATTCTGGAATAATTACTCTAAAATCCTATTTTAATCTTATTATTTTGATTTTTATGTTAATTCCTAAATTTTGTCCAAAGAAACTGAATTTTATCAACTCGAGACTCATGGCACGCAAATCGAGGCGATCTGTTGATCGAAAAGTCAACCGACACAAACTCAATTTTCATGTATGATTTCCTGTAGATTTCAGCATCAAAAATATGCTAGAATTTATGGCTCATCCGAATTCAAATTCTTTTGGAAATTATGGCACATACAAATTTTGTATTATGCACCGATGGTTAAATTCTAACCTAGAAGTTCTACAGAATTAACAGTATATAAATACTTCGAATTAAATTCTGAAAAAAATATATGTCGATGATCTCGACATTAGCTTTCTAAAAATTTAAACGGTTCATGATTCTGATTCCGGGTTCTCCCGAAATTGCGAAAACATCAAAATACGTCTATTTTTGGACATGCTGTGCTCTACGAATTTTCTAGAATTTAATACAAATAATTTAGAAAAAAAATTTATAAAATCAGAAAGCTAACCTCATTATCATTCTAAAAAAAAAAACTAGGCCTCGTTTGGAGTCCGGAGCTATGCGCAATGGCTTCTGAAAAATGAAGGAACCCTAGATGACAATTCTCCAAAAACCGGCTGAAGAAAAACCCTAGAAATTAATATCTAAACTATTATATATATATATATATATATATATATATATATATATATATAGGAGAGAGAAAGTGCAGCCGCGGCTCACAGCGTGCCATGTGGCAGCCATCCGTGCAGCCCTGCCCAAATCGAACGGTCGCAGTTCGATGCGGCTCGGCTCAGCTGAGTCCGAGTCGAACTCGGTCTCGGCTCGGCTCGAGGTCGGCTCGGCTCGGCTCGCACCCACTCAGCGGTCACTGACAAGCGGGCCCGGCACTGTTCACTGCTGGAGGCTGACAGGTGGGCCCCCTGTTTGCTGACTGGGCAAAATTAATTACTTTTTGGGTTTTCTTTTTTAAAAATTAGTTTTTAATTCAGTTTTTCATAATTAACTCAAAATAAATGCTAAAAATAAGCGAAAAATTCCCAAAAAATTCTAGAAAATATATTTTATTATTTAGAACCTAAAATAAAATTTTGGGATATTTTTAATTAAGTTTGAACATAAAATAAATTCTTTAAAGTCCTCAAAAATTTGTGTTACTAGTTTTTAATTAACTAAAAATTATGGAAAAATCCCAATAATCTAAAATAGCCTAAAAATAATTCTAAATAAATATTTATATAAGTAAATATACTAAAAAAATTATTTTCTAATTAACTAAGATAATACTCTAAATAAATTCAACATCCATAATAAATATAATAATATAAAATATACATAAATACCTATTTTGGGTGAGGGAGTTTACATCTTAGTTCTTCATAGCGTCAAATTGGGCTCGTAATTGACAAATGTCTTTATATGGATCCTCAATTGATGGGGGTGTAGCTGACTGAAGTGATGTTGGTTGAACTTGTACAACGACTGCTATAGTCCCATCCCCAGTATTGAGAGGGTCTTGAGTTGGTGCGGTCGATTCTTGATTAGGAATCGCATCTGAATTTTTATTGCCCTGAGGAACTGTTACTTCTGGGGTAGGTTGTGTGGCAATAGGTATGGTCGCCTCAACAGGTATTTGTGTAGGATAGTATTGGACTATCATTATCTGATACATGTTCTACATTATAATATATATATCTTTGAGTACGGTCTCCAATGAATTAATACGTTGATTAGTATTCCCTAACAGAGAAATATCTTGTTTGTCACTAATGGCTTATATACAAGCCTCTATGTATACAACAGAAAGGCTAGTAGAGAGCATTGTGTAGTTAATGTCCATATTGTCTATCTCTGATTCAAAGGGACGGTTACCCCTAGCAAGTTTCTGAGGAATAGGGACTCCTCATGAGTAAAAGTTCCCGCCTTCGAGAATGAGTGTTCTAGTAAACTCTTTCAAAGAATTCGACAAGTTGGTAAAACCTTCTCTGACTGGGCATCCTCGAGGTATGCCGTCTTTAATGTCTTTCGTTGTGGGGAAGACGTGATGCATATTTACTGGGAAAACATAAGTTCATCTTCCTCTTTTTGATATTTAGCTCAGTTTTTTGCTTCTTGTCTAATAGGCACAATGTAAGTCAACCGGTCAAACACATACCGTCTTGTTGATTCACAGTAATAATTGATTACAACTATGTAGCCACTACAATGATACTCGTTAGGGAGACCAATGCAGCCAGAGTAGACTCCCTTTCTATATATTTTTGTACAATAACTTAGCATAAATCATGAGGGAGGGAAGAAGAAGAGGAAGGCAGACTCTGTCTTGTTATATTAGTTACGATTGACTTGGAACCTTTTTTCTTGGTACCCTGTGTATATAGTGTAGCACTGAGTTGGGCAGCAGTCCACTGTGGCGTACACTGGGGTATTGGATTGGAAGAAGAAGCGTCCTACCATTGTTCGCACAACTTTGCACGTAGGTCTGGAGTTTTGTGAGCACCTTCCGCATCTTCAAGACGGGAGACATAATTTTTTATTAGTTATGCGTTCAATCTGAACATGCGGGAGTGAAGCCTTTACCGACTTCTGTTTCGTGGACGGATTGAAGTTAGGGACGTGATAGGTGATTTGTGTGCCAAGAGAGATCAGGATTTGGCAGTTTGGTATTGTTACCACTAGTGAGTGCAGTTATGTATGTAATTTTGTATAGCTGTAAGTTTATAATAAAGCATCCTTGCCTCGCACGTTATGTTGAACATGCAAAGGCTCGGCAACTTAGGAATGAACAACCCCCTTGGCATCGTAGTAAATTTCTATTCCAGGAAAAGATTGGTTTACCCCTCGCTTGTTGTTGCGAGAGATCTGTGGTTTGCCCCTCTTGGTTGGAACATGGACGTGGCCAAGGGGAGTATCCACCAAGTCACAGACTAGGAATGAGGAAACAACAAATGGGTCCTTGTTTCTAGCATTCTGAACACGCTTGTCCTTATTGACAGCAGCATCAGGATAGGAAGAGCAAAACTTAGGAAGATATATCTTGCGGATCTTCCATATTTTGGGTACGGATGAGGGGCTTGTCCTATCCTCAATGTTGAGCATCTCTTCATAGGCTTATTGGTCAAACTTCATGACCAAAGCATTATGCGTTGAGTCGATCAATGCGCTACCTTGTTGAACAATCACCTTCTCGTCAAAGGAGAAGGATTTCTCCCGCAGAGTCGCCATCTTGTTTGCCATGAAGAAAAGTTTCTATGCAAATTTGTGCTAAAAACTACTATAGAAAAAAGGGTACAAAAGATCCTAAGCAAGAATCTATGTACAATGAATCTGGAAAGTATAGCTATAGAGATCTAATCTGTGATCAATTACTTTACTCCTTTGACTACTCGATACAAGGAAAAGATGCTGGAATACTTTGACGAATTAGAGAGTCTGGCAATGAGAGAGGTTGGCTATATGAGCATGAAAAGCTTTTATTCTTCTTCACCTTTGTTTGTACAGGCCGCCTCCCTGATGGATATGTTGATCCACATATTTATAGTGTTTCATGTTAAAAATGGTTACTTGTATGCATGAGTACCCACGAGCAATATATACTGTTGTACGCATACATTTTTAAGGCATGTAGCATATGTTCTGGAAAATGAGTGCATAAATTATTGATGACTTGAAACATGGCTCCCTATGTGAGGAAGGCTTGGGCCATAAGGAAAGTTTCTAGTACACGTCTATGAAGGATATGGCATGTATAACACATTACCATAACCGCTTACTGTAGGTTATTAATACCGGCTTGATATTTGAAAGCAATGGCCATGCTGGCATGTATTCTGAAGAAATGACCATACTAGCGTATGTTTGAGGGGATAATTATACAGGCATACTCAGGTTGAAGGAAAAATTTTTGCCAATTCATTGAGTGGTAGCACTATTGCAAGAGTATCCAATTCGGCATATTTGAAAGAGAGAGCATAGACGGCGTACTCTGTTCGAAGTAGAACTATAGATGTATCATAGCAAAGTGGCATTGGTAGCGTACTTGGACTGAGGTAGCAACCTTGGTCACTAACCGACAACCTAGGTTGGCATACTAGAAATCCTATCCATTTTTTGTCTTGGTGTGTCAGGTTGAGGCAACTTTTGACGTGGCAACGTTGGCGTACTCTGATAAAGTAACGGCCTTAGTGTACTGTGGAGAGGTAAGAACCTTGGCGTACTGAGAGAAAACTAGAGGGTTGGCGTATATAAAAAAAGAAGTTGCAACTTCACTCGGTCTCTAGATGATAATCTAGGTCAGTGTGCCAATGATTTTCTATATTAAATGATGTCAACTCTTTGACTGTTAGGTCAGAATTTCAGTTTCAGGTTTATCTAATTTATTACTTGGACGAATAGTGGCATTGTACGCCACTATGTTGTGTTGGATAATTAGGGAGCAGGGTACGCTGCTAAGACATAGCATATGGAATACGCCGCTGAAGTATAGCACATGAAGTACGTCACTGCTTTTTTATCTAGAATTTGAAGGGTAGTATGCCACTACTTCTACTGAACTCGGTTTTAATCATCCTTTGGAGGAGGTATACTTTTTATGCTTCTACGACAGACATAGACCTAAACCATTTTATAAAGAACATATGGCATTCCAATATGCAACAATAGAGTAATTCAAAGATAGCCCTTTATTGAGGAAAAATGGTATCTTTCTCGAAGAAATTACATCATCGTAGGACGATATATCAGTAAAATTTATGACTTACTCTTCTTGTTCATCTCTTTCAGTGCCTGTTACTAATGTTGATAGTGCTGGAGATTTCCTGAGGAGTTTGACTACAGGAGGTTCTGGAGTTTTTATTATGGGAGGATCTTTGCTCATTGAATCTCGGTTGCTCATTGAATCAAAACAAGGTCATACCCCCCTGACTTCCCGGATTGCATCTTGACGACTGGGGAGCGGATGACCATAGCAATGTGTGATTGTTTCCTGGTTCTTGACTTGCTTGCTCCGAGTTCCTTGGTGCTTATAGGACTATTCATGCCCTGAGTTCCAGTACAGTTTAAGTCAGAGTTTGCATCATGGCTTCAAGTGCCTCAAGACGTGGCTGATCACTGGAGGCTTGATCATCCCCTGCTATGTATACGGGCATTACATGGGGAAGATGAATGGAATTATGGAAGCTTCACTTTCTGTCTCTTACTCTTAAGTCTCGTTGTCTTTAGGGAAGGAGGGCATTGTAGCATCGTCTTCGAAGTCTAGGGGATGGCTACCCCCAACCATGGTAACTGGATATCTAGCGGGCATGGGTATACCCCCAAGTAGGTTGTCGTCTGTTCCTTGAGATTCACTGTCTTCCTGGAGTTATGGGTTTGTATAGTACATCGGAGGATTGCTACCCCCAATTTTTGTTCTTAAACGGGTGCCTTGGAACACCTACACGGTAGGTACTATCTTACTATCCTTTGGTCGGTTCTTCGATATACTGGTAGAGATCGTCGGATTGGACGAGTTTCTCTTCCCTGAGTTTTTATTCACAAAGGAAGGCCGGTATGGTGAGCAGCATGAGGCAATAAACAATTCCTCTCCTTCCTCGTGCACTGTCTCTTGCGATATTGTCGGACTAGTATCACAGGTTGTAGTCGCAAGAATATAGCCTGTCTGGTTGGAGGAATTATTGTATTAGTACAACAACAATTGATAATGATGCTGGCACAAGTGTGTCCGAGAGGGAACACTTCATGTGCATGATTTATTTCTCTCCACTTATACTTTTGACGATAGAAACTTCACTTTTACATATATTTTATGTGTATAGCCAAGCCTTGCGCATGAGTGTGAAAGTGAAAGTTTTACTCCCTGACCCGGTTCTTATGCAGCAACTGCACCCAGGTCATTTATGGAAGGCTTAATACGAGATGGACCAACTTTATGCACACAGACAAATTGGTCGCATGGGCCTGTCAGCACATTTTTTCTCCCTGAATCGGTTCTTGTGCAGCAACTGCACCCGGGTCGTTAGTGGAAGACTTAATATGAGATGGACCCACTTCATATGCATAACCAAGCTAGGCGCATGGGTCTGTCAACACAATTTTTGCTTCCCAACTTGGTTCATGCATAGAAACTGCACCCAAGTGGTTTCGGGAAGACTTGGAGGGTTGGCCCATTTCTGGCGCATGAGCGAATGGTACTCCCCTATAGAATTTTTTGTCAGCAGCACGTGTGACAACCTATGGCACATACTTTTGGTAAACTACTTGCATAGCTCCACTGGCGCGTATGGCCCGAGTTACTTTATATTTCTTTGGACTAGCACTTACTGGCGCATAGTACATAGAATCCATATTGGCACCATAAAAGATTTTGCCAGAGACAAACTCTCTCTTTTTAGCCTTTCTATGCGCAAAAACCCGCATGCGGTTGCAATATGATGTATTATGCTTCTAAAGGAACACTGCTAAATAAAAATATTGCGCCAAAGAAGAAGCACATTGCTGCATAAAAACAAAAAAAAATTGGTTGCATCAAATAACATAAAAATTGGTTGCATGGATCTTTTAAAGGAACAATACCGCATAAAAACTTCTAGCGCATGAAAATATTGCTGCATTGGACTTTAGTTGTGCAGATGTTGGCGCATGAATGGATTTGGCGCATGTCTTCCTTCAACGCATGACCTTAGCTGCCTTTAGCCTATAGCCTTGGTTGTATTTGGCGCATGACTAACTTTGCGTATGGCCTTGGCTGCCCTTAGCAAATGGCTTGGTGGCCTTTTGCTTATATTTGGCACATGACTGTGCATAGCTTGTAGTTGCTTTAGGCACATGGAGTAGATTTTTCCATGCTTCCACAACGAATATTTTTGGCTTCATTTTTCCATAATTCTTGTGAGGGTAACCACGATTTAGGCTAATTTTGTAGGCACTCCACGAGAAGAGGCACGAGGAGGGGATGAGAAGACTATCGTTGGGACTAGATGGTAGAAGGGGAGACCCCTGTTCCTCCAAAGGCGTCAGGCTCGGATACTATCGGGGTAGCATCAGGAGGAGAGTCTTCTGTACTTTTGAGGACGTCAGAGCTCGACCCTATGTAAAACCCCCTAATTTTAAATATTATATTTATTAAATTAATTATTAATTTATATTATATTATTTTTTAGTTAATTAAAAAATAAATTTTATTGATTTAATTACCTAGATCATTACTTATTTAAAATTATTGAACAAAACTATTATTTTTATTTATTCTATTTTAAGAATTCTTGTAGAAGAGTGATAGGTTTTAGAATTTATTTTGTGAACAAGTTTTAATTTTCTAGATTTTTTTATACCTTATATACATACATATATATATATATATATATATATATATATATATATATATATATATATATATATATATAAATATATATGGTATTAAATAAAAGTGTAAAGCAAGAAAAAAGAAAGAAAGAAAAAGAACCTTTTAACAAAAACCCTACTCTTAAGTCTTAAATAAACCTAAGCCCAAACTTTAAATTCCTAAGTCTAACCCAACCCCGGAACAGCTCACCCAACCATGCGAACAGACCCCTGCGACACCCTTCACATCCCGCACCCCAACGCCTATATATATATATATATATATATCCTATACTATAAACCCTAACCCTAATCTAATAGCCGCTGCCACCTAAACCTACCCGCCGCCGACCTCCGATCACCGGAACCCAGCGCCGCCGCAGGAGAACGCCCGCACGATCGCTGCAGCAACTGCAGCACCCCAGGCAGTGACGACCCCTAATTCATGCGACATTTCTTGCCTCGTCTCTCGATCATTTTCGGATCTGTCTTCACCGATATGATCATAACCTATCCCCCTCTAAACCCTGTTAATTAGTTTCCATCGAACAGCGTTAAACACTGGATAGTTTTAGAGACTGATATCTTCCACCATAGACCTCCAAATTGAAATCTACTTTTTGTTATGTAAAGTCTATATAACCAAGATCATTATTTGTTAATTAGTTTAGTTTATTTTGTGTTAGAATCAGAGATAAATTAGGTTGAAAACTGATAAAAACTTATTTTTAAAATATTAGAAATTATGATACGGAGCATGCTCCGCCAAACGGGACAGCCTTATTGTATACCAGTTGTACCGAAAGGCGCGTATGGTATGTTCTTACGAGTGGGCTTTCGCGAAAACTGATTCGGACGTGTGTGCACGTAGGAATCAACCCGTATCCGTAAAAAATCTCCATATTGCGACTTTTGCAAAACACCCCGCCATTTTGTGTACGCTCGTCGGAATGAGACAATACTTATGCCATTGGATTTGTGGTATCATGGTGCTCCTGTGACCCAAGTTTCATGCGATTCTGAGACAGTTGACTAAGGCGCCTATTTGCGGGCCTTATGGTTGACTCTAAGGGTAAATTTTTGATCGGTTCTCCGGAATCTAAAATTGGACATACCATTGAGTTCGTATCGACGTTTAAAATTTATTTGAACTATAATTTGTCCCATTTAGAGACCTTTACCTCTGGCACATATTTCGGTGCAAAGTGGGACACATGTGGACCCCGCTTTGATCCAAAATTATTGTTTTGCCCCTGTATCCAAATTGGATAAAAGGGTAGTATTTTGTAGCTATCTCGCTGATTCCAAAAATATTGGTGAAGTTTATTTCAACAGCTGAAGATGTTTATTCGGAGGCCATAGTTTCTGATCCTGTGTACTTGACGTCTGGACGCTTACATTACGCAGATTGCTTGCCAAGCAAGTATACCTTACCATTGTACTGTGATTTATTTTCTATTTGGTGCATTTATTTATTTCTATTATTTAGTTCATATATTTTAACTGCTATATAAACTGCTCGTCCAAGAATAACTTAGGTGCAACGACGGTGGCGTCGTATTCTGTTATTATTATATATTATGCATGTTAACCTAGTGTTATGAGACCGTCCCATTATCATAAGGCATTCTTATGTTTCATTGGCCATGACATAGTTGTTACACGAGTGTGAGTCTCATCTAGGACACAGACTTGCGTATACGGTTGGCCACCGATACGTTTGGGATGTATGACGGTTAGGGATAACTGCTGATAGAATTTACATTATTAGAAGCCTTGGCAGTTATTAGAGGTATCATCATATCATGGATATGATATGCTTAGAGCATGGGGTAGGGAGGACAACGAGTAAGGCATTTGGGCTCCTTTGCACTTTTCTTGTGTAATCCGTATACTCCGCCGAAGATGCGCGGTCATGATGACTCCTATATATTATTATTATCAGTCGGCCTCTGGTATTTAAAAGACGTCATGCTTTTTAGGCCCCTGATTCTCCGAGAGAATCATGCCAATCACATTTTGGCCAGATAGCCTACGTGTTGGAAAGTTATTCTCAAAGTACATTCACATAGACGGTTAGGTGACCCATTGGATGTTTATTTTCAGTACTTTATTGGCATGCTTCTATGTATCTTGTTACGTCCCTCTGAGGACCTGGTCCCTTTCCAGGTATAGACAGGCAGGATTATCTACAGGAGTACGAACCCTGACCTAACGCTTCATACCCGACTGAGGAGGTCTTAACTTTAGAGTACCCCTGAGACATCGTAGCTGATAGATATTCTAGTTGCTATTTCCTTTATTAACATTTATCTTATATTAGAGTTTTATCTCGTTTCTCATTTAGTTTTTAGTATAGTCGATTGGTAGTAGATTTGTTTTCACCCGACTATCATTCTTTGATACTTCATATTTAAGATTCAGTTATTTATTTTCTATTTCTTTATTTATGCTGTGGATGAGATATAGATTGCGTGTGACTTATGTTACAATATATTATCACTTGTGGATTTGATATTCATATACAGCGTACGTATGTATTATGATCTTCCAACACATTGGAGTTTTCGTATACTTACGGCTGGCATGTTCTGTATTCCTAGTCCTATGTATTTTGGGACTAGGGCGTGACATATTTTTAGTTGTGGCACATGTAGGTCTACAATATATTATCTCGGTGACGTTACTGTACCAAACAAGCCTGTGTATAGGAATAGAGTATAGGATCTTATCCATGCTTTACCAAAACTTATCTTCCCTTTCAACTTCCTATTTAAAATGCTTATATCCTATTTGATTCTTGTACTCCTTCTAATCGTATCGTCCACCTCTTACAGAGAGATAGATTTGCGTAGTGGATATACCGCCACTGGAGGCGACATACCTTCAAGAGTCAACGGCCAAACTCGAGGAGAGGCCTCAATGACTCCTAGACTTCTGGGCCGGATGGACAGACTCACAATCTAGTTCCATCTGATCTTTCCGCTTCACCTAATAGGACTTCTCCAGCTTCATTATTATTATAGGAGGGCCAGACACAACTGTTCCAATTCTTCCAAATGATGATGCAGGAACAGAGACAGCAGACGGCCGTACTAGCTATAGTGCAGAGGCAACAAGCAGCAGAGCAGAGGCAAGAATTTTTTGTAGCACTTGAGAGAATTGCTACATAGGCACCTGTACCAGCCCAGACACTAGTTCCAGTACCGTGAGCTACAGTTGGTTCAGTCAAGGACTCTGTACAGATGGGTCCCAAGCCGTATAAAGGCACTGAGAGCCCAAAGGAGACCACAAACTGGATTACCCGCACCAAAAAGTTGTTAGAAGCATCATTGCTGCCTAACGATCAATGGATGACAGGTGTAAGGACCCAGCTAGATGGTAACGCTCATCACTGGTGGGAATCAATGGAGCACCAGTTGGGTACGTGTCAGACTTAGAAATAATTCTTGGAGTGCTTTGAGAGAAAGTACTTCCTGGACACTGTTTGGGATACGTTGAACGATCAGTTCCTCCATCTGGAGCAGGAGAATAAGACAGTCGATGAGTATGATGCAGAGTTTAGTTGCCTTGGTAAATATGGCGCTGTCCTGATACCTAATAACTTGGAGAAGGCTAAGTGATTTCATTGTGGGCTGACTCAGGAGCTCCAACACTATACTAGCTCACAGTCCCAGATCTTTTATTCCAATTTATTGACATAAGCTAGGTTGCAAGAGGCCATCAGCAAGGGAAAGGGAGGTCAACTGAAGGCACAGCAGGGACCAGTAAGGACACAGCAAAAAGGGCCCATAAGATGTTCTTTGGTACAGCAATAGCAGCAGCAGCACAGAGCAGTACCGTACAAGATTTTGGAAAAGCCCTACTGCAGTTATTATGGGAAACACGAGCATATTTTGAGAGACTGTAGATCTTGCTTGGGACAATATATGAGGTATGGTTCTGGACAGCATATGGCGAGAGACTGTCCAATGAAGCAGGCATTGATGCTTCCACCGCTAATACAGAGGCCAACACTTCCAGCACCGAAGCCAGTTCAGCAGATAACAAGAACAGGACAACCTCGACCCCCAGCAGCCAAAGGATTTCAGCGAGGACCACCACTACCTACTCAGGAGGACCAGTTCACGAGGGCCAGACATAGACTACCACCAAGGAATGGACGAACATTTTTACTATAAGTGGATGACATGTAACAGGAGATTGATGTTATAGCAGGTATTACTATTGTTTTTACTTTTTTTGCTATGACATTATTTGATACAAGAGCCACCCACTCGTTCATATCTTCTAATTTTATTACCAAGCACAATATTGCCACTACACCTTTACCTAGTTGTGTTTGAATCACCGGCGGAGGAGTTGTACCTGTTAGTCGGATTTGTAGATCTTGTCCTGTAGTAATTTGTCGCAGAGAGATGAATGCCCGACTATTAGTCCTTCCTATGCCAAATTTTGATATTGTGCTTAGGATGGACTGGCTAAGCAAGTACCACATTTTCTTCGACTATTTTGGAGGAAGCATTCTTTTTAAGGTACCAGGCCAGCCGAAACTTGAGTTTGCACGGGGATCCACAGAAGCCCTTGATGGTGTACAGCTTGTAATGGACGACGTTATTTATCACCCCATCATTTCAGAGTTCCAAGATGTCTTTCCAGAAGAATTGCCCGGACTACCTCCAGACAGAGACGTAGAATTCTTGATTGAAATGATACCGAAAGTAGCACCCATAGTGGCAGATGTTTATAGATTGGCGAAGAAGGAGATGGATGAGCTGAAAGCACAGTTGAAAGAATTAGAGGAGAAAGGTTTCATCCGGCCAAGTGCATCACCCTGGGGAGCACCGGTATTATTTATACCAAAGAAGGATGGGTCAGTGCGTATGTGCATCGACTACAGAGCCTTAAATACAGTGACTGTGAAGAATAAATACACATTGCCACGCATTGATGACTTTTTGATCAGCTTAGTGGAGCCAAGGTGTTCTCGAAGATAGACTTGAGATCGGGATTGTAGAAGCATGAAAAATACGCTGAGGAATTATACGCGTAAAACCCTCAACATGCAGGAACCCCTGTAAAGCAGAGCTCCAGCACTGGGTGGCGTAAGAAATGACTTCAGCGCCATTGGCGAACAATAGAACTTCAACGCTATTCAGCATAAAATACAGCTCCAGAACAACCCGCGTAATGCAGTATTTCCAGACTACTTCAGCGTAAAAAGGTTGTTACATCGCCACTTCGGCATAAAACCTATCTGCTTTTAATACAGCGGGAAGTTGTACGAGAAACTCTTCGTATTCCTCGAATGAACCTGTTAGATCATGCAGTCAACCTGACTCCTGACAAAGAGTACTACACAGCGATCGAGAGGACGGCTATAATAATGATTCTGCATAGAGATCCAGACCGTCTTTTAGTGATATTTCCTTGATACAAATTGCTTTTACGCATTCATAAAAATACGTTGCCTTGTTTTACACAGGTAGACATGAGCTTTTACGCTCAAGAGGAGACCAAATCAAACGCCACGACAAAAGCTGCTCTTCGTACAGAACTCGAGGCACGTCTCTACAGTTAATGTACGAGATGGGGGCAAATCTTTGCATTTAATGCACGAGATTTTGTTTTATTTCCAATAACTAGGTGAGCTATAATTATGGCTAATATGTCCACATCATCACCTCTGCATATTACGCCATCAGGCTATTTTCAGCTATAGGAACACGCTGTACGCTACCTCTTTAAAATACGCCGACCTGGCTATTTTCAGCTATAGGAGTACGGGGTATGCTATCTCCTCGGAATACGCCAACTCAGGCTATATTTGCAAAGCATCAGGCTTCTACGTCTACTTGTTTTCTACACCAACTTGGCTTCTACGCCTACTTGGTTTCTACACCTACTTAGCTTCTACGCCTACTTGGCTTCTACGCCTACTTGGTTTCTACACCTACTTGGCTTCTATGCCTACTTGGCTTCTACGCCAACATGACAGCTACTAGGTTTTTACGCCAACAGAATAGCTATTTAGCTTTTACGCCTATGAAACAGTTATTTGGCCTTTATGCCAACCATCTCTACGCAAGGGACAGTTATCTACGTTGCTTGCATGTCCTGATCTTCGACGAGCAGTTATACGCATTACCTCATAATGGGACATGCGTCACACGCCGATTCAGAAGATCATTCATATGTGGATAGCAGTAATTATAACCGCCGCATAAAAGGTGCAGCTCTCTCCGCTGTTCGTTTTTCTATGCCAACTGTATCTAAACTCTATAAATAGAGACCTTCGGCCACGGAGGTCCAAGGTGGAGAAACATGGTCGAAAAGTCGAGGAGAGGTAGAGGTCAAAGTCAAGAGAGCACATATAGGGAGCTTTTGCAACAAGAGTTCAACCCCTTCTGCAGTCTTTGAAGCTTCTTTTTCGTCTTCTATAATACTTCTTCGTCATCGTATGGTCCAAGGGACAAAGTGATCGACCACAGATCATACTCCTATAGCAATATTTTCTCCAGAATCAATTTTTTGTACTTAGTATCCTCGTATAGGATCAATTGTACTTTCTTTTTCTTGTTTGTAAATCAAAGAAAGGGTTTTCGTATAAACATTATTTTATTTCTTTCGTTTATTATCAAAAACAAGATGGCGATTATGCTGGGGAGTACTTTCTCATCTGATGAGAAAGCCATTGATCAATAAGATACTGTATCCGTAGGATCAACGAGGAAGACCTTGGTCGTCCAATTCGACCAATCAGCTTACGAAGATATGCTTCAAGCTGGGGGTATCTCTCATTCCCTCTCTGTCAAAGATAGCAGGAAATTACGTAAATTATGGATGCCCCGGACATCCTCTACTATTCCTGCGGACTCTCTCACTCCGACCAACAAGGTTGTAGCACCGCAACCTCCACGCCCCACGCGTAAAAGACAGTCTTTCGTCTGTGACGTGGCAGACAAAACTTCTGGCAATGCCTCAGTGCCAATCCAGAAGTCTACTCCGCGCTTCGCACGTAAAATACAGTCTTCCGTCTGTGACGTGGCATACGAAACTTTTGGCAATGCCTTAGTGCCAATCCAGAAGTATACTCCGTGCCCCGCGCATAAAATGCAGTCTTCCGTCTGTGACGTGGCAGACGAAACTTCTGGCAATGCCTTAGTGCCAATCCAGAAGTCCATTCCGCGCCCCTCGCGTAAAATTCAGTCTCCCATCTGTGACGTGGCAGACAAAATTTCTGATAATGCCTCAGTGCCAACTCAGAAATTTCAAATGCGCTCCCCGCATAAAAATACATCTCCCCTCTATAAAGAGGCAGATGGTTATTGCAATCACCACAAGGGAAAACAAGTGGCGAATTTCCTGACCTCTCGGCCTTTACACCATCAAGAGAAGAATCTGCCCGCTCTTTAGATTACGCGGAATACTGACGGTCGATTGAGGACTTCCTCAGTTTTACGCCAACCTGTGCAAAGCTCCAGATTATGCCAGGATAAGCCCTACAGCGTAAAGGAGGCCCAGTATGCGGATAGATACGCTCCTCATGGTTCATGTGCTACTTATATGGCTGAACTGCTGTATACGTATGGCAGGGAGAGAGTTATGGTTCCCAATATCCGCATTCCAACTGATGTAGAAAGGCAGAATAAGCCTTCTTCTTCTTCTTCTTCTTCTTCTTCTGTTAATCCTCCTGACTTGCATAATTTCTTGATCCAGAAGCGCAAAGATAGGGGATCTTCTAACATGTCTATTACACACCCTAGGGAACATTTTGTAATAGTCACAAAGTTGTAGTTAATTATTGCTGTTCTAAGACAAAATGGTCAGTTTTTGACCGGTTGAACTACTCTCTGTCCTTAAAGGAAGAAGAGCCTACATTCGCATCAGTAAATATGGCTTCACACGTTCCTAGAGGAAGGTCAAATTCAAGACGTCATTCCTCTAGAACTCCAAGCCAAAGGAGATTCAACAGACTCCTTGAGAATATTAAAGCTGGTGTATTTCGAAACACCCGTTCTAGGTTACGACAATCGGCTTCGTATTCTTCTGATTCAGACATTGGGGGTCACCAATTTCATGGATTGGATGCTGAAAGTATAGATTCAATCTCTACAGAGCTCTATACTGAGACTTCCATAGCATCTAGAGAAATGGGAGTATATGCCATTGAAGATGAACGCGAAGAGGCTTCCCCATCAGGATGTACTGAGCAACGCATCGCTGTATTGGAGACATCACTGAAAGGGATACATTCTATGATGGAGAATATGCGCCAGATGATGCTGACTCAACATACAACTGCCATAGCTCCAGCATCGGTTCCCGTGACTAAAATACGTGTGGGGGCGGACCTACCACCACCCAATGCGAACCAGGAGCTTGTTCTAAATCAAGAGTCAGCAGCTCCTCTACTTCCTAACTCGAAGAATGTATTACCTCCTATTGGTGTCATAATATAATTGATCTCTCACCACTCTGCGATCCATGTACCAGCTGAAGACCCGATACAGGCAGTGCGGGAATTGAAAGACTAATTCGATGCCTTGAAGCATAAGGACCAACTCAAGAAGTTGGGTATCAACCAGCCTTACCCAGCTATCTGGAACGAGATTCCTTTCCCTCCAAAATATAAACCACAGGCTATGGCTTTGTTTAAGGGAAATACTTCACCGAGCCAATACATGAACTACTTTAGCATGATGACCGTGTTGTTGCAAGGGAATGACGCCCTTCTCACTCGAGTATTTAAAGGATGTCTTTCTGGAGTAGCTTATCAGCGGTACAGTAGTCTTGCGGACAACTGCATTACTTCCTTTGAAGATTTTAAGACTCTGTTCTTTGTGCGATTCTACGAAGGAGGGATGGACATGTCTATGTCCACTCTCATCAAAGTGAAGCAGAAGGAGAAAGAGAATGTTCGCACCTTCATCGATCGTTTTCGTCAGGCCACTTTAAAAATGCCTCCCGGAGTTCCGGATTGAGCCTTGGTGGATATTTGCAGGAATAACCTTCTTCCACTAATCTCGGTGTTCACATGACCATATCAGTTCCATGATTGGCCATCGTTTATCATCTCAGCGGTAGCCGCTGAAGACAACAGTCAGAAGGCGCGTGATAATGGAATCATGATCTCTACCTCTGAAAGAGGGAAGAGATCATCCTCCAACAGCGACCATCCTCATGGTTCCAAAGGAAAAGAAGCTCTGGCGATCAATACGTCCAGGCAAAATACTTCGGCAACCACACAGACGAAACAGGGGACTTCCAGGCCTATCGAAGCATACTCTTTTGATGACGATGATATCCCGAGCATATTCGAATGTCTAGTCAAAAGTGGCAAGCTTACCCTCCCCGAGGTAAAGTGGCCTAATGAAGTCGGCAGTACCAATAATCCTAAGTACTGTATTTTCCATAGGTATATACATCACCCCACAAAGGCGTGTTATATACTAAAGAGGAAAATGCAGGAGTTGATCGATGCTAAGGCCATTACTCTACATAATAGCGAAAGACGGTTACGGCCAACATGATCTTTCTCCAATTCGGCGATCTGCCTCCTCAAGAAGTTCCGGATGGTGTTGTACCTATTTCCCGGACGATGATGAACATTATTAATCTCCCTCTGGCCAGGGATCCAAATCATGACCTGGTACCCCTAACTACCTAGCGTGGTGAGATTATGTGGGTTCATCCTGATCTGGTGTCAGAGATTGAGGAAGAGACTCAAGCTGCTAAGGCTATGTCCAAAAAGAACTCAAAACGTAAACCATGCCATATGGTTGTAATATCCTCGACATAAGAAGAAGAGGCTTTGGCTACCGAAACCCATTCAGGAAAAGCCTACCTCAAGGACTATGGAGGAAATCAGGAAGAGGCAACGACAGACACTTCAGCTGCCAGACTTCCAGAGCCTGAATTTGTCATACCAGAGGCAGGTCCTTCTAGACCAACTTCGGCGGACAAGGGCAAGCAAAAAGAAGTGCACTTTGATAAACCTTTGAAGAATATTCAAAACAATGGTTTGGAGAAGCCATATAACTTCAATATCCTGGCCCAGTTGGCTAATACACCAGCCAGATTGTCCATCTTCGAGCTCCTAAGGCTGTCCAAAGACACTCGTCAAGCCTTAAGTGAAGCGTTAATGCAGGCGGATGCATGCTTGATTCAGTTCAAGTCCCCCGATAAAGAACCTGTGGCATGTCCTCAATGCCATAGTGTGATGGAAGTAGTCCCCAACATTACTTTCACTCAAGATGACATGTTGTTAAAACATAACAGGCATGACAGACCCCTCTATTACACCGGATATATCGGTTCTATGGAGGTAGACCGGATTCACATAGATCCGGGATCATCGATCAGCATTATCCCTCATAGTCTGCTGAGACCATTGAGGATTCCAACAAGCGAACTGGCTTATACCACCACTACAATTGTGGGCTTCAACGCCAGAAAAAGTAAGTCGTTGGGGAAGATTCGTCTGAGGATCCAGATAGGGGACCTTAGATCAGTATCTACATGCTACATCATCGATTCAGAGGTGTCCTATAACATTCTGCTGGGCAGACCATTGATCCACGAACACAACATTGTTCCTTCAACCCTACATCAATGCTTTAAATATGTAGACACTCAAGGAACAGTACAAATGGAGTTTGTTGACCTTAACCCTTTCAAAGGATTTGAGTCCTACTATTTCGATGCCATATTGTACACCCAAGACTACATGAAGGAGGTGTCAGGCAAGACAGAGGAGAAATCCTACCGGGAGCCAGAAGAACCCTCTGCTGAACAACCCCTGTCGATCCAGGTAAAAGGACGGACTACCCGTCCAAAAGTCATGGAACCCATGGCTATCCACTTGAACAAAACCAAATTAGGAGGAAGTGATCACTTTGAACCAGAAGCCTCCACCTTTGGTCATCAACCTCAGGCACAACAAGCAGCCAACTGATGTATATACAACCAGGAATGCGGTTTCTGACGATAATAAAGATTCTCTTTTCCAGTATATTGTCGCTCAATTTCCAAATCAGGAATTTTTCCCCCATAACGATATAGAACCTATAGCACAAAAATTCTTGAAAGTTATAGACTCCTATCATCCATATGTATGGGAAGTTGCGTCAACATCTAATGTCATCACGACATATAGGCCACATGAAGATTCTATCTTTATTATCCTGCCTACTCGCAGCAATCAGCATCCAATAGTCTTCGGTCGCATGCGCAACAGACCGGTGGTATAAGAAGATTCTCACGAATCCGATGTTGGCAAAATGCAAGTTCACAGATATAGCCCACAATCTTTGAAGATTATACAAAGTATGGATTATGATCTGAAGTCAGAACCAGGCCTCAACTATGGAAAAGGCAGGCGAATGCCATTGCATGGCGATCCCTATTATCAACGAACTAGTTTTGGGTTAAGGTATACCACCTCCCTAGCAAATTCTGAGTCAAGTGAGGAGATCTTTTCCTCTTCTCAAGATGACTCATCGTCCTCCGACTCATATGATGATCTCGAACGAGTATTGTCAGCAAAAATGGTATTGACAGATTCTCTCAAAGCAGAGTCACAGGAATTTGAACCGTTTAAAAATGACTCCTGGGCACAACAAATAGATACACAATGGGAACTCTGGTTCGAGCAGAGAGAACCTCCCACTGAAGATAAAGTTTTCCAAATCGATGTTGGGGATGAACTTTCACCAAAGCCGATATTCATCAGTAACAATCTTTCTGAAGAAGAAAGGGAAGAAATGATCCAGCTGATAAAAGAATATATCGATGTCTTTGCATGGAATTATGAGGATATGCCAAGTCTTGATCCAAAAGTGGCTATTCATAAGCTCAACATACTTCCCAATTCAAAACCTGTAAAGCAGCACCAATACCAGTTCCGCCCGAATATGATGGATGCCATCGAAGCTGAAATCAAGAAGTTGATAGCCTGCGGGTTCATCAGGGAAGAACAACATCCCGGTCATAAAGAAAAGTGGGAAAGTTCGCATTTGAATCGACGTCAGAGATCTCAATGCGGCCTGCCCCAAGGATTAGTTCCCTCTTCCAATCACAGACGTCATGATCGATAATACATGCAGTTTTAAACGCATTTCCTTCATGGATGGATTCTCAGGATACAACCAGATCAAGATGCATCCTGAAGACAAGAAGCATACTGCCTTCCGGACACCTCTGGGGGTATATTGCTACACAGTCATGCCTTTCGGATTAAAGAATGTCGGGACTACATATCAGGGAGCTATGAGTAACATATTCCATGAGCATTTATGCAAAACAGTAGAATGTTACGTAGACGATATTGCTGTCAAAAGTCGTCTCAAGGATAATCACATCGAAGACTTGAAGACAGTATTCGAGTTGATGCGCCAACATCAACTCAAAATAAATCCTATAAAGTCCTTTCTTGCTGTATCTAGTGGCAAATTTCTGGGATTTGTCATTACCGCCAAAGGCATTCAAGTGGACCCTGATAAAGTGAAGGCTATCTTAGAAATACGGCCACCCCGTAATCTGAGGGAGCTTAGGGGATTTTAAGGTCGTCTGGATTATATTAGGAGATTCATATCCAACTTTTCTGGAAGATGTCAACCTTTTTCTCGCCTCATGAAGAAAGGTGTGTCCTTCGTATGGGACGCAGCTTGTCAGCAAGCGTTTAATGATATCAAACGCTACCTCACTAATCCTTCAGTTCTGGTGCCTCTTGTCATAGGAAGACCATTTTTGCTGTATGTTCGAGCAATGGATCATTCTTTGGGAGCTCTCCTCGCACAAAAGAACGAGGAAGGTCATGAATAAGCTATCTACTATTTAAGCAGGATGATGGTCGGAGCTGAACACCGATACAGCCCAGTAGAGAAAGAATGCTTGGCCTTAATGTTCGCCATTCAGAAGATACAATATTACATCACAGGCCAAACTATTCATATCATTTCCAGGATCAATCTTCTTAGGGTATTGATGAATAAACCGAGTGTTCTCAATTTCTGACTCACGACTTGGGCGATATTACTAACACCGTATATTATGGTGTACGTCCCGCAGAAGTCCATAAAGGGTCAGGCCTTGGCTAATTTCTTAGTTGCTCATCCAATTCTGGAAATCTCTAAACTATACGAGGACATTCCCGACGAAGTTACAGAATGTAATTCCGTAATGGAAAGTGTTACATGGTAGCTATTCTTCGATGGTGCCTCCAGGACTGGTCCCAGGGGAAACGTGGTTTTAGGAGTAAGAATTGTCCTGGTCACTCCTGATAAACTCGTCATCTATCGAGCATATTCTCTTAGCGAACCCTGCTCTAATTATGTGGCAGAGTATAATGCCCTACTCATCGGGCTTCAAGTCGCTAAAGAATTGAAGGTGGAGTACCTGGAAGCTTTTGTCGATTCTCTGCTAATCGTCAATCAGGTCAGAGGAATATATGAAGTCCGTAATCCAGACCTCATTTCTTACCACCAAGCAATGATCGAGATTGTAATGTCTTTCAAAGGATTCTTCCTAGGGCATGTGCCTCGATCTCAAAATTTAGAAGCTGATGCCCTAGCCAGTCTAGCTGCAGATCTAGCTATTCCTATAAGAAGACAAAATTCGGTAATTCTTCTCAACGAAGATCTGTTCTGTGTGAAAAATAACTTTCACATAGAACGCAGCTACGCAGTAAACACGATTTCTCCTAAGAGAGACTGGAGAAATCCTTTTATAGACTTCGTGGCATACGAAATCTTACCAGAAGATCCCAAAGAAGCAGTATCGGTTAAAACACGATCACTACGCTTCTATTTTGATGCTTTATCCCAATGTCTATATAGTCGAACTTATGATGGACTATTGTTACGATGTCTCTCTAACGATGATGCGAAGCGGGTTATCCGAGAAGCTCATGACGGTGTATGTGGAGCACATCAACCCGGTCCTAAGTTACAGGAATGTATCAGGAGGATGGGCTACTATTGGCCTACTATGATCGCAGATGCAGTAAAATATGCAAGAAAATGCAAAGCCTGTCAAGTTTATGCAGATTTTATACATCAGCCTTATGAGTATCTACATCCTACCATTGCATCATGGCCCTTCGAAGCGTGGGGTATGGACATCATTGGTCCTATTCACCCGTTATCTTCTAGAGGACATCAGTTTATATTGGCTATCATCGATTATTTCTCTAAATGGGCGAAAGTGATCCCCCTTGCTGAGGTAAAGACATCCAACGTGATCAGCTTTATCAAATACCATGTCATTTATCGCTTTGGGATACCCCGAAGAATAATTCATGACAATGGACCTCAATTCATCAGCCAAGCGTTTCATAATTTTTCGATAAAAATCGGATACAAAATATAGCCTCTATGGCATATAATCCAGCTGCTAATGATTTGGCGGAAGCCTTCAACAAAACCATTGTCAAACTCTTGAAGAAGTTCGTCTCTACGAACAAAAGAGATTGGAATGAGAAGCTCGGAGAGTGCCTCTGGGCATACCGCACAACGGTACGAACACCGACAGGTTGTACCCCATTCTCATTGGTTTACGAGAGTGAAGCAGTTCTCCCCATTGAAGTCCAAATTCCCTCACTCAGAATAGCAGTAGCTAACGAGTTGACTCAGGAAAAGAATGATCTATTACGGCTTCAAGATCTAGAAGGATTAGACGAGAAACGCCTTCAAGCTCAGCAGCGTATTGCATTCTACCAGGCACGCATTTCCAGAACTTTTAACCGATAAGTGAAGGAGAAAGTGTTCAAAGTTGGCGAGCTAGTTCTAGCTATAAAAAGGCCAATGATCATCACACACAAAAGTAAGGGTAAATTCCAGCCCAAATGGGAGGGCCCTTATGTGATTGAAACAACATTTTCAAACAGCGCATACAAGTTAGCCAAGCCTAATGGAGATCTGATAATGGCTCCTATCAACGGCAAATTTCTGAAGAGGTACTATGCTTAATCTCCTTTACTCAACGGAGTATGGTGAAGCTCTCATTCTGACAACACTACGTCCAAAGAACTAGTTGGATCATATTCTATTATGTCCATTTAACCTCTGAATAGATATGTTTAACTAATTTGGAACTTAAAAACCTATCACGTCCATATTACCTCTGATAGTGTTTTGTATACAAATTTAGTTGGATCATATTCTATCATGTCCATATAACCTCTGAATAGATATATCAAGCTGAAGCTTACCGAAGGAATATCATGTCCATATTACCTCTGATATCACTTTCACCCTAGCCTGTCATTTATATTCCAAAATGATAGGTCCACAAAGTCAGATAAAGTTTCTTTATAATCTCCGAGAGGAGCAAAATTACATAAAGAAGCAAAGAAGTACATCATTGGGGAGGAGCAGTCATATCACGAATCTGCTGTGCCAAGAAGGCCATCCTCTCATTCCTGGAGTTCAAGACATTAGCGCGAGACCGCTCCAGCCTACCCTCCTCATTGTTCAAGAAAGATAATTCAGACAAAGCGTGAACAAAACTGGCGCAAGTAACTCCTGCACGTGCCAAGTTCTGCTGAGCTTTATCTAGTCGTCCATTCACCACATCAAGAGCTGCCAATGACTGGAGAGCCCACTTCTTTGCCTGAGCAAGTTTGGCTTCATTTCCCTCATGTTTGGCCTTGCACTTTGTTTGAAGAGGAATAACCTCCTCCAAGACGGCTTTTTCTTCTTTCATCTCCTGCTGCTGTGTCTGGATAGATTTATTCAAGCCTTCCATCTGTTCAACAAGTTGCGCAGTCAATGAATCATACTCGGCCTGAATCATATCATCGACGTTGCCTCGAGATAATTGCAAATATTCGTTAATAGGTTATTCTAATCCATTAACTATGTGCTCCAGCGCATCAGCTCTTCCAGCGTCGTTAAAATTTCTGATCGGTGCTATCGCAAGCTGGGAGGACATCTTCAGAGCCTCGAAGCCTAGATTCTTCTCTAGCACCATTGATATCAGCGTTTTCAAAGTGAGGTAGAAAATGCTAGTATACTGCTCAACTAGCATGGCAAAATTCGAATGGACGCTGAGAGTGGCTTCGATATCGGTAAATCTCTCTCCAGAAATGACTGCAGAGAAAGTTGACACAGTTGTTGCCTCCACAAATGGTGCTATAAAAGAGTGAACACCAGCAATGGTTGAAGTGGCTGGCGTACTTAACAAAGGAGGCATAGTCGTGATGACAGGCTCATCCTCCTCTGATGATATCGGGACTGTATTGGGTGAGACAGCCCCCAAAAATTTTGCCCCTTCAAGGTCGAACACCGCCGTTTCATCGCCAGGAGCTGCAACAAAGTCAAAGGTTGCGTCGATGCCGCCCTCCCCGTAGATGTCTTCCCCTGAAAAGAAGATAAGAGAAAGTTAATATCAACTCGATATTAATTTTTCTAAAGAAGGCATAAAAGACGACATTTACCCATGGCCGATGGTATATATGACGCGTCCGCAGCCAGTACAGCTAAATCAGATCTTAATGATATTAAGCGAGATGTCATACCTGGAGAAGGAGGTGCACTAACAGACATTGGCGGGTATTCTTCCAAGTCTTCACAAAGATCCCCTTAGGCTCATCGGGTGGAATCTCGTTGGATATACTTACAAACGCGGCAGGGGTCACTCTCGTTACTGGTCTGGATAAAGGTATATGAAATCTTATTATGCTCGACCTCGAAGGCGATCTCGTAGCACTACCGGAAGCAGTAGTAGCAGCGATCTCGAGCAAAGAATCTCCGGCACTGCCAGCTGGAACTGTGGAGGTTCCCTCTCTAAAAGGCGAAGGACCTCTAATCAAAGAATCATCCCCAACAGGGAAGACGACAGGCTTACTCCTAGAAGCCTCCCTGGTAGAAGCCCTTTTCGGACCTCTGGCAATCCTCTTCTTGCGGGGAGAAGGTTCTTTCGGAGCAGAAGCCTTCCTTTTATGCGGGATAACGGGAGGCCCTGCAGTCGGAGCTACTACACCTCTCGGTATTGTCGTCAAGAATTTGTCTACCCCAGCGATGTCCTCATTCTCATCCGAGGAAACAGACGGAACATCCTCCCTGGCAGTGGACCTATGGGAGGGCATCCTAAAACTTCTACGCATATCAAAATTGCGATGGAAGGTATTGATAGACGCATAGAACTGCGCGTACGAGTGAAGCATGCACAGCTCCATGGAAAGAGAAGTCGCGGGCACCGCAAAAGTTGCACCAGTGCAGCCCGTGATGAAATACCGCCACCCTATGGCTCTATCAATAAGTCCACCTCTGGACTTGAAGCTAGCAATGGCATTTCCCACATGCAATTGGTCATACCCAAATTGCCTGGCAAACCGACTGGACAGATAGGGCTCCAAAAAGCAATGATCATCACTTCTGTACAGCAAATAGGAAGGTCTAATACCAACCAACCAATAGAAGGCTTCAGGAGAAAGAATGGTCCTCCCATGACCTTCATCCTTGAGTTTCTTCCCCTGTTGATTGATGTGTACAGAGGAAACGATACAGAAGATCTTTCAGTTGTAGGCTACGTTTAACGCCTGCCGGCAATCTGTGACGGTCGCCACGTTCTAAGAGGAATTCTTGTAATTCAGCAAGAAATTATTTCCTGAACTGCTGGCGGAACTGGGAGACATCACCCGGGCATTGTGAAGAATTAACCTTCCCATCAAGTATAGGAATGGTAATTCCATCCTGGGATAGCTTTTATGCTGCGTCTCATCAGCGAGCAGTCCATCAGTAAGGGCTTTCAGGCCTGCCTGTATTCTACATACCATAGCAAGAAGCAGGCCCAGTCTTGCTCCGAACAGCAAACCCACTGCAGGCCACAAGGTGTTGCGATAGATGCGATCTTCAGACGCGATACCCGAAACTACCCAGCGACGTGGCCAGACAGAGAGAAAGCCAGCCAATTGAGCTTCCTTTGATAGAGACTTTCGACAATGCCTCATGTAACTGAAGGCTTTTGTGCCTGCAGCATAACCCCCTTCCTCCTCGTCAAACACATGATCTGAAGCCCCTGCGTCTTCAATAAGTTCATCGACAGTGTTACCATTCAATATGCTCAGGAGGTTCAAGGGCCTATCTTGGCTATCTACCACCTTTTTTGGCTTGACATTTTTGGCCTGGTGGAAGAAAAGATAGGTGGCCCACTTGTTGATGTGATCCAAATCAGAAGGGTCCTTGTAGAAAGTGGTGCAGGCAAGATAGTGACACACCAGCTCCTGAAATACGGCCACAGCCCGAGGGTTTGTATTCCTCAACTCCCTGTTTGTAGGGACGTACTCCTCATAAGGAGTGTCCCCCATTGGCAGCTTTGAAATCTCTGCCATCTCGTAAAGGGCTAAGCCCAACTCCCCCAGCGGAGTGGCAAAAGTTGCGGTGAGCGAGTTGTATCGCTCCATCAAGGCTAGAAAGAGGTTGGGGTTGACAGGCAGCCCAACACTTGTAGCGCTGACAGCCGCAAACAAGCCTATGCTCTCCAACTCCGTCTGGAAGTGCTTTAGGGCCCAGGTAGTTAAACTAGCCCATCGAAGATTTTTCGGGCTAAGCCATCCGCTGGTTCGAGGGTTGACCCTCGGGTATATTCCTCCCTGCCCCATAAATTCATTGCAGAAGGTCAACATCTGAATTGGCTGGATCAGCGACATATCCTCGCTCGGGACACTACCCGGTAGTAATCCCCTAAAGGGCATAACAGGGCCTGAGGGATGACTCATATAGGCCTTCCCGTAGTATTCCTTCCTAAATAAGATATTTCCCGGACGGCCGTGAAGATCGGGAGTCAGCACCCACACCATCTTCCTAAGATGGGTGGCATGGAAGAACGCAGAGATGGGGTAATCCCTAGGCATACGGGGCATATACATCACCGTGCCCTCAGCAGTAAACACCAAATCCTCCTTCTTGGGCTTGGTTTGGGATTGCTTGTCAATAACATCCCCAAATAAGAAACCAGGTTTCTTATACTCTGGCCCATCTATGTATGTCAGGGGCTCCCCACTGATCATACTCAGCCGCATGCGCTCTCCTTGGGACGATATCAGAATACCTCTCTCTTCAGGGTAGTTGGCTCCAGAAATAGGAAATGTCACATGCGACAAGTCCTCCAAGTAGTTTGAGCTCAACATCCCGGTAGCAGAGCCCATAACTTTATCCAATGGAGAGATCTGCAAGTCCACTACAAAACGTAAGAGAACAAGTCATTTTTTATACTAGACATTACACTCTTGCAGTTTGCTCCAAAGATTATCAGTCTGTCCTTTTTTGCCAAGACTATAAAAACTTGAGCTTTTACGCCGGAACCTATTTCTAAGGCATAAAATTCAAGGTTGGCAGTATACGTTAAAATTTAATAGTCTGTACTCTTAGGCCAGACTGCCAAAATTTGAGTTTTTTAAGCTGGAATTTTCATCCAGCGTGTAAGACTCAAAGTTTGTAGTATACGCCAAATTTTGACAGTCTGAGTTTTTACGCTAGACTGCAAAAATTTAACGTTTTTACGCCGACACATTAGGAATGTGTGCGTAATCATAAAACATCTTCGTATATCATCTTCCTCGAAGAGGCTCTCAGTACGAAAGATGACCTTGTGCGTACACGTACAACGTGTGCGAAGGATTTTTGTTCTCTCCATAAGTCTCTACCTGTAATATCCGGAGCACAACTCGACGGCGGAGTGCTGCATCCCGATTGAGGCTCGTTCAGTCTAATGGGAGTTGCTCATGCTGGAGCAGTGGAACGGGAAGAGGAAGCGACCTTCTGTCCCTTAGCAGTGGAAGACTATTTAGGGGCCATGGCGATTCTGAGTTCTCAAAAAAAAATGAAGAAGAAGGGTTCTTGAAAAGCTAAGGGTTTTGTGAAGTCAGATAAAAGTTTTCTCTCTCAGGACCTTGGACTATTTATAGAGTTCAGATAACTCTTCGAATTTCTAACCAAATCCAATATTTAATATTCGGTTATGATTTGGGGACCATGTCATCCTATCATTTAAAAGAAGAAGATGGACAGTTAGTGGATCCAGAATTTACGCACAGAGCAGATCTATGATGTTACACTCAGGAGCTATTTACGCTCAAGAGACTACAAATCTACGGTTTTACGCTCAATGGCTATAAATCTATGGTTTTACGCCCGGATGCTTTTATGCTCAGCAGCTTTTATGCTCGAGAGGCTACAAACCTACGGTTTTACGCTCTAAAGCTACAAGTCTACGGTTTTATGTCCAGATGCTTTTACGCTCATGAGCTCTTACGCTAAAGAGGCTACAAACCTACAACTTTACGCTCAGAGGCTACAAATATATGATTTTACGCTCAGAAGCTTTTTATGCTCAGAGGCTACAAATCTACGATTCTACGCTAGAAAGCTACAGATGGCCGATTGTAAGGATTTACGCAGAAAATGCTCCTTCTTGGCTACAAAATATTCCAAGTTTCCAAAACTTACAGAGTTTAACATTGAAGATGACTCTTCTTCTTGGGTCGATTGGAAGTTCATCCAAAGTCCAGTCAGAATCCATTCTCAAAAGTTTAAGTATGGCCTGTTTTGACGGTCATTTCTTGCCCTATTTCAAGGGAATTTTGGGAAATCATTCTTGAAGATGATGGTCTGAACAAGAATTCTTCGCATCAGAGAAGTGACAGTTCAGAAATTCTACGTGACTCCTTGTTCAAAATAGCATGATAGTTCGGATATTCGACTTAAATGCTAAGCAGCTTTCTACGCGTCTTCGGTTATGCGTAAAAGACAAGACGAGATCAGATACTCTTCTATCAGAGTTGGCGTAAAGATATTCAGATGTACTGAAGCTGCACATATTCAGACTTCCTCACAGCAAATATGGCAAATCATCAGTTGCGTAAAAGAAGACAATTTTATTAATCATGATTACATATGATGAAAATCCAGTCTACAAAGGATTTTTCATCTTCATGATTACATATAATGGAAATTCTTTTTCTACAAAGGGTTTCTCATATAAGATCACACCAAGAATCTGTTCTCCCAGGTTATCATAGTGGTGGAGATCTTTTTCCGTCTTCTACGACACTTCTCGGCTTCTGCGACCGATGAACAAAAAAATGATTAATGGCGGGAGGATACACAACTGGGCCTGTATAAATTATTCAAGCCCATTCTCCATAAGCTATGGCAGGCATGCCCTAGATTTGAGTTGAGGGTTTAAACCCAACTTAATACTGGAAGACAGGGCCAGATTGCCTATCCTCGTCCAGCGCCATGATGGAAGAGAATACAGCTTGCAAGTTGTGTGGTCTAATACGACCCTTCCTCTCTCCTGGACGAATCGCCATATGAAATTACTGATTATCCCGAGCAAAGGAAGCTATGATATCCTTCCATGATCCATCGTTGCAGATGACATTTGCTCGAAGATGCCTCTTTTTACGGCTCCTTATATGCTGGAAGAACATGATCTTCTTCTTTCTCAAGTCGACCCGACGAAGCTCGGCAACCATCTCTGTGTGGTGCAGGAAGTGTGGGAAAATAGGTTAACTCAGTTACCTTTACATAGGGAGAGGAGAACACACCCAATCCCAACAAACTCCTAGAAATTTGACGAGAAATCAACCTCGCAGAACGAGTCAAACTTGACCGTTTCATGCTTCATTCAAAGTGTTTCAAATTACGAGGAATTTTAAAACTTTGAAGGGGTCGTGTAGAAGAATGAAAAATATGCTGTGGAATTATACACGTAAAATATAGCTCCAGAACAACCCGCATAATACAGTATTTCTAGACTGCTTTAGCGTAAAAAGGTTGTTACATTGCCACTTCGGCATAAAACCTATCTGCTTTTAATACAGCGGAAAGGTGTACGAGGAACTCTTCGTATTCCTCGAATGAACCTGTCAGATCATGTAGTGAACCTGACTCCTGACAAAGAGTACTGCACAACGATCGAGAGGATGGCTATAATAATGATTCTGCACAGAGACCCAGACCATCGTTTAGTGATATTTCCTTGATACAAATTGCTTTTATGCATTCAAGGAAATATGCTGCCTTGTTTTACACAGGCAGACATGAGCTTTTACACTCAAGAGGAGACAAAATCAACCACCACGATAAAAGCTGCTCTTCGTACAGAACTTGAGGTACGTCTCTGCAGTTATTATGCGAGATGGGGGCAGATCTTTGTATTTAATGCACGAGATTTTGTCCTATTTCCAACAACTGGGTGAGCCACAATTATGGCTAATATGTCCACATATCACCTCTGTATATTACGCCATCAGGCTATTTTCAGCTATAGGAACACGCTGTATGCTACCTCCTTGAAATACTCCGACCTGGCTATTTTCTACTATAGGAGTACGCCGTATGCTATCTCCTTGGAATATGCCAACTAAGGCTATATTTGCAAAGCATCAGGCTTCTACGCCTACTTGGTTTCTACACCTACTTGGCTTCTACGCCTACTTGGTTTCTACACCTACTTGGGTTCTACGCCTACTTGGCTTCTACGCCTACTTGGTTTCTATACCTACTTGGCTTCTACGCCTCCTTGGCTTCTACGCCAACATGACAGCTACTCGGTTTTTATGCCAACAGAACAGTTATTTGGCTTTTACGCCTATGAGACAGTTATTTGGACTTTATGCCAACCATCTCAACGCAAGGGGCAGTTATATACGTGGCTTGCATGTCGTGATCTTCGACAAGCAGTTATACGTATTACCTCATAATGGGATACGTGTCACACGCCGATTCAGAAGATCATTCATACGTGGATAGCAGTTATTATAATCGCCGCGTAAAAGGTACAGCTCTCTCCGCTGTTCGGTTTTCTACGCCGACTGTATCTGAACTCTATAAATAGAGACCTTCGGCCACAGAGGTCCAAGGTGGAGAAACAGGGTCGAAATGTCGAGAAGAGGTAGAGGTCAAAGTCAAGAGAGCACATATAGAGAACTTTTGCAACAAGAGTTCAAACCCTTCTGCAGTCTTTGAAGCTTCTTTTTCGTCTTCTACAGCACTTCTTCGTCATCGTGTGGTCCAAAGGACAAAGTGATCTACCGCAGATCAGACTCCTATAGCAATATTTTCCCCAGAATCAAATTTTTGTACTTAGTATCCTCGTATAGGATCAATTGTACTTTCTTTTTCTTGTTTGTAAAACAAAGAAAGGGTTTTCGTATGAACCTAGTTTCATTTCTTTCGTTTATTATCAAACAGGGATATCACCAGGTGAAGGTACGGAAGCAAGACATCCCGAAGACCGCATCCATGACAAGATATGGATACTACGAATTTCTGTCATGCTATTTGGGTTGACCAATGCTCCAGCTATCTTTATAGACTTAATAAATCGAGTATTCTATCAATATTTGGACCAGTTCGTGGTCGTCTTCATAGATGACATACTTGTCGATTTGAAGAGCCACGAGGAGCACGAGAAGCACCTACGGATTATCCTAAAGACTATGAGGGGTGAGCAGTTATATGCGAAGCTCAGTAAATATGAGTTTTCTTGGACAGAGTCTCATTTCTTGGGCATGTCGTTATGGAAGATGGTATTTCTGTTGATCCAGAGAAAATCTTGGCAGTCGAGACATGGCCTGTTCCTAAATCAGCATCGGAGGTGAGGAGTTTCCTTGGACTTGTGGGATATTACCGACGGTTCGTGGAGAACTTCTCAAGAATAGCAGCTCCTATGACTCGATTGATGTGTAATGACGAAGAGTTCGTATGGATCGACGAGTGCTAAGCCACTTTTGAGGAGTTGAAGAAGCGACTGACCATAGTGCCAGTATTGACTATTGTATCAGGATTAAGAGGTTATATGATTTACAGTGACGCATCGAGAAAAGGCTTGGGATGCGTGTTGATGCAGCATGGCAAGGTGATTGCATATGTATCTAAACAGTTACGAGTACATAAAAAAAATTATCCAACTCATGACTTGGAGCTTGCAGCTATTATTTTTGCTCTGAAGCTATGGAGACATTACCTATATGGAGAACGAGTGGAGATCTATACGGACCACAAAAGCATCAAGTATGTCTTCACGTAGAAGGAGTTAAATATAAGACAATGTTGATGGCTTGAGTTGATGAAGAATTTTGAGATAGAGTTGTATTATCACCCAGGTAAGGCTAACGTAGTAGCAGACGCGTTAAGCCGGAAGCTAGCAGCTTACTTCTTGATGACGTAGAGGGAGTTATTGGAGGACTTGCAAGAGCTTGGCTTAGAAGTGATATTACCCAGAGCAGATGGGATACTAGTCAATTTATAAGTACAATCATTACTAGTAGAGAGGATGAAGGCAGCTTTGCCTACGGACGCCAGGTTCAGGAGATTAAAAGAAATGACAGAGGTCGGAGAGCAAATGGGATTGTGCATTCATGGTGACGGAATATTATGATATAGTGATCGTCTATATATTCCTAATGGAGAGATTCAATAGGAGTTGATGACAGAAGCCCATAGTTCGATATATTCTATTCATCCTGGAGGCACCATGATGTACTATGACTTACGACAACACTTTTGGTAGCATAGGATAAAAAGAGATATAGCTCGCTTTGTGGCCAAATTTCTAGTATGTCAGGAGGTGAAGGCGGAATATCAGAGAACAACAGGGCTACTATAACCACTTCCGATTTTTGAGTGGAAGTGGGAGCACATCACTATAGACTTTGTCACAGTTTTCCCGAATAGTCCAAGTGGGAGAGATGTTGTATGGGTAATAGTAGATCGACTCACCAAGTCCGCATATTTCTTGCCTTTTAGAGTTGGCCAGTCTACAGAAGCTTTGGCTGACTTATATATGAGGCAGATTATGAGGTTGTACGGTATTCCAATCAGCATTGTGTCAGACAGGGATTCACATTTTATATCTCACTTTTGGAGAAGCATACAAGAGAGTCTTGGGACTCATCTGAAGTTCAGTACATCTTATCACCCGTAGACAGATGGGCAGTCTGAACGTACTATTCAAACACTAGAGGATATATTGAGGGCTTGTATGTTGGACTTTGGGGGATCATGAAAGGACTACCTATATCTTGTAGAGTTTTCTTACAATAATAACTATCAAGCGAGCATCCAGATGGCTCCATTTGAAGCATTATATGGAAGAAAGTATAGGTAGTCAGCATCGTAGAGATAGTGAAGAAGATACAAGAGCACTTGCGAGCAGTACAAGACAGGAAGAAGCAGTGGGCGGACCTTCACCATCGTCCCTTGGAGTTTAAAGAAGGCGATCATGTCTTCTTGAGGATATCACCTACTAGAGGCACTATTCGATTCGGAGGACGTGGCAAGTTGAGCCCAAGGTATATGGGACCATTTGATGTGCTAGAGAGAGTGGAAGAAGTGGCGTATCTACTCGCACTACAAACTTCACTCGAGGGAGTACATGATGTATTCCACGTATCGTAACTTAGGCGATATGTGGCAGATAGCAGTCATGTTTTCGACTACTCTGAGATTACCGAGCTTGACAGAGCAACCCATGGGGATCCTTGATCGTCGAGAAAAAGTATTGAGGAATCAGTCTATTCCCTTGGTTCGCGTAGCTTGGAGGTATTGCACGCCAGGAGAATCCACTTGGGAGCACGAGGATGACATGTGCGAACATTTTTCGCATCTGTTCGTAGATCAAGGTATGAATTTACTTTGTTCATTTCTACTATGCACCATTCTTGATTCCCTATCGTGGCTTAGTTTTAATTTCGAGGACACAATTTTTATAGGGTGGGTAGAATGTAAAATCTCCTAATTTTAAATATTATATTTATTATATTAATTATTTAATTTAGTTATATTATATCTTAGTTAATTAAAAAATAAATTTTATTGATTTAATTACCTAGATTATTACTCATTTAAAATTATTGAACAAAACTATTATTTTTATTTATTTTATTTTAATAATCCATATAGAAGAGTGATAGGTTTTAGAATTTATTTTATGAACAAGTATTTATTTTTCTGGATTATTTTATACCTTATATACATATATATAAAAATATATATGGTATTAAATAAAAGAGTAAAGATAGGAAAAAGAAAGAAAAAGAACCTTTTAACAAAAATCCTACACTTAAGTCTTAACTAAACCAAAGCCCAAACTTTAAATTCCTAAGTCTAACCTAACCCCGGAATAACTCACCCAACCCCGCAAACAGACCCCCGCGCCCCCCTTCACATCCCGCACCCCCTCCGCCTATATATATATATATATATATATATATATATATATAAAAAAAACCCTAACCCTAATCTAATAGCCGGTGTCACTTACACCTACCCACCGCCAACCTCCGATCACCGGAACCCAGCGCCACCGTCGGAGAACGCCCGCGAGATTGTGACAGCAACCACAACACCCCAGGCAGCGATGACCCCTACCTCACGTGCCATTTTCGGCCTCGTCTCTCGATCATTTTTGGATCCGCCTTCACTGGTATGATCATAACCAATCCCCCTCTAAACCCTGTTAATTAGTTTCCATCGAACAGTGTTAAACACTAGGTAGAAATCGAAGTCAAGTTGAGGAAAAACTAAATATTTTAAATGATTATGAACTGTTTCAACAACCTACGTTTAGAGACTGATATCTTCCACCATAGACCTCCAAATTAAAATCAACTTTTTGCTATGTAAAGTCTATATAACCAAGATCATTCTCTGTTAATTAATTTATTTTAGTTTGTGTTAGAATCAGAGATAAATTAGGTTAAAAATTAAGAAAAACTTATTTTTAAAATATTAGAAATTGTGATACAGAGTGCGCCCCGCCAAACGGACTACCTCGTCGCATACCAGTTGCACCAAAAGACGCGTATAGTATATTCTGATGTGTGGACTTTCACGAAAACTGATTCGAACGTGTGTGCGAGTCGAAATAAACCTGGATCCGTAAAAAGTCTTCGTACCGTGACTTTTACAAAATATCCCATTATTTTGTGTACGCTCATCGGAATTCGACAAAACTTACGCCATTGGTTTCGTGATATCACTCTAGTCCTATGACCCAAGTTTCACGCAATTCAGAGATAGTTGACCAAGGCGCCTATTTGCGGGCCTCACGATTGACTTTAAGGGCGAATTTGTGATCGGCTTACCGGAATCCAAAATTGGACATACCGTTGAGTTCGTATCGACGTTTAAAATTTGTTTGACCTATAACTTGTCCCATTTAGAGACCTTTACCTCTGACACATATTTCGGTGCAAAGTGGGCCACATGTGGACCCCATTTTGACCCAAAATTACCGTTTTGCCCCTGTGTCCAAATTGGATGAAAGGCTAGTGTTTTTTAGCTATCTCGCTGATTTTGGAAATATTGGTGATATTTATTTTAGTCCTGTGTACTTGATGTCTGGACGCTTACACTACACATATTGCTTGTCGGGCAAGTATACCTTGTCATTGTACTGTGATTTATATTTTATATGATTCATTCATTTATTTCTGTCATTTAATTCATATATTTTAACTTTTATATAAACTGTGCATCCAAGAATAACTTGGGTGCAACGACGGTGGCATCGTATTCTGTTATTATTATTATATATTATGCATGTTGTCCTAGTGTTATAAGACCGCCCCATTATCATGAGATATTCTTATGTTTCATTGGCCATGACACAGTTGTTACACGAGTATGAGTCTCATGTAGGACACAAACTTGCGTATATGGTTGGCCACCGATACGTATAGGACGTGCGACGGATAGGGTTAACTGCTGATAGAATTTACATTATTAGAAACCTTGGCAGTTATTAGAGGCATCATCATGTCATGGATATGACATACTTAGAGCATAGGGTGGGGAGGACAATGAGTAAGGCGTTTGGGCTCCTTTGCGCTTTCTTTGTGTAACCCGTACGCTCCGCTGAAGATGCGCTGTCATGATGACCCCTATATATTATTATTATCAGGCAGCCTCTGATGTTCAAAAGTCGTCATACTTTTTAGGCCCCTGATTCTTCGAAAGAATCATGCCAATCCCATTTTGGCCAAATAGCTTAACAAATATTCGGCTTTTTATGACGATGTCATTAACATAGCATTCGTCCTTCTTCTGGAGTTGTTCACGGAAGATGGTGCTCATAGCTCAATTGTATGTAGCACCTGCGTTCTTCAGATCGAAGGGCATGACTGTATAGCAGTATAGTTCGATCGGCGTTCGAAATGATGTATGTCTCTCATCGTCAAAAAATATCTTAATTAGTTGTAGCCTGAGAATCCATCCATAAAGGACATGCGCTCGAAGCCACAAGTGTTGTCAATCGTTATATCTGTGATTGGAAGGGAAAACTCATCCTTCGGGCATACCGTATTTAGATCAATATATTTAATATAGATTTGAATCTTCGCATTCTTTTTTACGAAGGGCATAATATTGGCTACCTAATCCGGATGTTGTTCCTCGAAGATGAAGCCACTATATATCAGCTTGTTGACTTTAGTTTCAATGGAATTCATAATATCTTGATGGAACCGCTTCTGTTGTTGCTTTACTATCTTAGCATCAGGGAGGATGTTGAGATTGTGGACCTCGATCTGTAGGTCCAGTCCTGGCTTGTCTTTGTAGCTCTAGGTAAAGGCATCGATATACTCCCTTACAAGTTGTTGCAAGGGTTCATGATATTCACTGGATAGACTTTTGCTCATGAAGATAGGTTTAGATGAAGATTCGTCACCCAAGATGACTTGTACGACTTTATCTTCCGTTAGAGGTTCTCGTTTCTCAAACCGAAACTCCCATTGTGAGTCTAGGCGTTGATCCCATGGTTCTACTTCAAAGAGTTCAGGTGGGTCCATATCGTCTTCCTTAGGGTCGACTGATATCATGTTGATGGACAACGTTTGTTTGAACATCTCGCGGATGCTCGTGTTCGAGTCCCACATGGATGATTGTAAAGAGTGAGTGTACAATTTGTCCTCATTTTTTGAGTCTTCAGGAATTGACGGGGGTATAACATACCCCAGACCATGTCGAGTCTTTTGGTTGCAATCCTCGAGCTTGCCTGTAGGAGTGAGGAGATATAGAGGCATCTGTCGGCCCTTGCCATAATTCACGCCTTGGTTACTTTCAAGATCATAACCTATCTTTTGAATAATGTGCTTGGTTTGTGAACTATACCGGTGTATTTGTATTCTTTCTCCTTCAGATTCTGGTTCTTGCTCCTCTGAGATAAAAGACCGAGGGCATTCTACCATACCATAGGTGATGGGTTTGTCTCCCCTCTTCCTTGATGGAACTATAAAGTAGGAGTTTTGTATTGGGAAAATTTAGCTTACAGCGTAGGTAGTGGTCACCTGTGTGTGCAGTTGTAAGACTAGGGCATGCTCTAAGGAATACATTGTATTCAAATTTGCAACATCAGAATAATTCAAAGATAACCCTTTATTAATAAAATAAGGTATCTTGTCCTCAGGGATTACATCGTAAAGAGAAGGGATATCAGCATGAGTGGCCATATATTCTCTTAGTTCGTCCTTCTCGTGATCTACCCCCAATATGGAAGACAACTTAAGAGGTTTCCAGCAAAGTTTCACCCCCAAGGGTTCGAAAGGAGTAACGGGTATTGGGTCCTCCTTTGGCACTCGGCTCGATCTTCGCAAGCATAAGACTAGATGTTCATGTTCTTTTTTGTGCAGTTTTAACAAGAGGGGAGGAGCTTTGTCAGGGGCACGTCCTATGAGACGAACCCTCAAGGGTTCGTCTGATGTTGTGCTAGTTTTTGCTTTGTTTTTGGCATCATTACCATATTTTCCATGGAGGACTTGCTTGTAAAGGATTGAGTCAGAGTATAAGCCTTGACCCCATTGAACGGGTCGACGTTGGCAAACTCCGTCTTGACAATATCATGATCATCAACGTACTTCAGGCACAGATGCAGAGTTGGCGGCACAATAATATACTCGTGTATGCATGAACGCCTCAATAGGACATTATAGGAAACGTCTACGTCTATGACGTAGCAGGTAACCTCTATTTTTAAGTCCCCGATCTGACATTTCAAGCAAATCTTACCCTGAACGTAGCTTCTTCCAACGTTGTAGCCACTGATGGTAGTATTGGTAGAGACTAGCAGCAACTAAATTAGCAGTTCAGATGAGAGAAATGAGTGTCTCACATACGAGTGTTAGTATGTATTTAGGATAATTGGTAGTATGGTGTGTAGATGTTGCTGTTAGTATTGGGTTATTGTTAATGTAGTTATTGCTGATAGTATTGGGTTGATGTTCGTGATGATGTTGTTGTTCGTGATGATGTTGTTGGTTGTGGTGTGTTGGTGCATATTGGTGTATCCATATGTACTTGTGGGAGTGGATAGTTGAAGGTGTGTTAACATATGAGTCAGGTTGCTTGGGCATGCAAACTCAGCAATGCACTGCTTGTCTTGCAATACCGGAACACATCAAAGGGGAGAAGTCCTGCATTCTATATAAAATTGCTGAGAGTGGGTGTGTTTTGTGTTCATATTTAGGTAGGAACCAATTGGTATGCCTATGGTTCATAATTATAGAGAGATCCAGAGCTTGTGTACCAAAGTGTGTGTGTGTGAGTGTGTGAGTGTGAGTGTGTGTGTGTGTGTGTGTGTGTGTGTGTGTGTGTGTGCATGTGTTGTAAGGAGGTGGTTGTTAATATCAGTGAGTTGGGTTATTCAAATATGAACACAATAAGGAAAGTGTGGTTCATGTGGAGTGTTGTGAAGATTATGCAGTGCTTGAGAGCCTGTGTGTGTGTGGGTGCATAGGTGAGTAATGGTGAGGGGTGTGGACTGTTTAGTTTGCAGGGACAACAACACCAAGCTACTAAAATGAGTATCCATATAGATGTAATAATTAGTGTATCAGGTTCAAGGTAGAGAGATAGAAGTGTAAGTTTCAGTAAGGTTTTGGTATGCTGCTTGGATATTAGTCATATTAGGAGAGTTGAGTGTTCATGTGTGCTTACAGAGGGTATGTGGGTGTCTCGGTATATAGGGGAAAGGTTGGTAAAGACTAATTAGATGATACCAGGATTTTGAGTCTATGGTTCATAATAGGTAATGGGTGGAACTGGATAAGGGAAATGGGGTGTGTGTCAAAAGTGGTATCAAGTGTTCCTATAGTTAGAATATGTTAGAATGGGTATGAACAAGTTTAGTGGATAGGTGTGTGGTATTAGATAGATATGCTAGTGTGTCAGTTTAGAATTGTATTAAGGTATTAAATATTAAGTTATAAGCTTGAAGGTGTAGGAGTGAGGAGTGTTAGAGGGGGAAATAACTTGAGTATCGATGTAAAAGGATAATTGAGATACCATAGTTAGACTAAGGTGTTACTTAGGTAATAATATTTAATAAGTTGAAACCAATCTATATACTAAGGTAATAATAGATAAAACTAGTATATTTACAAGTTATATATATAGATATTTAGTGATATTAGCCAATATAGCTAATACCTTCAAGGAATGGAACTAGAAACCTAGTCATAGCCTAGTATCACCTAATATTAACTAGTTTAGCAATTTTAACCAATTTAGAAGCTAGTTTGAATCTAAAATAAAGGTATTGGCCTAGTTTGACCTAGTTTGATTAGTATGACCTAGATTTGACCTATAAATTATATTTTTGCTTATTTAAGCATGTGTATTACTCCAATACACCAAATGACAAAGAATTTTATTTATAGGTCAGTGTGACACCAGTTCGAACGTCGATTTGCTCAGGATCACATGCGAGTACATTCTCAGATAGTTTTTTATTTGATATTTACTATGATTCATGTTTGTATTATTGCTTTATCTGATTCTTGACATGCTGGATATACAAATTGGTATTATATGGATCTATTATCGTGAGAAACATAGTTTCAGGCATACTGAATTTTTTGGACTAATATACTACTGGACTATTGTATCGACTGGACTAATATATTTTTGGGCCTAATAATCTATTCTGGATTATTGAGATTCTTCTTGTCGGGACCTGGATCCATGAGTACTAGTCGGACGAGGAAATACCTAGGAGACATGTGAACATACTCTTTCTATCCCATGGTCTGACTGGAATGATAGCAGCCACATACGACAAGTGTGGTTTGTCGAATTTTACCCCCTAGTCGTTCACATGTCAACTTGGTGTTTCAAAATACTAGTTTAGATATTTTTTTTTCTAGATCACTCTGTACCTGTTGGTTGCATACTTACATGACAGGTTTACTAGTTTCAAATATATGTCTGTCTTACAAACTTATATGTTCTTCCTTCATGTTTTCCATTGCTTCTTTATTTATCTGCATACTCTGTTTTTTACCCTGCTTCTTTATTATTTGTTTATCAAGTATTATATCACTATTTACTGTTTCATAGTCTTTGTCAATTAATTGTAACTGCTATTGGGTTATACTTCGCTCTAATCCTGAATGGATATAATTTTCAAATGATTACTTGGAGGATTTGTGTCCGATGTATTACGATCCGCAGGAGGTAGTAGATGCAGCTTTCGACTCTTTAGTTCAGGAGTGATTACCGGTAGGCCTAGTCGGTATCATTATTTATTCTAGTTATCCATTCTTAGCATTATAGTACTGGATTTGTTTCTAATATATTAGACATTTGAGATGTATTATTTTTACTCCTAAATTTATGGATTATTGATAGAAATATTTGGATTGTTATTAATGTTGAGGATTAGTAGTGTTGTGGCTTATGACTTCATTATTTTATCATATCGTGACATTTATCTTCTATATAGATTCTCTTGTGATTGAGTATTGATATTGAGTTTATATTATCATCTTATCCTTCTTTTGGAGTTGAGATGTCCTTGACAAGTTATATTATTATATTATAAGATATTGATAAATAGTATTATTGACCTAGACAGCGTTCTACCGTCGATGCTTCATAGGCTGAACTGTCAATACCATATTCTAAAAACAGGAGTATTTTTGACTTTTATATATTATTAATATTGTGGTATTTAAATTAAATGATTTCATGATATGTGTATTTAAATATATTATATATATACAGTGTTCATTAATGTTTGAGCTGGTAGACTTGACCTAGAAGCCCACTATATGAACACCTGACCGAATTATAGGATTACGTATTAATTTGAATTTAATTATTTGGGACTGTGATTAATTACCATAATTTTATTTAATTGTTGCGCCTTACCGTTGCTTTGATATTTGGAGCGCTACCCTAGCTTTTGTCTTCCAATAAATTTCACAACCTTGCCCTAAACGTTCCCGCCTTCCATTCTGACATTTTTGTAACTCATAATTACGCTATGTTGTGCATCATTTTAGCCGCACAATATTCGTCGTGGACGTTTATTTAATTTCTAAATAAATTCCAACTTTGTATCGTGTGCGCTCCAATCAAAATTGGAGGCAATCTTGACCCATTTTCATGCAACCCAAATTATGGTAATATTCTGTTCTGAGTCTTCTTCACTAATGATATTTGTGACCCAACCTAATTTTGGCCCCATGTATTTCTAATTAATTTTAGAACACCGCTTGCATTTATTTCTAATTAAATTGGGGATACCAACTTTGACTAATCCCGTTTAATCCCAATTTAATCCAAATACCCCATTAATTAAGCCCATACAAAACACACAATACCCCCTCACCCTACAAAACACCAAACACCAAATCGCCTACCAATTTTTTATTATTTCATGTGTCTGTGCAAATACCCAAATTTAAGGGGGCTAATTTGCAAATGTTGCATTAGGTGTCAACACCCCATTGGTTCAAACCAAATGGAGTGCCCTAATATTTGACTAGTCAACAACCCTCATCCTTATATGAGTAAATTCCTCATGTCAAATCCTAACCACCCATTCAAAATGGGAGCATCAACACCATTCATTCCCACACACCCTTTCCTATTTAATGTCACTTCACACACTCTTCCCATGTAAGACCTAATCCCCAAACCTAGGGAAGCCCCCATCTCCTCCCCCTCACTCAACCGTAGATTTTTATATTTTTCCATTTCTTCCCTCTTTCTTCTTCTTCTTCCTTTCTTCTTCTTCTTTTTTAAAAAGGGGAAAGAGAGGGAATATAAAACCTCCTTCCACTGTTCACCCGTACCCCGGCCCCAAGCTCCGGCCGACCCGCCGGAGATCACCTATTCCTCCTCGAGTCGAACTCTCTCTGACTCCACCCCATATCGAGCTCTACCGCCTGAAGCTCTCCCCCTTAGTCGAGTCCCCTCGCTGCACCACTGTTCACCCCCACTCCATTCAGCCAGCCACAGTTAACTTTAACTCCAGCCGGCTACCCATCTGACTCGCTACCACTGCACCGGCCCCTCTCCACCGGGCACCACTACATCCACCCCCTTCTCCTCTATCTACCCACGGCTGCCTCTGTTGTCAGTTCTGACCCGCCTGAAGCTCCTTGACCCGCCGGCCAACTCCCTGTACTCCAGCCCGGGCCAGCCGATCCATCACCACCACCATCAACGACCCATCCCGAGCCTCCCCCTCAGTCCGGCAAGCTCTTCCCCCGGTGACCAGCCGAAGCAGCAGCACCACCATGAGCTATCGCCACCACCACCACCACCACCAAAACTTACCCAACTCCGGCCCCCTACTCTGATCACGACCCCGGCGAGCCCCTCGACTCCGACCAGTGAACCAGCCTCCACCACCAGGATCACCACTTCGTCATCCTCGTCGTCGTCTTCGCCAACCTCGTGCACAAACACAGGTACGACTTCCTTACTCGCATACGTACGCGTGTACGTAAGTATGTAGTGTATATACGTATGTATTCAATATATATGTAGATAGTATATGTATTGGTATGTGTATGATTCGTATGTATATACATATATATATATAATGTATATTTTCAATTAGTATATACGTATTAAATAAAATATGTTAGTATGTGTATGTATTAATATATATATACACATATATATATACAAGAATACAGTATATGTTAGTAAATACATATTTGGTATATATATATATATATATATATATATATATATATATATATATATATATATATATATATATATATAGCATGGTATACGTTAGTATGTTTGTATATGGTAAATGTATTTTGGTATATGTGTATATAGTATAATTCTAAATTAACATATATTCATATGTATGTGTATTGTATAAAGTATTTCCTAGTGTATATTTTATAATTGAACATACAGTATTAATTCTATTTAGTATATAAACATATATATACGTATTGTATATCTCTCTCTCTAATATATGTTATATATATACAAAGTATTAATTTTTATTTAAAATATATATATATACACATATCTATTTTTTGTACCAAATGGATATTAATGTATATGTTAGTAGTAATATGTATAATATATATATAGGTACTAGGCGACCCAAGTGTAATTACGGATACCCTATCTTTACATTGACCTGTAACCCTGTAAATATTAATTGACTGCCATATGTACACTGACGTACTGGCGAGCCCCATACCATTTTGACTGTCTGTCTTGCACAGCAATCACAGACGCAACGCCCGTGCAAATTGACGCACATGACCCTAGTTGACTAGTGCCATACCTGGCATAGCCCCTGAGTTCAATGTATTATGATTGTGTTAGTGTAGCATCTGATGCAAATGTTAGATTTATGATATGTCTATAGGACTGTTGGATCATTCAGACGATACTCTGGAACAGGACATTTGTATTACCAGCTAAGGACCCAAGGCGAGTACATTCTCTGATAATTTCTAATTATTTGATAATTTTTATAAGTTCAGTATCTAGAAATATTACATCTGATCCTTGACACTGTGCTACACGGACTAGTATATAGATTGGATCTTCAGTCATAAGATGTTACATTGATTATCGTATTAACATTGTATACGACATTGATACTTAGACCTTGTACAGGATAGATTGGATATTGCTCGTGTATCGTGACGTGTCATGGTTGGATCCACTATACTAGTTGGGGGCAGGGGAGTAGTTAGTGAGAAATGTGATCATATCCCTCTTGTAAAAGTATAGAATCATGTTAGTGTTAATCATACTCCTCACGTATGATTAGCCAGGCCATATAGCTCTCGTACATGTTCCCAAGTCTATCACATATCGAAGCTACTATTTCAAACACTTAGAATAGTTACAGTTCTCTATTTTATATCACATACTACATCACCCGTATATGATATTGTATCTCGTTCTCTTTATTTCATATATGCACTAACTGTATCATATTGCCTATATTGCCTGTCTCTTTACATTGCATGTCTCTTTATTTTGCCATTCCATTTATTCACTGTCTTCTCTCAGTATATAGCATCATCTGTTTATTGTTTTATAGTCCTTATCAATTAAATGGAACTGTTATTTGAGATGTACTTTGCTCCTTCCTAACTTGAAATATTTTTCCAAACTATGCCTTAGAGGACTGGTGTCCGACATTTTTTGGACCACAGGGTGAGTAGCTGTAGACTTGGACTTGGTAGTTCAGTTGTGATTCTGGGAGGTCTAGCCGGATTCAATAGTTATCTAGTTAGTTCTTTTAGCAGATTATTTGGTACCGAATTTGTCTCTGGCATACTTGTTGAGACATGGATATTTGTTGAGTTAGATTATTTATATTTAGACTTTTGTTGTATTTTGTTTTATTTTGTTCGATATCTTATCGTGCTGTAGTTATGTGATTGAGTATGTTGTTCATATTATATTGTGTCATCCGTGCCTCCTTATGGAAATTGGATGCTCATGTGAGATTACGTAGATAGTATCATGACCTAAATAGCGTTCTACCGTCGATGCTGCGGCGTAGGCTAGACGTACCCACGTACTCGTGCCCCAATCCGGGTGCGGGTTATGACACATTTTTAGTGGCTGCCCATGCAGGTCAGACTTTGCAAGTTGTGCGATGTCGTGGTAGTATGACATCTCAGTTGTACTACTGTGTGCCTGCGATAGGATCTAGGACATAGAATACTAGGATGAGAGCGAATACTCAATTACAATTCCTTGAGAGATTCCTGGGATGACCCCTGAGAATCTTATTATAATTTCTAATTTAAATCATTTCCCTTATTTTCGTCCGTTCTCACTTGTTGATATTAAATTTAATTCTTGTTGATCAATTATTAAATTAAGATCTTGATTTTATTGTAGAGTTTGATTTCATATCAAGATAAATTTTATGGACTAATTTATGGTATCATGTGTAAGAAAAAGCTGTAACAATTGTTCGAGGAGTTAGTTTTGAGGATTTTATGGACTAATTAAATTAAGATCCTTACACAAAGCTGTAACAATTGTTCGAGGAGTTAGTTTTGAGGATTTATTTTAAGGATAAAATTTTATAGTAGAAAAGATATATATTAGTATATGAGTGAATGAGGTGCATGTGTAAGGATCTGTGGTTTGAGCATGATTTAGATTCCACTGCAAACTGACTTGGGTATCCATCTAGGGTTGTATTAGAGGGAGCAGTACTTAGTATGGTGTGTTGCACTTGGTGTACACTTGATTGATAAGAACAACTAGTATCAACAATTACAGTAGGTAAGAAAGCTAGCAGTGAGTGTGCTTGTAGTAGAAACTATGGTACCTAAAGGGATAGAGGTATCAAACCATGGATGCATCATTGACCTATGCAATCACAACAAGGAATATTTCTAATCTATTTATCTGTTATCCTTATTCCTTATGAATGTTGCTTCTTTAGAACTTTACTGTCTTTCCTTGATGATATCGCATTTTATTGCCTTAATTGATTCTTTTGGATCTGTCTTCAGGATGTCGCCGAAGACAAGATCTATAAGAGTGGGAGCATCAGCTTTAGAGGGGTTTGCCACCTCTCCACCTGATGGACAGACATCCGTAGTTCCTCCTACATCTCCGATGCATGTGGGAGTATCTGCACTTTTTGGGGGTCCTCCTCTCCCACCTGTTCAGAGGATTGTCGCAGCTGTGACGGACAACCTTCCTCCTCCACCGACTCCGATTTTTGGAGGTTTGCCCATTGACGGGACACAGATGTTTACTTTGATCCAGGGCATGGTAGACGCCCAGAGAGTGACAGCAGACGCTCAGCGAGTTCAAGCTGAGGCTCAGAGGGTGCAAGCAGAAGCACACCAGGCAAAAACTGAGCTGATGAGAGAGAGCATGGAGAATGCTCATCAGGTGACTCTCCAAGCTTTGGAGAGAGTAGCATAATACCAGCAGTTTCCTAGCCAGCAATAACAGCAAAGGTTAGGCACTATAGTGGACTTCAAGAGGATGATGCCTTGAGATTTCAAGGGTATTGAAGGGATACTCTACGGTGATGACTGGCTTGAGGACATAGAGAGGAGCCTGCGATTGGCCCAGATTCCGGAGAGCTTACGGATAGAGGCGGCCGGCAGTCAGATGTTCGATATCGTACTCAAGTGGTATCGCACAGAGCCGAGACTTACAGTATAAGGACTTACTTGGAAGACCTTCAAGGAGCTCTTCAAAGAGATGTTCTTCTCCGACGTGGCATTGGGAACCTTGGAAAGTCAGTTTCATGACTTGGTCCAAGTAAACATGTCAGTCGACGAGTACGCTGCAAAATTCTGTCGATTGAGCCATTTTGCATCGTCTATGATTCGGGACCCAGGAGATCGAGCCCAGAAATTTAGAAAGGGGCTGACGAGAGATATTAGGTCGCACACTTTTGGTCGTCGTACCGCTACCTTTAAGGATATCTTGATGGATGCCCAGATTGCAGAAGAGGATCTGGATTTCAGGCCTAAGAGGAGTCACAATATTTTTGGAGATATGAATGGTAGCGCAGGACCGGCCAAGCATCCCCATATTCAGCAACAGCCGTGGGCATTTCAGTATCAACTACAGTACCAGGCACAAGTTCATATTCAGCAACAGCCGTAGGCGTTTCAGTATCAACAGCAGTACCAGGCACCAGTTCATATTCAGCAATAGCCATGGGCGTTTCAGCATCAACAGCAGTACCAAGCACCAGTTCGTGTTCAGCAGGATCAGCAGCAGCCTCCAAGAGAGACACAGCAGACTTGTCATTTCTGTAAGAAGCTAGGTCACCTTTGGGAGAGCTGTAGAATAAGGCTAGGACTTTATTTGCACTGCGGTATTGTGGGACATCGAGTAAGGGATTGTCTTCGAGTTTCTTATCTTCCCGGCCAGCGCATAGCTCCAAATTATAGAGATCCAGTTAGGCTACCTGTGGAAACGTATATTGCCCAGCACCCGCGAAGGAAACCACCCCAGCAGGGCGGGGCATTTGCGATAACGGTCGAGGAGACCGATACTGCAGGTAATGTGTTAGCAGGTTTTGTTCTTCCTTCCTTCTATTCCTTTCTATTTTGATTGATTGACTGATTCCCTAGTACCGTAGTTTGTATGCATAATTTTTTTGTTAGAATGTAGTTAGTAGTACACCCTGACAGAGGCTGCAATACCATGACAAAAGACACCATGATCGTACATATTTTTCTTAGATTGCATGTTGAATGACTGTAGGTAGAATTTTTGTAGACTGTGATTATTGGGGGTTTGACCATAGTAGAGTTAATGAAGAGGTTATGACTTGACAAGAGAGACAAGATGCTTAAATTTTGAGGATAAGTATTAATTTAAATAAAGAGTTAAGGATTTAATATAGCAAAATTGATGGATCATTGATTTTATCAAGATTGTGATATGATTAAATTATCATTAAAATTCGAGGATAATCCCGACGATACTCTGGATCAGGACATTGGTATTACCAGCTAAGGACCCAAGGCGAGTACATTCTCTGATAATTTCAAATTATTTGATAATTCTATAAATTCAGTATCTAGAAATGTTACATCTGATCCTTGACACTGTGCTACACGAACTAGTATATAGATTGGATCTGCAGTCATGAGATGTTATATTGATTATCGTATTGACATTGTACACGACATTGATACTTAGACCTCGTACATGATAGATTGGATATGACTCGTGTATCGTGATGTGTCATGGTTGGATCCACTATACTAGTTGGGGGCGGGGGAGTAGTTAGTGACAAATGTGATCATATCCCTCTTGTACAAGTATAGAATCATGTTAGTGTTAATCATACTCCTCACGTATGATTAGCCAGGCCATATAGCTCTCGTACATGTTCCCAAGTCGATCATATATCGAAGCTACTATTTCAAACACTTAGAATAGTTACGGTTCTCTATTTTAGATCATATACTACATCACCCGTATATGATATTGTATCTCGTTCTCTTTATTTCATATATGCACTGACTATATCATATTGCCTATATTGCCTGTCTCTTTACATTGCCTGTCTCTTTATTTTGCCATTGCATTTATTCACTGTCTTCTCTTAGTATATAGCATCATCTTTTTATTGTTTTATAGTCCTTATCAATTAAATAGAACTGTTATTTGAGATGTACTTTGCTCCTTCCTGACTGGAAATATTTTTCCAGACTATGCCTTAGAGGACTGATGTCCGACATTTTATGGACCACAGGGTGAGTAGCTGCAGACTTGGACTTGGTATTTCAGTTGTGATTCTGGGAGGTCTAGCCGGAATCACTAGTTATCTAGTTAGTTCTTTTAGCAGATTATTTGGTACCAGATTTGTCTCCGGCATACTTGTTGAGACATGGATATTTGTTGAGTTAGATTATTTATATTTAGACTTGTGTTGTATTTTATTTTATTTTTTTTGATATCTTATCGTGCTGTAGTTATGCGATTGAGTATGTCGTTCATATTATATTGTGTCATTCGTGCCTCCTTATGGAGATTGGATGCTCGTGTGAGATTGCGTAGATAGTATCATGACCTAGACAGCGTTCTACTACCGATGTTGTGGCGTAGGCTGGACGTACCCACGTACTCGTGCCCCAATCTAGGTGCGGGTCGTGACATGAACGTACCTACGTACTCGTGCTCGATCATCCTAGTGCGGGTCGTGACAACGTAAACATGAAAGTCTAATTCGGGAATATCATGTTTATAATGGTGTTTAACACGGTTTAACTTAGTTTTTTTATAATTTTATTATAGTTTTTACCTATGCCAACGAAGGAAAAGTAGGTTACATACCCATTTTATGTGCGTTGTTCAGTCACGAACACCACATAATTCTTCAGCGTCTCTGGTGAGTACGACAATAACTAAGGAAGAACATAGCAAGAAAATATATGGAAAAGTGTAAGGAACTTCTTGGAAAGGTTCATATATACAAGGAGAAGTGATTGGAATTGGTTTTACTATCAAATTAGGGTGTGCACAGCAATACACAAGCTTCTAGTGCACAATATACAGTAGTACCCTAAGCTTATGTTCGGCCAGAAATGGTTTGTTTGAGAGAGAAAAATGAGAAGAAATGAGAGGAGAAAGAGTATCGGGCTGTAGGTGAGGGTTTGAGGGAGTTGTAGGCTGAATTTTAGGGGTGTAGAAGGAGTGGAGAGGTCATTATATAACTACAAAGGGATGGGGATAATTCTTGGCCGTGAGCAGACTATGGGGGGTTGTTGTTGTGTTAGGGTGGTATGGTGCAACAAAAGTTGCTCCTAATGACTTGGGTTTGGTCTACATACATCCATGTATATGTGGAGATTTGTTTTGGTTGGATTTTAATAGCCTAATCTAATCCTCGTCCAACTTGGCTAGGTTGAAATCGAACCAACAAGATTTCACGTAACCCATTTATAGATTGCATTATATATATATATATATATATATATATATATATATATATATATATATATATATTTGAATCATACACACAAGTATTTATATATAACAATTAATTATGATATAATAATGATACTATTTAGTAAATTTCTAATAGAATGTTTAGGGGTGGGGCTTTATAATATCGGATGGTAATGTCCAACTTGTGCATGGTAGGCTCGACCGGCAGTGGGTAGTATGGATCCGAGATGGTTCTACAGGGACGGTGTTCGAGGGAGCGAGCTTGTCAATGGTTGGAGGATTCGATGAGTTTGTTGGTGGTCGGGACGTGTCAACGTTGGTGGAGCATGGGTTCAATGGCAGTGACGAGAGCAAAGGTAGGTGTTGGCGTCGGTGCAGAGCCGATTCTTTACTGCTGCCATTGATGGCTTGCTTGCACTTGGCTTATTTGAAGACGATGATGACTCGGCTTCGCATCTGTACATTGGCATCACCTATCGCAGCTTGCAGCGTCGATAGAAAACTTGTCATCTAGGTTAGGCATTTGATGCTCGGCAGGAAAAAAGGTTTCTCACCAAGCCAAGCGTCTTGGATTGCAAGAGAAGAAGGTGAGATGTAGAGGTGCCCTAGTTTAGCTACTTTCAACGCCGCCGAGAGGTGTGCTCAACGTGACAACGCATACACATGTAGCGATGACGACGATACAAGTTGAAATTAAGTCGGTCTCACGGTGGAGAGGTTAGTTGTTTGGGTCCTCTTGCCAGTCTTCCATGGTGGAGGCCGATTGCTACTCATAGAGGAAGTTGATTGTCACGACCCGCACCCGGTGTAAGGATACAAGTCGAAAACAACGTTGAGTCTACGCCGCAGAATCGGCGGTAGAACATTGTCTAGATAATTTATCTACAAATATAATGAACCACGAAAATGATAATATACTCAATCACAGAACTAAGATGGAAATGAGCACGAATCAGATAAAGAATAGAATAGTCACAATACAACTCATGAGTCTAAAATAATACATTAATGAGTCTGAAGAAGTATAGAAATAATGTTGGAGACAAATCTAGTACAAAGAATACTGCGAAGCTACAACTCCTGGGTCAACCGTCTCAGTTGGGATAAGTCCCTCCTGAGCCAGGGTCTCAGAATCTAAACCCACAACATCCTGGGGTCCATAATAGGTAGGGTACCACTCCTCAGTGTCATCTAGAAAAAATATCCAGTTAGGAAAGGAGCAGAGTACATCTCTAACAGCAGTTCTAATCAATGATAAAAACTATGTAACGGTAAATAGCTGTGGATAAACAAGATGCACAATAGATACAATAGATATATATACAATAAGGAAATACTAGAAATAAATACAATAATAAACAATATGCCCATGAACAAGAATACTAATGACTAAGTGTGTGAGTACTAGCTTAACATGTGATCCGCTTGGGCAAGATGCAATACGGTCTGGCTAATCATACGTGCGGTGTATGATCAATACTATTCAGTAATCAGTACTTGATACAATAGGGACATTGATCACATATCTATACTAATACTCTCCACCCCCGACTGGTATAATAGATCCAACCACGGTATGCTATGGCACGAGATTTCCCAAGAAGATAGCTAGTCTTCCCGATAATCGGTGTCTGTACATATACAAGATAACCAATGAAATAAAACTTGCACTATATACATCATATACCAAGGAATAACATCTCATAACGAGATCCGAATATACCAATCCCTGTAACCATAGTGTCAAGAGAACACGGATATCTATACTAGATATAATGAACATAGAGGATATCATAAATGAGAAACTATCAGAGAATATACTCGCCTAAAGTCCAATGAATAGTCTCACAGATGTCTGACTCGGTGCCTCAAAGACCTAGATATGGAATACAACATTAATACAAGATTCCGAAAAGAGAATAAGTTAAACTAGTCAACTTCTAGGTTAATAAGTCAATTCTAAGTCAAAAGTCAACTATGGTCAACTCTAAGTCAACTATGGTCAACTATGGTCAATCCAAGGTCAACTATCTTGTTCTAGGTTGTACAAGTCTAATACAAAAATCTTGGGTCAAGATATTAAAATCTAAGTCATAAAAACCACATCTTAAAAATATTTGGATACCGTATCTCCAGATACGTAAATTCCAAGGTAAACATCACAATACATATATATCAAACAATTATGTATAATAATATAGAATATCAATTACACATAAAATAGGAACCATGGTTTTGAACCAACTTGGTATCCCAAAAATAACTACCATCTTGATACCCAAACCCCGTATCTTGAGTATCCCACTTACCTTAGTTTCCACAAGGTAATACCCAATACCTTGATATACTAAATACCCTCATATATAATTTATAAATATATACTAATATTATACAAATAAGAAATATAGCAATAATAGTATATTATCTCAATATTAATACATATATATATATATACATATATATATATATATATATATATATATATATATACATATATATATATATATATATATATATATATATATAGTATATAAACACATATATATAATAATCTGCCTAACTGTCGCTGAAAACAGTGTTGAAAAACACTGATACGCTGAAACAAGGCTTTTGGTGACAGTTCTGGCCATCACTGAAGCCGCCGTTGCTGCTGTTGTTGGAATCTGCACTGCTGCTACTGCTTTGGTGACATTTTGCAACCGTCACCATTCTCGCTGTCGCTGCTGCTGCATTAAGTTTCCCGTTGCTGCTGTATTAATGACAGCGGCTGCTATCATTAATAGCCCGCCACTGCTATAGCGGCTGCTGCTGTATTAATGACAGTGGCTACTGTCATTAATACCTCCGTCGCTAAAAAACTAAAATATATATATATAATATATATAAAACACATATATATATATATATATATATATATATATATATATATATATATATATATATATCTAACATATATATATATATATATATATATATATATATATCTAACATATATATATATATATATATATATATATATATATATATAATAACTATACATACCGTCTCCTATTATTATGTACATATTTAATATAGCAACAACACACACATACAACATATATAATAAATATACATCCATACATATATATATAAATAATCATATATAACTAAAAATAATCTTATTACTTAATTAAACATACACATATATTTTATAAAAACATATTCATATATTTATATCCCTAACATATATTATAACATATATACTAATGCATGTAGAAGAAAGCAACATAATATATATTCTATTGGTACATATATAATACATAGATCTATCATACAATAAACACTACAATAAATATACCATAATACATATATAATAAATATATATATATATAGACAATTATAATTTAAGAATTAAAGCACAATTAATTAGATCTACACATAAATACACAACACATGGTAAGTATCACACCGTATCCCACTAGATCTAGGATACATATGCGACACAAGTCCACCACACATCCAATTGCACCCAGAAGGACACAAGCAAGTCACATATAATATTTATGAACAAAACAAAGTGTCAAATATAGATCTATGTGTCCGTGTCAAAATACGACATGTACAAAATCCCGTGGCGACGAAAAATCCCCAAAACAATACGTATCACCAAATTATTGGGATATGACCTACACGTACCCAATTGTGGACATGACACTAGCCCCAAACACAAAAACACATGCCAAATTGATCTATAGGATCAATTGACACACACAACAAATGTCATTCTCGAAATTCTCCTAAAATTGGCACAAAAAGTACCATAACTTTCTCAAAAGGCCTCCTATGAACACAAAACCAAATCCTATGGGTAGTATATGCATATGGGTTAATTTTTCATGATTAAATCTCAGATTTAGAAGTTATTTTATGGAAAAAAAATTGAATTATACCTATTGGGAGATGGATTCCCAATAAAACCTTTAATTAAGATAAAATTGCCTCCAACTTGTAGATCCTTGCTTCTCTTTGTAGATTCTTGTTCCTCCTTCTAGATCCTTGCTTCTCAAGTCTCTAATGGTGATTTAAGAATGAATTGGAATTAATTTGGTAGGAAAATGAAGTAGAAATGAAGGAAATTTGGTAGTGAAAAATTGTAGATCTAGATTTGGAATGAAAAAGAGGAGAGAGAAATTTCTCCCTCTTTTTAAATAGGCCGGCCCCTATTCCCCTCCCTCAAGTAATCATGTAATATCTATTGTACCCCTTGGGGCCTCTCATGAAGAAATAAGTAAGGAAGGAAGCTTCTAGTCCAATGATTTAATTAATTTAATCCATCTCCTTAACAATGGGCTTTCTAAATGGGCCCAGTTTAACTAATTAATTCATGTTGGTCAATGGGTCTAAGCTAAACTAGTTAGGTCCACCAACACAAGTCCAAATTAAATAATTAAAATCTAACAACAATTAAATAATACCACAAATAATTATTTAACAAGCACAATAATTAATTAAATAGGAAATTACTAAAATATCCTTTCCTAGAAAATATGGTAGTGACAAGTCTACCCTCCTTAAAGAAAATTCATCCTCGAAATTCAACGACGAAAACTACCCCCAAAAAATAACAGAACAGAACTAAAAAATCATAAGTAAATATGAAAGAGCATAACAATGAACAGAACATAACTAGAAAATAACATACCTCACAAGGTACAAACAAATATGGATAACGCTCTCGCATTTTATCCTCTCTCTCCCAGGTAGACTCCCCCGGAGAGTGATGCCTCCATGCGACGCTCACCAAAGGAATAGTCTGGTTCCTCAGCATCTTCTCTCTCCGATCAAAAATTTCAACTGGCTGCTCTAGATAGCTAAGAGTAGGGCCCACCTCTATCTCCGAGTGATCCAATACATGACTAGGATCTGCCACGTATCGTCTCAACTTTGACACATAAAACATATTGTGCCCTCCCTCCAATACAGGTGGCAAGTCTAGTCTATAAGCAACTGCACCGACCCTCTCTAAAATAGTGAAAGGTCCGACGAATCGCGGACTAAGCTTTCCGCCTCCACAGAAGTGAATTGTGCCTCGTGTCGAAGAAATCCTCAGAAACACCAAACTACCCACCTAGAACAAAATACTACCTTAAAAACTTAATTTATAACAAACAACCAAGAACAAACACAAAAGAAATATCTAAACTATACCTCGAACTCCAAAGGTCTCCGATGGCTATCGGCCCAATACCGCTATCTGTCCTACACCACTCGAAGTCTGTCTCTGATCAACGGAACCTTCTCTGCTGTATCCATAACCATCTCTGGCCCAAGCAAAACTCCTTCTCCAACATCGTCCCAAGACAAATGAGTACAACACCTTTGACCATACAGAGCTTCAAAAGGTGACATCTCTATACTAGCCTGGTAACTGTTGTTGTAAGCAAACTCTACCAAATAGAGATAGTCCTCCCAAGAATCCCCGAAATCTAGTACACAAGTGCGCAACATATCCTCGAGAGTCTGAATAGTCCTCTCTGACTGCCCATCTGTCTGGAGATGATATACAGTACTGAACCTGAGTTGAGTGTCCAAACTCTCCTGCAAACTCCTCCAGAAATGAGAAGTAAAACAACTATCCCGATCTGAGACTTTGTTGACGGGAACTCCATGTATCCTAACGATATGCCTCACATACATCTCTACCAGCTTCTCCGTAGACAAACCTACCTTGAAAGGCAAGAAGTGGGCCAACTTGGTCAACCTATCAATGATGACCCAAATTGCGTCTTTCCTTCCTGGAGATCGTGGAAGTCCGGACACAAAATCTATAGTAATGGGTTCCCACTTCCACTCTAGAATAGGTAATGGCTGAAGTAAACCTCCTGGCCTCTGCCTCTCGGCTTTCACTTGCTGGCACACTAAGTATCTGGATACAAACTGTGTCACTTCCCTCTTCATGCCATACCACCACACTTTCTCGCATATCCCGATACATCTTGTTAGCACCTGGATGCATGAAATACTGAGAGCGATGCGCTTCCTGCAATACCTCCTCATGCAGCTCCCCACTAGGCACACACAATCTATCTTCATGCCTCAAAGATCCATCCTCTGCAATAGTAAAATCATCCTCCTATCCTGCTCTCACCTGAGCTCTGATACTCCTCAGAGATACATCCTCATACTGTGCTGCCTTGATCCTGTCCATCAAATCTGAGTGTATCTGCAATCCCCACATCTGCATAGCATAACCAGGAACAATCACCTCAATGCCCAAGCTCTCTAAGTCCTCCAACAAATATCGATCCTGCGTCAAGAACATAGCTACCGGATACCTGCTCAAAGCATCGGTAACTACATTAGCTTTCCTAGGATGATATTGCAAAAAGATATCAAAATCCTTTATCAGTTCCAACCACCGACGCTTTCTCATGTTCAACTCCTTCTGCGTGAAAACTTACTTCAAGCTTTTGTGGTCTGTGAAGATCTCCACACGCTCTCCGTACAAATAATGTTTCCACAACTTCAGAGCGAATATGACTGCTGCCAATTCCAAATCATGGGTAGGATAGTTCTTTCATGAAATAGTGAAACCTGGATGCATAGGCAATCACTTTCCCATGCTGCTGAAGAACACAACCCAAACCCTTCCCCGATGCATCACTATAAATAGTAAAACCTCCGGACCCTGATGGCAACGTCAAAATAGGAGCAGACGTCAACCTCTTCTTCAACTCCTCAAAAGCAACCTGGCAATCCTCCGTCCAAACAAACTCCACATCCTTCCTTGTGAGTTTAGTCATCGGCTCGGTAATTCTCAAAAAATCTTGCATAAACTTTCTATAGTAGCCTGCCAATCCCAAGAAACTCCTGATCTCTGCTAACGAACTCGGGGTCTTCCAAGATTCCACTACTGAAATCTTCTTCAGATCCACTGAAATACCATCACCAGTCACAACATGCCCCAAGAACTCTACCTTGTCCAAGAAAAATTTACACTTGGACAACTTCCCATACAGCTTCTCCTTTCTCAGCACATCCAACATAATCCTCAAATGCTCCTCATACTCCTCTGGTGTCCTCGAGTATATGAGTATGTCGTCGATGAACACCACCACGAACTTATCAAGGTACTGGTGGAACAACTTGTTTATCAAGTTCATAAATATCGCTGGTGCATTAGTCAAACCAAACGGTATCACCATAAACTCGTACTGACCATACCGAGTTCTAAAAGCAGTCTTCGGTATGTCCCCCGGCTTCACCTTCACCTTATGGTAGCCTGATGTTTAATATAATATAAACGAGAAACGATTTAATGAATGCGAAAAACGATTTAATGAATGCGAAAAACGAGGTCTTGTACGAAGACCCGCCCTTTTTTTATGTTTACAAACAAGATTGTACAAATTTGATCCTACACGAGGATGTCTAAGTACAATTTATTTAATCTGGGTCAATATTGCTATAGGTGTCTGATCTGCAGTCGATCACTTTAGCCCTTGGACCACACGATGTTTGAAGAAGTGTCGTGGAAGACAGGTAGCAGCTTCGAGGGTTGCTGAAGAGGGTGGATGCCCGATGCCAAAATCGTCGATCCCTTCTCTTTGCCTGAGCTCTGGACTCTTCTCTCTCTCTCTCTCTCTCTCTCCCCTCCAATTTGTCGACCTTGTTCCTCATTGATAGAGGTCTATATTTATAGAGTTTTAGTGACAGTGACCACTCAATCGATGTAAAAACCAAGTAGTGGAAAGTACAACACCCTTTTATACAACGGTTAAAGTAACCAAAGCCTGCATATAGATGATCCTTTGAATAAGCGTGTGACGCGGGTCCAACTAAGGGACAAAATGTGTATAATCGCTATGAAGATCACGGCGTAAAAGCTACGTAGGTAGGTATCCATCGTGTAGAAGAGGTTGGCATAGAAGCCAAATATCTGTCACAATGGCATAGAAGCCAAATAGTTTTCAAACCGGCATACAAGCCGAAATAGGTGTAGAAGCCGAGCGGTCATAAAGGCCGAGTAGGCGTAGAAGCTGAGTGGTCATAGAGGCCGAGTAGGCATAGAAGCCGAGTGGTCATGAAGGCTGAGTAGGCGTAGAAGCCGAGCGGGCACCGAAGCTGAATAGGTGCAGAAGCCGCTGCGTAACATGTCAGAGTGATGATGTGGACGTCTTTAGCCAGAATTATGGCTCTTGGAGATATAATCAAATCCCCAGCATTAATTGTGGAGATTTGCCATCATCCGGTGCATTAAATGCAGAGGCGTGTTTTGAAGGTCTGTCACTTAGCCTGCGCATGGTGCAGAGACGTGTCTCAAGCATCTGTCAGTATTCGACACATTAATTGGCAGAGACGTGCCTTGAGAAACTGTCACCGCTCTATGCATAAAAAATACAAAGACGAGACTTGAGGGCCTGTCACCGCCCTGTGCATAAAAATACAGAGACGTGTCTCGAGTCCCGTACGGGGTGCAGCTTTTGACGTCGCAGGTGGTTTGTCTTCCGTAGAGCGTAAGGGGCTCTCATCTGCCTGTGTAAAACTAGGCAGCGTATTCCTCTGTGTACGTAAAAGCGATTTACGTAAGGAAGATAGCAGTAAATGACAGTCTGGGTTGCAGTGCTGCACCATCATCATAGCCGTCACCTGGGTAGTCGAGCAGTATCCCTTTGTCAGAAGTCGAGACGTCAGGTTCACTGCAGGATCTGACAGGTTTATTACAGGCTTTGACAGGTTCATTGCAAGGTCTGACAGGTTTACTTCGGAGAATACGAAGCATCCCTCGTACACTTCAATGCTGCACTGAAAGAGGATGAGTTTTACGCCATATAGGCGACGAAGCCCCTGTTTATGCTGAAGCAGCCTGGACGTACTGTCCTACATGGATGGTCCTTGAGCCTATATTCTACGCTGTGCTTTGGCGGAGAAGCTCTGTTTGCACGTTTGAAGGCTCTGAAGTCCTCTGTTTACGCTGCTTTGCATCAATATGCTGCATAGAGCTTCCAGCGTATTTTTTATGCTTGTACACCTGATCTCAAATCTATCTTAGAAAATACCTTTGCACCACTCAACTGATCAAACAGATCATCAATCCGTGGTAAAGGATACTTATTCTTGATAGTAAGATTATTCAAAGCACTGTAATCAATGCACATACGCACCGATCCATACTTGTTCGGTAAAAATAATACCGGGGCTCCCTATGATGAAGAACTCGATCTGATAAACCCCTTATCCTGCAATTCATCCACCTATTTCTTTAGCTCGGCCAGCTCGCTGTTCTTTACTTTATAGACATGCTGCAAAATTGGTTCTGCACCAGGCACCAAGTCTATAGAAAATTCAGCATCTCGATCTGGCGGCAATCCTGGCAATTTCTCAGGAAACACATCCAAGAACTCTGTTATCACCGGATGTGGTAACTCCTTGTCTTCCACCATAGCTCCACAAATAATGCCTTCCCCCTGCTTTGCAGCTCCTCTAGCAAACTCGAACTCTGGCTCTCCTGGCGGACCAAATAAAACTCTACCTTCTCTACAATCTATGCTGGTACGGTGCCTACTCAACCTATCCATCCCGAGTATAATTTCATAGCTCCGAAGTAGCATTAAAAGTTGACACGTACTCAACTCCCAGCCTCCCAAAGTAACTCTCTAATCCTTGCAAATATCATTAACCAGGATAATGCCTCCCCCAGTCATGATCTTGCAAGTCCTAAGCAAAGAATAAGCTACCAAACCATGCTTCAGAGCAAAAGAAATAGATACAAAACTATGGGAAGCACCACTATCAAACAAAGATAAAGCTGGAATGGAATCAAGAAGAATAGAACCTGCGATGACATCTCCGGTGTGTTTATCCTCCTCGACGGTTATAGCAAACGCTCGTCCCTGCAGAGCACCTCCTTGCTGTTGATACGGGATAAAACATTGATGCTGTATCGGAAGTGGTCCCCTCGGCTGTGTTGCAGGTGGTCTCATATGTGCCCTCGGAGCTGAAGCTCCTCCCTGAAATGCACGACGAGGGCACTCCCTCGATTGATGCCCTTCAGTACCACAATACAAACAAAATCCTAGCCTCCTCCTGTAAACTTTCTAGATATGGCTGGGCTTCTTGCAGTAGTTGCATGGAGCTTGCTGTAACTGTCTCTACTGCTGAGATGCCTGGTGAAAAGGTGCTCTAGCTGGTGTCTGGTTCTGCTATGGCTGCCGGAAAGGTCTGGACTGGAAATAAGAACGTTTGGCAGATACTACACTGCCGTTGGCCCCCAGAAAAGAATTACGGTATCTCTTGGGCTTCAAACCCAACTCCCGCTCAACCTTGCGTGCCTTCCCAAGTATCTCCGAGTATGTCTCATAAAAAGACGGAATAAGAATCTTCACTTCTCCAATTTAGACCCTTACGGAAACTAATAGCTCCCACCTCTGGCTCTCTCACCAGATACTCTGCAAATCGGCTCAACCTGTCAAACTTTGCAGCGTACTCCACTACAGACATGCTGCCTTGAATGAGACTCTCAATCTGTCTCCCCAAGTCCAGCCTGTCTGCCCGGCAAAAAACTTCTTCTTGAAAAGGTCCTTGAATATCTCCCAAGATTGTCCTGCGTCCACCAGAACCGGCTCATTCCTGAACCAAGTACGAGCGACGTCGAACAGTTGAAGTCCTACCGCCTCAACCTTCAGATCCTCAGAAAGAGGGGATACCCTCATAAGACGCTTAATGTCCTCAAGCCAATCATCAGCATAGACGATGCCCTCCATCCCCTTGAAAACCCTAGGCTCCAGTTTCTTGAAGTCCTGAATGTTGCCTGGCCGAAGCTGAGCAACATGAGGAATATCCTGCTACAGGATCAAAACTCCTCTCTCGACTACAGCGCAAGCAAGCTGATGAGCACTCTCAATGCCCTGTCGTAGAACGTCGGTCTGCCTCTGATGTGCCTCTGACTGAGCCCTCTGTGCCTCGAGCATCTCACAAAACAGTATAAACTTCTGTGACGCCTTTGCTGGCACAGGAGGTGGAGGTGGAAGCCCCTCAAATACAGCTGGCACAGTCCTCTGAGTTGGTGGTGGACCTCCGAAAGCAGCTGACACTCCAATCACCAGAAAAGTGACTGGTACAGGCCCTCGGGATATCGCAGACCTCTCAGAAGCTTCTCTTCCCTGCTGCGATCTAGTCTTAGGCGGCATCTGAGACAAAGCGGAAGAAAGAATCAATATGGCCCAAGATGTAAGACTTTTAAGGAAAGGACAAATTTAGAGATCAAATATCAATATCAAAGGAGAATAGTTGAATCAAAAGAATTTTCCTAGGTGTGATTGAGTATCTCAGCCTATATCCTATATCCAATCGCAAGCTCACTGTAGTACAACTAAATTATAGTACTACCATGACATCACATACTTTGTGAAGCTTGACATGCATGGGCCACCACCAAAAATATGTCACGATCCGCACCCAGTGTAAGAGTACAAGTCGGAAACAACGCCCAGCCTATGCCGCAGAATCGACGGTAGAACGCTGTCTAGATAATCTATCTAACAATATAATGAACCACCAAAATGATAATATACTCAATCACAGAACTAAGAAGATGGGTCAATGCCCAGTTTTGTATCCTTCCGCCACTGATCATCTTCTTGGAAGAAGAGGAAGACCATCACCAACGTGAGAACCTGTCAGAACAGCTCCTCGGTACGATCTTCAGACGATGATGAGGAAGCCCTTTGTAGACGGGGTTTCCCTCAGATGTAATCATGAAAATGAAGAAAGAAAACCCTTGTAGACTGAATTTCCCTCATATGTAATCATGACTTTAAACTTTAATAAAATCATCTTTCTTCTTCATATGAACATCTTGCCATACTTTGCTGTGAAGTCTGAATGTGTGCAGCTTCGACATGTCTGATTCTTTACGCTGACTCTGTTTAGAAAGAGTGCTAGGTCCTGTCCTGTCTTTTACGCATAACTAGGGATGCGTAGAAAGCCGCTTTTGCATTCGAGTGTTCGAACTGTCCTGCTGTTAGGAGTGAGGAACCGCATAGAATCCTGAACCGTTACTCCTGATAGACAGAATTTTATTGTTCAGACATCATCTTCAAGAATAATTTCTCGGAAATCCCTTGGAACAGGGTGAGAAATGGCTGTCAAACTGATTTGCCCTCTTGGTAGATGAAACGTTCAGACTGGAGTCTGGATGAACTTCAAATTGACCCATGAAGAAGAGTAATTTTTTAATGTTTGAACTCTGTATACTTCGGGTACTTGGAATATCTTGAGGTCAAGAAGGAGTATCTTCTCTGTGAACTCCTGTAATTGACCGCTTTGAGGATCGTTCAGATGTTCGCGTACTCTGGCCTTCATATCTTTCAGATGTGCGGGAAGTCATGGAGCACAAAATCATATGTTAGCAGCCTCTGAGCGTAAACTAAACACCATCTAGCATGAAATCATAGACTTTGTAGTTCCTGAGTGTGAAGTCGTAGGTTTGTAGCCTCTCGAGCATAAAAGATACCGAGCACAAAGGCATCCGGGCGTAAAACCCGACTTGTAGCTGTCGAACAAAAAGTTGTAGATTCGTAGCCGTCGAGCCTAGAAAGCTCTTTAGCGTAGAACTGTGGATTTGTTGCTTCTGAAAAGAAAATTTTTCCGAGCGTGAAGTCGTGGATCCGTCGGCTCCAAGCGTAAACTAAGCGCCACCGAGCGTGAGATCATCGATTTGGTACCTGCTGAGCGTGAAGTCGTAGGTCTGTAGCCTCTCGAGCATAAAAGCTACCGAGCACAAAGGCATCCGGGCGTAAAACCATAGACTTATAGCTTGCGAGCGTAAAACCGTAGGTCTGTAGCTGTCGAGCGTAGAAAGCTCCTTAGCGTAGAAACCACGAACCTGCTTTGCGCAAAAAACTTTTTGAATTCGTCGACTGTCCGCCTTCTCTGAAAATAGGCTGACGTGGAACCCAATCATATCCGAATATTAATTAGGAGATTTGGTTTGGGGTCCGAGGAGTCCATCCGAACTCTATATATATCCCAAGTTTCTGAGAGAAAAACTTTCCATCCGTCTTCTGCGAGAGAAAGCTTTCGACTGTTCGAGTTCTGTTTCTTCTTTGAGTCTTCAAAGTCTCCAGTAATGGCTTCGAAACAAACCTCCTCAGCTAAGGGAAAGAAGGTTGATTCCTTTTCTCGTTCTTCGACCCAAGCGAGAGAGTCTCTGGTTGGACAAGGTGAACTTCGTTCTGAGCGGAGCATCCCGCCGACGAGTAGTGCACCCGGCCTGGAAGGTAGAGCTTTTAGGAAGGAGAGAATGACTGAAAATCCTTCGCACACGTTGAACGTGACCGCACTAGGTCGTCTTCTGTGCTGATAGCCTCTTTGAGGAAGATGATGCACGAAGACGTTTCATCTTTTTATGCCCACATTCCTAATGTGTCAGCGTAAAAACTCTATTTTTTCTACAGTCGAGCGTAAAAGCTTTGACCGCCGAAAACTTGGTGTACACCATTAAAATTTGAGTTTTATGCTTGTGGATGGAAATCCTGGCGTAAAGCTTAATTTAATCAATCTGGCATAAAGCACAGACCGTATACTGCCAATCTTGACTTTTACGTTAAGGAAATGGATTCCAGCGTAAAGATTCAAGTTTTACCGTCTCGGCGTAGAGCACGGACTGTTGATCGGATGTTGCAAGTCCCAAAATGTCTAGTTTTAGGAACTGACGTATTTCTTTTGTACTTTCACAGTTAACTTGCATGAGTCTCCGCTAGCTGAAGTGATGGGCTCTGCCGCCGGGATGCTGCACTCCAACTATCTGGAGGATCTGTCGCACGTGACATTTTCTATCTCCGGGCCCCAATATCTCGAAGGAAGGGCAATTCTGATATCGGCTCAGGGCGAGCGAATGCTGCTGAGCATGATCAACGGGGAGCCCCTAACGTACGTAGATGGGGAGCAATACCTGAAGCCGGCTTTTCTCTTCGGGGATATGATCGATAAGCAGTCCCAGACAAAGCCTAAGAGAGAACTCTAGGTTTTCCCTGCCGTTGATTTGGTCTTGTATCTGCCCAGTATGCCGAGAGACTACCCCATCTCGGCCTTCTTCCATGCTATGCATCCCAGGAAGATGTCATGGACGCTGACCCCCAATCTTCACGGCAAGCCAAGGAAGATCTTTCATCTGAGAGGAGCTGACCAGGGGTTATTTGTTAGCCGCCCTTCTGGCTCTGTGACGCTGTTCAGGGGGCTGTACCCGGGCAGTGTCCCGAGTGAAGACAGTTTGGTGATCCAGCCGGTCCAGTTACCGACTTTCTGTAATAATTTTATGGGGCGTGGGGGAGTATACCCTAAGGTGAACCCTCGATATGGCGGGTGGATCACCCCTTTAAACCTTCAATGGGCTTGTTTAGTTGATTGGGCCTTGAAGTATTTCCAGACCGAGTTGGAGAACATTGGTCTATTTGCAGTTGTGAGCGCTACCGGTGTTGGGTTACCTCCTAACCCTAACCTGTTCTTGGCACTGATGGAGCAATATATTTTGCTCACCAGGACTTTTGCCACTCCTCTGGGGGAGTTTGGATTGGCCCTGCAATAGATGGCTGAGATCTCAAGACTGCCGATGGGGGATACTCCATACGAAGAGTATGTTCCCATGAACCGGGAGCTTGGAGGTTCAGACCCTCGGGTAGTGGAGGTCTATCAGGAGCTGATGTGCCACTACCTCGCCTCTACCGCTTTTTATGATGAGCCCTCAGATTTGGCTCACATCAGTAAATGGACGTCTTATCTTTTTTTCCACCGATCTAGGACTGCTAAGCCGGAGAAGGTATTGGAGGGCAAGGATCTGCCCGTGAATCGCCTGAGTGCGCTTAATGCTCAGGTAGTTGACGATCTCATAGTGGATGCTGGTGCCCCGTACCGGTTCCTTGACGAAGGGACGGGGAAGTATCCTGAAGGCACTAAGGCCTATAGTTATTTGAGGCGCTGTCGCAGGCCTCTGTCCAGGGAGGCTCAACTGGATGGCTTCCTCTCTATATGGCTGCGCCGAGTAGTACTGCCTGGTGTCGCATCTGCGGACCGCATTCACCGCAATATGCTGTGGCCTGCAGTGCGTCTAGTATTCGGGGCAAGACTGGGCTTGCTCCCTGCCATTGTGTGCAGTATACAAGCTGGCCTGAGGGCATGACTGACGGGCTGCTCGTCGATGAAGTTCGGCGTGATAGCTTCCCCAGGATAGAATTACCTTACCTGTACTTAGTGGGGTGGCTAATTCTTCATAACCCCCGGGTGATGTCTCCCGGTTCCGGCAGTAGTTCTGGGGGTAGTTTCTTGTTGAACTATCGGAAGTTTTCCTGAAACGTGAACACAGTTATAGACTGTCGACGAGCGCTAGGCTTCAGTCATAGTTGGAAGCTTTTCTGTACCGTCCCTCTTGTACATCGTAATTAGTCGGGGATTAGGCTCGAGGATTCGGGTAGTGAGAAGACCATTCTTTCTCCCGAAGTTTTTAATTGGTTGGTCTGTATTAGACTATCCCATCTGCTGTACAGAAGCGAAGATCTTTGCTTCTTGGAGCCCTACTTGCCCAGTCGGTTTGCCCGGCAGTTTGGGTATGATCAGTTGCACATGGGCAACGCCGTCACCAGCTTCAGGTCCAGAGGTGGACTCGTTGATGGAGCGAGGGGATGGCGATATTTTATCATTGGCTGTACTGGGGCAATTTTTATTGTGCCCGTCATTACACTCTCCACGGAGCTGCGCATGCTGCATTCGTATGCCCAGTTCTATGTGGCAACGAACACCTTCCATCGTGATTTTGATATGTAGGGAAGCTTTAGGGTGCCCTCTTCCAAGCCTGGGGGAAGAGTTAAAGTCCCCTCGGTTTCTTTCGACGAGGGTGAGTCCGTTACCCCGGATGAGCCTCTGGTGTCGGTCCCTAGGGGTAAAGTACCTCCGCCTGCAGGGGCTTTGGCAGTTCTTGGGAAGCGAAGGGCTCCTGTTCACAAGGAGACTTCCCCTCGTAAGAGAAGAAGAAGACGGTAAATCGTTCTCTTCGAATTCCCGGCATTGATGCTCCTGGAGGCGAGCTCGCATCTCCCCGTGTTGGGGACGATTCTTTGATTGGAGGTTTCTCGCCTTTTAGAGAGGGACCTTCTACAGTTCTGGCTGGTGGTGCCGGGGAATCTCAGCTAGACACTAGTGTCGCGGCTATTGCTTTAGGTAGTGGAGCGAGGTCGCCTTCGGGGCTGAGTATAATAAAGTTTCGTATACCTCTAGCCGGATCGGCATCGGGAGGGACTTCTGCCGTGCCTGCGAGGATACCTAGCGTGATTCCTGCCGAGGAGCCTCGGTTAGATTTGGAGGAGGACTTGGAAGACTATCTGTCAGCTTCTGTGAGCAGACCCCCTTCCCCAGGTATGACAGCTTGCCTAGCATCATTAAGAAATAATTTAGCTGTACAGGCTGCGGATGCGACATATATGCCGAAGGTCCCGGGAAATGTCGTCTTCACGCCTTTTCTTTTAGGAAAGTTAACATTATGCTGACATTAACTTCCTTTTGTCCTCTTTTCAGGAGAAGACCTCTTTGGGGAGGGCAGTGTAGATGCGTCCTTTGGCTCTGGCGGCGACACGGAGGTACCCGATTTTGAAGAGGAGACATTTTTGGGGGCTTGCCTGTTATGTTTTAACAGCATGTCGTCTTTGGTGAAAGTGATGTTTGGGACCACCTCCATCACACTGTGGCATTGGGGACTTGCTGCAGGTTCTTCGTCGGGGGACTTGAGTTAGGTCAAGTATGTATCCCCCTGTACCAATGCCTCACATAGGGCTAGACGAGTGTCTTGGGAGAGCCTGAGTAGCTCGAAGATGGACAACCTGGCCGGGGTATTAGCCAGTTGGGCCAAGATGTCGAAGTTGTACGGCTTCTCTAAACCTTTGTTTTGAATGTTTTTTACAAGTTTATCGAAGCGCACTTCTTTTTGCTTCCCTTTGTCCGCCGAAGTTGGTCTCGAAGGACCGGCCTCTGGTACGGCGGGCTCTGGTTCCGCAGGCTTGGCAGCTGAAGCGTCTGCAGGTGCTTCTTCTTGACTCGCTCCGTAGTCCCTGAGGTAAGCCTTCCCTGAACGGGTCGCTGTGGCCAAAAACTCGTCTTTGTCTGATGTCGAAGAAGTCACAACCATATGGCATGGCTTGTATTTGGAGTTCTTCCTGGACTTAGCTTTAGTAGCATTAGTCTCTTCTTCGAGCTCCGATACCAAGTCTGGGTGAACCCACATAATCTCGCCTCTCTTGGTAGTTAGGGGTAACAGGTCATAATTTTGACCCCTAGCCGGAGAGAGATTAACGATGTCCATCGTTGTCCGGGAAATAGGTGTAACACCGTCCGGTACTTCTTAGGGATGCAGATTGCCAAATTACAGAGAGATCATGTTGGCCGTGACCGTCTTCTCGCTATTGCGCAGGGTGATGGCTTTAGCATCGATCAGCTCTTGGATCTTCCTTTTCAGTATGTAACACACCATTGTTGGGTGGTGTACGTATCTGTGGAAGATGCAGTACTTGGGGTTGTTGGCGTTACCGGCCTCACTAGGCCGCCTCTCCTCTGGAAGGGTAATTTTGCCACTTTTGACGAGACACTCGAATATACTCGGAATATCATCGTCGTCGAAAGAGTATACCTCTACAGGCCTGGAAGTCCCTGGTTTTGTCTGCGTGGTTGCCGCAGTCTTCTGTCTGGACGTGTTGATCGCCAGAGCTTCTTTCCCTTTGGAACTGCGAGGATGGTCGCCGTTGGAGGATGACCTCTTGCCTCTGTCAGAGGTAGAGATCATGATGCCCTTGTCACGCACCTTGCGGCTGTTGTCCTCGGCGGCTACCGCTGAGATGATGAACGAGGGCCAATCATGGAACTGATATGGTCCTGTGAACACCGAGATTACGGGAAGAAGGTTCTTCCTGCAAATATCAACCAATGCTGAGTCTGGAACTCCTGGAGGCATCTGTAAGGTGGCTTGGTGAAAATGTTTGACGAAGGTGCGAACGTCCTCCTTCTCCCTCTGCTTGACTTCGATGAGAGAGGACATAGACATGTCCATTCCTCCCTCGTAGAATCGTGTGAAGAATAAAGCTTTGATGTCTTCAAAGGAAGTAATACAGTTGTCCGCCAGGCTACGGTACCACTGGTAAGCTACTCCTGAGAGACAGCCCTTGAATACCCGGGTGAGGAGGGCATCATTCCCTTATAGCAACACCGTCATCATACTAAAATAGTTCATGTACTGACTTGGTGATGTTTTTCCCTCGAACAGGACCATGGTCTGAGGTTTGTACCTCGGAGGAAAAGGGACCTCTTCCCAGATAGCTGGGTATGGCTGGTTGATTCCCAATTTCTTGAGCTGATCTTTTTGCTTCAAGGCGTCAAATTAGGCTTTCAACTCCCGTACTGCTTGCATCGGGTTTTCAGCTGGTAGCGAGACCACGGAATGGTGCAGAGTTGGTTGTATCGTGACTCTCGCGGGAGGTAGTACATTCTCCGAATGAGGTAGTGAAGGACAAGCTGATTCTTGATCTTGAGCAGGCTCTTGGATCATGTTGGACGGTGGTAGATCCACCCCCATACGTATCTGAGTAGGCGGGACCGATGTTTGAGCCATAGCAGCCGCCTGTTGAGTTAGCATCATTTGGTGCATATTCTCCATCATGGACTGCATTTGCTTTAGAGATGTCTCTAGTGTAGTAATGCGTTGCTCAGCGTTCCCTGATGGCGAGGCTTCCTCGTATTCATCTCCAACTGCATAAACTCCCATCTCCCTGGGCGTCATTGAAGGATAAGTATAGGTTGCTGCAGAAGTTGACTTTATACTCTCAGTATCTGATTCGGGAGACTGGCGACCCCCAGCATCGGAATCAGAAGAGCACAAGGTCAGTTGTCGTTGTCTTGAACGAGTGTTCGAGAATACCCCGGCTTCGGTGTCCCTAAGGAGCATGTTGAATTTTCTTCGGCTCGGAGTTCTAGAGGACGGACGTCTTGAGTCTGAGCTTTCTCCAGGTATATGTGAAGCAATGTTCAAAGATGCATGTGCGGGCTCTTCTTCTAGGAAAGATGGAGAGTAGCTCAGTCAATCAAAAATCGGTCATTTTTCTTTAGAACAGCAACAATTAATCACAATCCTGTGACTATTACAACAGTGCTTGCTAGGAGGCGTAATAGCCATGCTGGGGGATCCCCTCTCCTTGCGCTTCCGGATTAGATATTTGCGCAGGTCAGGAGGAGTTGCAGAAGAAGAAGATGATGGCTTATTCCTTCTGTTCCCATTGGTGGGCATGCGGATGATGGGAGTCATAGTCTTCGCTGTACCACCCATATACAATAGGTTGGCCATCTGGGTGGCGGATAATCCCCGGGGAAGGTGTCTTTCCGCAACTAGAGCTTTCTTTACGCTTAGGGACTTTGCCTGGCGTAATTTGGAGCTTAGCTCAGGTTGGCGTAAAGCTGAGGATGTTCTTAGGCGGCCATCAGCGTCTTGCGTAATTCGGAGGGCGTGCAGATCGTTCCCTTGCTGGCGTAAAGGCCGAGAAGTTCAGTGGTCCGCCGCTCACTTTCCCTTGCGGAGATCACAGGGATCATCTGGTTCTCCGTAGAGGTCAGATGTTGTTTTATGCGCGGAGCGTGTCTTATACTTCTGATTCGGCGCTGAGGCTTTATCAGAAGTTTTGTCTATTCCGCCATGGACGGGAGACTGAATTTCACACGCAAAGCGCGGAGTATACTTCTGGGTTAGCGCTGAGGCATTACCAAAAGTTTTGTCTGTTCCGCCAGGGACGGGAGACTGAATTTCACGTGCAGAGCGCGGAGTATACTTCTGGGTTAGCGCTGAGGCATTGCCAAAAGTTTTGTCGGTTCTGTCAGAGACAGGCGACTGAATTTTATGCGTAGGGCGCGAAGGGAGCAAGGCTACAACCTCATTGGTCGGAGAGATCGGAGAGATCGGACAGTCCACAGGAACGGTAGAGGATGTCTTGGGCATCCAGACCTTACACAGCTTTCTGTTGTTTTGGTGAGAGAGTGAATGAGAGCTACCCTTTGTCCGAAGCATATCTTCGTAGGCAGATTGGTCGAACTGGACGACCAGTGTCTTCTTCACGGATCCCACGGATACCGTATCGTTTTGAGCAATAGCTTCCTCATCATAAGAGAAAGATGTCCCCAGCAGAGTCGCCATCTTGTTTAGGATAATATAAATGAGATCTTGTATGAAGACCCGCCCTTCTTTTATGTTTACAAACAAGATTGTACAAATTTGATCCTACGCGAGGATGTCTAAGTACAATTTATTTAATCTGGGTGAATATTTCTATAGGTGTCTGATCTGCAATCGATCACTTTAGCCCTTGGACCACACGATGTTTAAAGAAGTATCATGGAAGACAGGTAGCAGCTTCGAGGGTTGCTGAAGAGGGTGGATGCCCGATGCCAAAGTCGTCGATCCCTTCTCTTTGCCTGAGCTCTGGACTCTTCTCTCTCTCTCTCTCTCTCTCTCTCTCTCGACCCTCCAATTTGTCGACCTTGTTCCTCATTGATAGAGGTCTCTATTTATAGAGTTTTAGTGACAGTGACCACTCAATCGGTGTAAAAACCAAGTAGTGGAAAGTACAACACCCTTTTACACAACAGTTAAAATAACCAAAGCCTGCGTATAAATGATCCTTTGAATGAGCGTGTGACGCGGGTCCAACTAAGCGACAAAATGCGTATAATCGCTACGAAGATCACGGCGTAAAAGCCACGTAGGTAGGTATCCATCGTGTAGAAGAGGTTGGCATAGAAGCCAAATGTCTGTCACCATGGCATAGAAGCCAAATAGTTATCAAACCGGCATAGAAGCCGAAATAGGCGTAGAAGCCGAGCGGTCATAAAGGCCGAGTAGGCGTAGAAGCCAAGTGGTCATAGAGGCCGAGTAGGCGTAGAAGCCGAGTGGTCATAAAGGCCGAGTAGGCGTAGAAGCCGAGCGGGTACCGAAGCTGAATAGGTGCAGAAGCCGCTGCGTAACGTGCCAGAGTGATGATGTGGACGTCTTTAGCCGGAATTATGGCTCTTGGAGATATAATCAAATCTCCAGCATTAATTATGGAGATTTGCCATTATCCGATGCATTAAACGCAGAGGCGTGTTTTGAAGGTCTGTCACTTGGCCTGCGCATGGTGCAAAGACGTGTCTCAGGCATCTGTCAGTATTCGGCGCATTAATTGGCAGAGACGTGCCTTGAGAAACTGTCACCGCTCTGTGCATAAAAAATACAGAGACGTGCCTTGAGGGCCTGTCACCGCCCTATGCATAAAAATGCAGAGACGTGTCTCGAGTCCCGTATGGGGTACAGCTTTTGACGTGGCAAGAGGTTTGTCTTTCGCGGAGCGTAAGGGGCTCTCATCTGCCTGTGTAAAACTAGGCAGCGTATTCCTCTGTGTACGTAAAATCGGTTTACGCAAGGGAGATGGCAGTAAATGATAGTCTGGGTTGCAGTACTGCGCCATCATCATAGCCGTCGCCTGGGTAGTCGAGCAGTATCCCTTTGTCAGAAGTCGAGACGTCAGGTTCACTGCAGGATCTGACAGGTTCATTGCAGGCTTTGATAGGTTCATTGCAGGGTCTGACAGGTTTACTTCGAAGAATACGAAGCGTCCCTCGTACACTTCAATGATGCACTGAAAGAGAATGAGTTTTACGCCATATAGGCGACGAAGCCCCTGTTTATGCTGAAGCATCCTGGACGTACTGTCCTACGCGGATGGTCCTTGAGCCTGTATTCTACACTGTGCTTTGGCGGAGAAGCTCTGTTTGTACGTTTGAAGGCTCTGAAGTCCTCTGTTTATGCTGCTTTACATCAATATGCTGCGTAGAGCTTTCAGTGTATTTTTCATGCTTCTACACCTGATCTCAAATCTATCTTAGAAAACACCTTCGTACCACTCAACTGATCAAACAGATCATCAATCCGTGGCAAAGGATACTTATTCTTGATAGTGAGATTATTCAAAGCCCTGTAATCAATGCACATACGCACTGATCCATCCTTCTTCGGTAAAAACAATATCGGGGCTCGCCATGGTGAAGAACTCGATCTGATAAACCCTTTATCCTGCAATTCGTCCACTTATTTCTTTAGCTCGGCCAGCTCGCTGTTGTTTACTCTATGGACATGCTGCAAAATTGGTTCTGCATCTGGCACCAAGTCTATAGAAAATTCAGCATCTCGATCTGGCGACAATCCTGGCAATTCTACAGGAAATACATCCAAGAACTCTGCTATCACCGGATGTGGTAACTCCTTGTCTTCCACAATAGCTCCACAAATAATGCATTCCCCCTGCTCTGCAGCTCCACTAGCAAACTCGAACTCTGGCTCTCCTGGCGGACCAAATAAAACTCTACCTTCTCTGCAATCTACGCTGGCACGGTGCCTACTCAACCTATCCATCCCGAGTACAATTTTATAGCTCGGAAGTGGCATTACAAGTAGACACGTACTTAACTCCCGGCATCCCAAAGTAACTCTTTAATCCTTGCAAATATCATTAACCAGGATAATGCCTCCCCCAGTCATGATCTTGCAAGTCCTAAGCAAAGAATAAGCTACCAAACCATGCTTCAGAGCAAAAGAAACAGATATAAAACTATGGGAAGCACCACTATCAAACAAAGATAAAGCTGGAATGGAATCAAGAAGAATAGAACCTGCGATGACATCTCCGGTGGGTTTATCCTCCTCGACGATCATAGCAAACGCTCGTCCCTGCCGAGCACCTCCCTGCTGTTGATGCTGGACAAAACGTTGATGATGTATCGGAAGCGGTCCCCTCGACTGTGTTGTAGGTGGTCTCGTATGTGCCCTCGGAGCTGAAACTGCTCCCTGAACTGCACGACGAGGGCACTCCCTCGATTGATGCCCTTTAGTACCACAATACAAACAAACTCCTAGCCTTCTCCTGCAAACTTTCTAGATATGGCCGGGCTTCTTGCAGTAGTTGCATGGAACTTGCTGTAACTGTCTCTGTTGCTGAGGTGCCTGGTGAAAAGGTGCTCTAGCTGGAGTCTGGTTCTGCTGTGGATGCTGGAAAGGTCTAGACTGGAAATGAGGACGTTTGGCAGATACTACACTGTCATTGGCCCCCAGAAAAGAATTACGGTGTCTCTTGGGCTTCAAACCCAACTCCCGCTCAACCTTGCGTGCCTCCCCAAGTATCTCCGAGTATGTTTCATAAAAAGACGGAATAAGAATCTTCACTTCTCCAATTTAGACCCTCACGGAAACGAATAGCTCCCACCTCCGGCTCTCTCACCAGATACTCTACAAATCGGCTCAACCTGCCGAACTCTGCAGCGTACTCCTGTACAGACATGCTGCCTGGAATAAACTCTCAAACTGTCTCCTCAAGTCCAGCCTGTCTCCCCGAGCAAAAAACTTCTTGAAAAGGTCCTTGAATACCTCCCAAGATTGTCCTACATCCACCAGAACCGGCTCATTCCTGAACCAAGTACGAGCGACGTCGAACAGATAAAGTCCTACCGCCTCAACCTTCAGATCCTCAGAAAGACGGGATACCCTCATAAGATGCTTAATGTCCTCAAGCCAATCATCAGCATAGACGATACCCTTCGTCCCCTTGAAAACCCTAGGCTCCAGTTTCTTGAAGTCCTGAATGTTGCCTGGCCGAAGCTGAGCAACCTGAGGAATATCCTGCTACAGGATCAGAACTCCTCTCTCGACTACAGCACGAGCAAGCTGATGAGCACTCTCAATGCCCTGCCGTAGAACGTCGGTCTGCCTCTGATGTGCCTCTGACTGAGCCCTCTGTGCCTCGAGTATCTCACGAAACAGTGTAAACTTCTGTGATGCCTTTGCTGGCATAGGAGGTGGAGGTGGAAACCCCTCAAATTCAGCTGGCACAGTCCTCTGAGTTGGTGGTGAACCTTTGAAAGCAGCTGACACTCCAATCACCGAAAAAGTGACTGGTGCAGGCCCTCGGGATGTCGCAGACCGCTCAGAAGCTTCTCTCCCCTGCTGCGATCTAGTCTTAGGCGGCATCCTGAGACAAAGCGAAAAAAAGAATCAATATGGCCCAAGATGTAAGACTTTTAAGGAAAGGACAGATTTAGAGATCAAATATCAATATCAAAGGAGAATAGTTGAATCAAAAGAAATTTCCTAGGTTTGATTGAGTATCTCAGCCTATATCCTATATCCTATCGCAAGCTCACTGTAGTACAACTAAATTATAGTACTACCATGACATCACATACTTTGTGAAGCTTAACATGCATGAGCCACAACCAAAAATATGTCACGATCTGCACCCCGTGTAAGGGTACAAGTCGGAAACAATGCCCAGCCTACGCCGCAGAATCGGCGGTAGAACTCTGTCTAGATAATCTATCTAACAATATTTTGTACCACCAAAATAATAATATACTCAATCACAGAACTAAGATAGAAATAAGCACGAATCAGATAAAGAATAGAATAGTCACAATACAACTCATGAGTCTAAAATAATACATCAATGAGTCTGAAGAAGTACAAAAATAATGCTGGAGACAAATCTAGTACAAAGAATACTACGAAGCTATAACTCCTGGGTCAACCATCTCAGTTGGGATAAGTTCCTCCTGATCCAGGGTCTCAGAATCTAAACCCATAACATCCTGGAGTCCATAATTGGTAGGGTACCACTCCTCAGTGTCATCTGGAAAAATATATCCAGTCAGGAAAGGAGCAGAGTACATCTCTAACAGCAGTTCTAATCAATGATAAAAACTATGTAACAATAATACCTGTGGATAAACAAGATACACAATAGATATAAGAGATATATATACAATAAGGAAATACTGGATATAAATACAATAATGAAGAATATGCCAGTGAACAAGAATACTAATGACTAAGTGTGTGAGTACTAACTTAACATGTGATCGTCTTGGGTAAGATGCAATGTGGCCTGGCTAATCATATGTGCGGTGTATGATCAACACTATTCAGTAATCAGTACTTGATACAATAGGGATATTGATCACATATCTATACTAATACTCCCCACCCCGACTGGTATAATAGATCCAACCACGGTATGCTATGGCACGAGATTCACCAAGAAGATAGTTAGTCTTCCCGAGAATCAATGTCTGTACATGTACAAGATAACCAATATAACAATACTTGCACCATATACACCATATACAAAGGAATAACATCTCATGACGAGATTCGGATATACCAATCCGTGTAACCATAGTGTCAAGAGAACATGGATATCTACACTAGATACAATAAACATAGAGAATATTATAAATGAGAAACTATCAGAGAATGTACTCGCCTGAAGTCCAATGAATAGTCTCACAGATGTCTGACTCGGTGCCTCGAAGACCTAGATATGGAATACAACATCAATACAAGGTTCCAAAAAGAGAATAAGTTAAACTAGTCAACTTCTAGGTCAATATGTCAATTCTAAGTCAAAAGTCAACTATGGTCAACTCTAAGTCAACTTTGGTCCACTTTGGTCAACTATGGTCAACTATGGTCAAACCAAGGTCAACTATCTAGTTCTAGGTTGCACAAGTCTAATACAAAAATCATAGGTCAAGATATTTAAATCTAAGTCATAAAAACCATATCTTAAAAATATTAGGATACCGTATCTCCAGATACGGAAATTCCAAGGTAAATATCACAATACATATATATCAAACAATTATGTATAATAATATAGAATAACAATTACACATCAAATAGGAACCATAGTTTTGAACCAACTTGGTATCCCAACAATAACCACCATCTTGATACCCAAACCCCATATCTTGAGTATTCCATTTACCTTAGATTCCACAAGGTAATACTCAATACCTTGACATACTAAATACCCTCATATATAATATATAAATATATACTAATATTATACAAATAAGAATTATAGCAATAATAGTATATTAGCTCAATATTAATACATATATATATACATATATATATATATAAATATAGTATATAAACACATATATATAATAATCTGCCTAACTGTCGCTGAAAACAGTGTTAAAAAACACTGATACGCTGAAACCCGGCTTTTAGTGACAGTTCTGGCTGTCACTGAAGCCGCCGTCGCTGTTGCTGTTGGAATATGCACTTTTGCTGCTGCTTTGGTGACGGTTTGCAACCGTCACCATTCCCGCTGTCGCTGCTGCTGCATTAAGTTTCCCGTTGCTCCTGTATTAATGACAGCGGCTGCTGTCATTAATAGTTAATGACAGTGGCTGCTGTCATTAATACCTCGGTCGCAATAAAACTAAAAAATATATATAAATATAATATATATAAAACATATATATATATATATATCTAACATATATATATATATATATATATATATATATATATATATATATATATATATATATATATCACCCAGTTAAATATAAATATATATATCTATATATATAATAACTATACATACCCTCTACTATTATTATGTACATATTTAATATAGCAACAACAGAAACATACAACATATATAATAAATATACATCCATACACACACACACACACACACATATATATATATATATATATATATATATATATATATATATATATATATATATATATATATATATATATATATATATATATATATATATATATATATAATCATATATAAATATAAATAATCTAATTACTTAATTAAACAAACACATATATTTTATAAAAACATATTCATATATTTATATCCCTAACATATATACTAAAGCATGTAGAAGAAAGCTACAAAATATATATTTTATTGGTACATATATAATACATAGATTTATGATACAATAAACACTAAAATAAATATACCATAATACATATAATATATATATATACACAATTATAATTCAAGAATTAAAGCATAATTAATTAGATCTACACATAAATACACAACAGATGGAAAGTATCACACCGTATCCCACTAGATCTAGGATACGCATGCGACACGAGTCCATCACACATCCAATTGCACCCGAAGGACACAAGCAAGTCACATATAATATTTATGAACAAAATAAAGTATCAAATATAGATCTCTGTGTCCGTGTAAAAATACGACATGTACAAAGTCCCGTGTCGGAGAAAAAACCTCCAAAATAACACGTATCACCAAATTGTTGGGATACGAGCTACATGTACCCAATTATGGACACGACACTGGCCCCAAACACATAAACACATGCCAAATTGATCTATAGGATCAATTGACACACACAATAAATGTCATTCTCGAAATTCCCCCAAAATTGGCACAAAAAGTATCATAACTTTCTCAATAGGCCTCCTATGAACACAAAACTAAATCCTATGGGTAGTATATACATATGGGTTGATTTTCCATGATTAAATCTCAAATTTAGAAGCTATTTTAAGGAAAAAAATTGAATTGTACCTATTCAGAGATGGATTCCCAATGAAACCTCCAATTGAGTTAAAATTGCCTCCAACTTGTAGATCCTTGCTCCTCTTTGTAGATCCTTGCTTTCTCCTTCTAGATCCTTGCTTCTCAAGTCTCTAATAGTGATTTGGGAAGGAATTAGAATAAATTTGGTAGGGAAATGAAGTGGGAATGAAGGAAATTTGGTAGTGGGAAATTCTAGATCTAGATTTGGAATGAAAAAGAAGAGAGAGAATTTTCTCCCTCTTTTTAAATAGGCCGGCCCCTCAAGTAATCATGTAATGTCCATTATACCCCTTGGGGCCTCTCATGAAGAAATAATTAAGGAAGGAAGCTTATAGTCCAATGATTTAATTAATTTAATCCATCTCCTTAACAATGGACTTTCTGAATGGGCTAAGTTTAACTAATTAATTCATGTTGGTCCATGTGTCCAAACTAAACTAGTTAGGTCCACTAACACAAGTCCAAATTAAATAAATAACATCTAACAATAATTAAATAATACCATAAATAATTATTTAACAAGCAAAATAATTAATTAAATAGGAAATTACTAAAATACCCTTTCCTAAAAAATGTGGTAGTGACAATGATGACGATGATGATGGAAAAGATAATATGGATAGGTAATTTGTTAGAGATGATATATGTTAGAGATGATATATGCTTTCTTTCATTAGGTTAAGTTGATAAGGGTGTATATAGAATTTATGAGAGAGAAGGATGGAATAGGTACATGCATGGATCATATTAGAGAGAATCTTTCTCTTCCTTACCTTTGTGTCCCAAAACTGGGAGATATAGAGATATGATAATACGTTGGTTTAATTTATGGGATAGGATTAACTTCATTAGGAGTTTTAATCCTCGTTGGCTTTGGTTAGTTTAATAAAGGATTAGCTTAAAGGAAACTATGAATAGCATAATAATCCAAGTTAATTCAGGATGGGTTTAAATAAAGGTACAAAATAATACACACACACACACACACACACACACACACACACATACAATTATTTTTGCTCTCGTATGCCGCTCCTAAATCCTAGCCGGTCGTCTTTGTGTTCTCCTCTTCGACCATGATGGGTCAGATTTCGACCCTCTTCACGAGTTAACTGATCCCCCCTGGATAACCAACTTTTTATTCCCTTTCCTTTTGGTCCCCCCTCTTTGAGGTTAGCTTAGGTTTTGGTTATCTAATGATCCTTTGCGAAGGCTGTTGCGAGCTCTGCCATGGAATACGGATTCTTTGATGTTCCCTTCAAGGCAATCTCCTCTTACAAAGGGATCCCTACCATTTTTTTTGAAGATGACGAAGAAGATCTATATGCCGAATCCTTGTGATTAATGCTTGTAGTCAAGTTCTCTCACACTCATCCTCTTAAAGATGTCGTTCATCGTGCGTTATCTAATTTTGAATTTGCTAAAGAAGTCCAAATCGACGTTATCGACTCCATGCACATCCTTATTAGGCCCTTTTTTGCCTCAAAATTTTCTTTCTCTCACATATAAAGATATATGGTTCCTTGCCAAAGCTCCGATACAATTATTCAAATGGACTCCTGATTTCTCTCCTCTGCATAAATTGCCTTTATCTCCAGTATGGGTTAAAATACCCAACCTTCCTCAATATCTATATGTCACGCAAACAGTCGCTCATATTGCACGGTGCATTGGCACCCCTCTCACAATGGATCGTGCCACCACTGAACTCTCCAGACCAAGTTATGCCAGAATCTTCAGAGAAGTCGACACTAGCAAGTCCCTCCCTACTCGCATTCGTCTCAACAGATCCAGAGGTAGAACCTTCATTCAAGAAATACAGTATCAATCTCAACCCCAGTTCTGTTCCAACTTCCGTTATCAAGGGCATTTACAATCTGCATGCAAACTATTGAAAGACTACACCAAAATAGGCAAAAAAATTATTCCCTCCGTAGGCAACAAATCTACCACTAAAGAGAACCCCTCGTTTATTGAACCCGCCACCACTTCAATAGTCGCACCCTCCATCATCACCTCAGTCCAAAATATCATTCACTCAGTTCTCCCTTCCCCCATATACTCTTAGCTATAGATACTACATCTCATCAAACTTATGTATCCTTCATATTAAATGCTCCCATTATATCCCTTCCTGACCCCCTTCCGGTTACCTCATCCAACGTTACTCACACCCCTCCTATCAACGCACTCATCTCATCAACCCTTCATCTATCTCCTACTATCCCCTAGTAGCAGGTACTATAAACCCACTACTTGACTCCCCGGTATCCCAATGGCAACCCTCCTCTCGATAACTCATATATCCCTACTCCTTCCCTTTCTCCTCCAAATACTATACATACATCTCATTCTAACAGTAGCTCTCCCCAACCCAACCCAGTCCACCCAACCCCAACTCAACCTACCTTGTCATCTCCTCGGCTCCCATTCACCCCATATTCATCTACCTTTCCTGTAGAAGCACAAAAAGTAAGTCTCGGATGGATGGTATAGTTTTCTATAAGTAAATTCCACAGTAGAAGAATAGCAAACTTTCTACTTGTTTCAAAAAAAGACGCACATTCTCTTACTTTGGCATACTTTCCATTAATTTCAGAGGATGGTGCACTATTCAGAGAGTAAAAAAATGATGCACATTTTCATACTTTGGGATTTCATCGTAAAGATTTGAGGTTTCAGGAACTCGGTGAGCTACTAAAAAATTGGCCAATGCTTGGCCTTTGACTACCTTCTGCGGAACGAATACAATGTGGTATGGCGATAATAGTATTACCCATGTGGCTAGGCGAGAGTTGAGCACTCTGGGCTTAGTCATAAGAACCCTGAGAGGGTTAACTCGCGAGATCACATGGATTGTTTGCCCGGCTACGTAATGTCAAGTCTTCTGGATAGTAAAGACTAGAGCCAGACACTCTTTCTCAACGGGGCTGTATATATGCTCCGCTCTGACCATAATTCTGCGGAGATAATAGATGGCTTGTTAATGACTTGTATCACTTTTCTGGGATAGTAGAGAATATTGGTTATAGGTATTAACTAAGGTAATATTGATTAGAATATTTAAGGCTTGGTCAAGTTATTGATGTTACTAAGGTAAATTAGATAGTAGTATAACTAGTACATGATAATATATATTAGTTAGTGATATTATATATATATATAACTTATATATTGATTCTTGGGAGATATGGTATCTTGGTATCTAGTATTAGCTAGTATAGCTAATATCTCTAAGATATTGACCTAGAAATCTAGTTATAGACTAGTTTGACCTATCTTGACCAAGTTTGACTTAGAGTTGACCTAGTTTGGCTATTTCAACCTAGTTGGACCTAGTATTGACTTAGAGACCTAGTTTTAAACTAGTTTAACATGTTTATAATCCTATAACCCAGTTTTAGCATAGAATTTTATATATAGGTCTATGAGGCACTGATACAAACACAGTTTGATATTCATTGCTCTAGAACACAGGTGAGTACATTCTCTGATAGTTTTTATTATTTGATATTTACTATGATTCATGTTTATATTATTTCTTTACCTGCTTTCCGGCATGCTGGATACACAGATTGGTATTGTATGGATTCATTGCCTTGAGATACGTAGTTTTTGGCCTATTGACTTTTTTGGACTAATGGATTACTAGACTAATGTATTTTTGGCCTATTGACATTTTCTGGGCTATTGAGATTCTTCGTGTCGGAACATGGATCCATGAGTACTAGTTGAGCAAAAAATACATCGGAGACGTGTGAACATAACCTTTCTATCTCATGGCCTTAATAGAATAATAACGCCACACACGAAAAGTGTGGCTTGCCAGATTTTACTCCATAATCGTTCACATGTCAACTTGGTATTTCAAAATACTAGTTTAGATACAGTCTTTTCTGGATTACTCTATACATGTTGGTTGCATATTTACATGACAGGTTTACTAGTTTTTCACATATATGTTTGTATTTACATACTTATATGTTCTTCCTTTTTTTGCTTTTCATTGCTTCTTTATTTGTCAGCTTATTCTATTTTGTACCCTGCCTCTTTATTATCTGCTCATCTAGTATTACATCACTATTTACGGTTTTATAGTCTTTGTCAATTAATTGGAACTGCTATTGGGTTGTACTTCGCTCCAATCCTAACTGGATATATTTTCAGATGATTGGTTAGAGGAGATGTATCCCACCTATTATGGGCCAAAGGATGGCGAGTCAGTTGAGATAGCACCCGTAGAGCATGTTGAGCTATAGCCAGCTATTGAGGGGACTTTGCTAGTTCTTTATTATATTATATATGTCTCGGTTAGATATTTTGGCATGTATTACATTTAAGACTATTGTGTTATGCTTAGGCTATTGGACTTAGATTATATTGTGACTCTGTGTTTTATTTCTCGGTCTAGAGTCGCTTGTAATATTTCTTCATAATCAGTAAAGAGCTTTTTTCTTGTTCTACTTTTGTTTACCCTTATTCTGCTGCTTGGGGACTATCTGTGTGACTCTGTGGATTAGCTTTAAAATTGGTCATTTTAGTGTCTTGCCTTATATGGGCGCAACTTAGGCTCGCAAGACATCACACCCAAGTGAGGTCGTTCGGCCATGCGGGTATAAAAGCATGGAAAATCTCTACCATGTCCAAAGTGATCCATCATCATGAACCAAAGTGATCCAGCACCATGCGCTAATAGCCTAAGAAGTGTCCTCATGTGCCCGCAGCGCCATGCTCCACTACTCCTCTAGTGTTCCCATGTACCAGCAGTGTCGTGCGCCACTAGTATCTTAGTGTTCCCATGAGCCAAGTAGCACTATAAGCTACTATTGCTCAAGTAATTTCCATGCACTAGGCGGACATACTCCCAGGGTGCAATCAAAGTTGACAATGACACATGTCACAAGTATTATGGGCATCAGTAACCCTAAATCTCGAGTGACCATATGGCAGCTTATGGCAGCATGCATCTCTAATTGCAACATGCGCTACTACATGTGTCACGCCCCAGTCCCAAAATATATGGAACCAGGCCACGTGGCAATAGCCAGCTGACACGTCTCCGAGGATATCCCAATTTAATGGATCCACGAAGAGTGCTACGCTGTCCTATGATACTAACATGTCCAATATCAGTCAATAACAGGTAAACTAATCTCATCCACAATACAAAGAGCAAGAAACACTAAATAAAATGCTGGTTAATAAATACCAGTCTCAAGGTATCATAGTACAACTAATGATGTCTGGTGGGAACAAACCCACTACTATGACGAAATAAAGTACTAAAATGAGATATAAAGAAATGGCTATGGCATCAGCTGAGAGGATAATGATGCCCTCCATCTAGGCTAAAGGCCTACCAACTGGTCACGAAAACTCTGACGGCTGCACCTCCAACTCCTCGGCTGAAGCGAATCTCGTCTCCTGTCCTGGGCCGTATACTGTGGGGTAGTAAGCCTCGTCTAAATCTGGAAAGGTACCAGGTCCTCAGAGGAACGTAACAAGATACAAGAAAACAATATGCTATATATAAATACTGAATAAAATAAATACAATAAGGGTGTGCTAGCCATCTAAGTGAATGCAATGTGAGGTCAACTCTGATGCGTATGAGTAGGCGTAGGCATAGCGTCCATACTCCGAAGAAAATGACATCTGTACAGTATATCGTCCATATCGCTCCGAAGAACGTGGCATCAGTATAAAAGAAAACTCATTGGACCCGGGTTCCTCCGAACTACGGCTCCAATGTGTGTATCCCATACGCCTCCTAGTTGTCCTCCCCGCCCAATAGAGATACGCAAGTCGACTACTCGACGTACATACCATGAATCTATATGCCAAGTCACTAAATTATATCCTGACTACATGCTAGCCGTGATATAGGATGTACGCAACGATAGCTAGTCGAGTGCGCATGCCCGCATCCCAATATGAATGTATCTCAGTGTGCGTGTAAGGTGTCAAGTCTCAGACAATCACAGAGTATCGTCCAATGGGTTGAGTCTGCTAAGATCTAAGTCCATCTATACTAATCATCGACATAACCGTCGAATGCAACCGAGACAACTCGGACGCGCACAGTTGTACAAACAACAAGAATACAATACAACATATGCATATTTAAATTAGACAGTAAATATAGCAAGGTATCTTGCCTGTATCCGGAAGCTGTGAATGCCAAAAGCTGGTTCCTGCGATGTCTCCTGGCTGATCCAAAGGTCCTAAACACAAAAATATAATATAACAATCTAACATCAGACACTAACATACATAAGTAATTATGGCGTTGCTCCTGGATATTGTTACAGGTTTACTGCTGACCGATTACAGCATCACAGGTGCACGTAGCTAGGGTGTACCCATGTTCTATCTTTGGTCAACGTTTTCCTTGTGACAATAATTATCGGTTTATGGTTGACAACTATTTCTGCTCTGCACGAAAACATGTCCTTGGTTTCATATTCAACCATACTTGGTTTATGTCCAGTGTCCGAATGAGATACTGGACCTAGATGACAGGTCTAAATTAAGTTATTCGATGGTTATTAGATGAGTTCTAACCCTGGTTAATTGTCATGCCATTTTATATAAAGATTAGGGTTAATAATATTGTGTCCAAGAATCCAACTCTCAATTTTGACGACACAATACTCACATATGAATATGATACTAGGGGGAAGGAGTATAGGCGTTACCTAGCGGCTGGGCGAGGTTCTTCAGCGTAGTCGTCTTCCGATGGGTGGCGGTGCTCCGGTCAGCAGCCGACGAGCAAGGCAGCGGTGGCAGCGGCTCACAGCAGCGACTGCGGGTGATCGCAGCAGCAGCGCAGCGCTGGGCGGCGGCAGCGGCCTGTCTGGCGGGTCGGTTGGCCGGTCTGTCGGCGTCAGGCAGAGCGGGGGTGGTGTATGGCGGCAGCAGTCGGTCGGGGTAATGGCTGAGGGCAGGCGGTCGGGTAATGGCTGATGGTGGGCGGTCGGGTAATGGCTGAGGGTGGTGGGGTGGCGGCTAGTTGTGGTCTGGCCGGAACTAGGGGAGGGGTCGGCTAGGGTTTGTAGAGGGTGGTGATGGTTTTCTCTAGGGTTTCAAGGAAGGAACTTCATATATATATACATATGGAGAAGTTTGTGGGCTGATCTTGGCTTGGGCTTGTCTGGTCTCATTGAGATGGGCTGGTCCAATGGGAATGAGTATTGGTGGGCTGAATAAGTGTTGCTTGAGGTGAACCTAGCCTTAATTAAAAATTTAACTAACAGTTTAACTAGATAATTCATCGTGTATTTAAACATTAGAAGCTATATTATGAGTGGTACACCTGTGTCGTGGCATACAGGTTTGAGGTAGACTGATACCTAAAATTTGGGTTTGGGTTGGGGTTCTACTCAGTAAGGTAATTGATTAAATTCATATTTTTAGACGAGGGGGTTTACAATCTACCCTCCTTAGAGCATTTCGTCCTCGAAATTAAAACATACGTAAGGTAAGAGCTAATGACTGAAAAGGAAATTCTAACGCGTACCTAGTCCTTCGAAGAGATGGGGATAACGTTGACGAATATCTACCTCGCGTTCCCAAGTCGACTCGCCTGGTGCATGATACCTCCATGCGACACGAACTAGGGAAATGGTCTGCCCTCGTAATACCTTCTCACTTCTGTCTAGAATCTCCACAGGCTCCTCTTGGTATGATAAGCTCGGCCCGACTGTGATCTCGGAATGGTCAAGCACGTGACTAGGATCCGATATGTACCTCCTTAATTGAGATACATGGAAGACGTCGTGGACTCCTTCCAAGGTCTGCGGTAATGCTAATCTGTAAGCAACCTCTCCGACGCGTTCTAAGATGTCGAATGGTCCGATGTACCTCGGACTCAGCTTCCCTCTGCCTCCGAATCTAATAGTCCCTCGAGTAGGTGAGATTCGTAAGAATACGTGATCTCCTACCTGAAACTCTAAGGGTCGACGATGTGCATTCGCCCAATGCTTCTGTCGGTCTTGTGCTGCTCGAAGGTATCCTTGGATCTTCTTTATCTTCTCTACCGTCCGAACAACCATCTCTGGTCCGAGAATCTGTCGCTCGCCTATATCACTCCAGCATACTGGAGAACGACACTTCCTGCCATACAACGCTTCATAGGGAGCCATTTGAATGCTCGCTTGATAGCTGTTGTTGTAGGAAAACTCGACCAAATGTAGGTGGTCCTCCCATGATCCTCCGAAGTCAAGCATGCACGCTCTCAACATGTCTTCTAACGTCTGAATGGTGCGCTCCGACTGGCCATCTGTTTGGGGGTGATACGCTGTGCTAAACTTTAGGCGAGTACCAAGGCTCTCCTGTATACTCCGCCAAAAGTAAGACGTAAATCTCATATCCCTGTCAGACACAATGCTAACTGGCACTCCATGTAGACGCACAATCTCCCTCATGTACATATCTGCTAAAGCCTCCGTCGATTGTCCCACTCTAAAGGGTAAAAAGTGTGCGGACTTGGTGAGTCTATCCACGATTACCCATACTGCATTGCGCCCACTAGGACTCCTCGGGAAGCCTGTAACAAAGTCCATAGTGATATGCTCCCATTTCCACTCCGGTATAGGAAGCGGTTGAAGCAATCCTGCAGATCTCTGGTGCTCGGCCTTGACTTGCTGACACACCAGGCACTTGGCCACAAAACGTGCTATCTCTCTCTTCATTCTGTGCCACCAGTAGTACTGTCTTAGATCTCTGTACATCTTCGTGCCTCCTGGATGAATGGAATAGGTGGAACTGTGTGCCTCTGACATCAATTCTTGCCGAAGTTCTCCATTTGGAACATAGAGACGATCTCCGCATCTCAGTGTTCCGTCTTCATGTATCCGCAGTCCTATCTGTAATCCAGCCTCTGTCCTCTGTCTGAGCCTCTAAAATCTGGCATCTGTCGGCAAGGCAGTCTTGATTCTCTCCACTAGTGTCGATTGCAATTGGAAACTCGACAACTGTCTGTCTACTCCGGGTATGACAACCTCTATACCCATCTGCTCTAGATCTCTCAACAGATGTTGTTGGGTAGTTAAGAAGAATGCCATAGGTCTTCTGCTCAATGCGTCTGCTACTACGTTGGCCTTTCCCGGGTGGTACTGTAGCTCAATTTCGAAGTCTGTCATCACCTCGAGCCAACGTCTCTGCCTCTGATTAAGATCCTTCTGAGTGTAGACATATTTCAGGCTCTTATGATCCGTAAATATCTCCACTCTTTCTCCATATAGGTAATGCCTCCAAAGCTTTAAAGCAAAGATCACCGCGGCAAGTTCCAAGTCATGGGTGGGATAGTTCTTCTCATGTGTCCTCAACTGCCTAGAAGCATAAGCTACAACCTTTCCATGCTGCATCAAGACGCATCCTAATCCTTTCCCGGATGCATCGCTGTAGATTACAAATACTCCGGGTCCAGAAGGTATGGTCAAGATAGGTGCTGTAGTCAAGCGTTTTTTCAGCTCATCGAACGCCTTTTGACACTCCTCTGTCCAAGTGAACTCTTGCTCCTTACGGGTCAAGCGGGTCATTGGCTCTGCAATCTTCGCAAAGTTCTCTACGAACCTCCGGTAATATCCGGCAAGTCCTAGGAAACTCCTCACCTCTGAGACATTGGTAGGGGTTGGCCATGTCTCTACAGATGAAATCTTCGCCGGATCTACTGAGATACCGTTTCCTGAGATGACGTGTCCAAGGAAAGCGACACGATCTAGGAGAAACTCACACTTGCTCAGCTTGGCATAAAGTCTCTGTTTCCTCAGTGTCTCTAACACTAGTCTCAAGTGCTCTTCGTGCTCCTCGTGGCTCTTCGAATACACCAAAATGTCGTCGATGAAAACTACCACGAACCGGTCTAAGTATTGGTGGAATACTCTGTTCATCAAGTTCATAAATACAGCTGGCGCATTCGTCAGTCCAAAAGGCATCACTAAGAACTCGTAGTGACCATAACGAGTCCTGAATGCTGTCTTTTGAATGTCTTCTCTTCGCACCTTCACTTGATGATAACCCGATCTTAAGTCAATCTTTGTGAACACTACTGCTCCTGTCAACTGGTCGAATAAATCGTCAATCTGCGGCAGGGGGTACTTGTTCTTGATAGTCAAATCATTAAGGGCTCTGTAATCAATACACATACGTACTGTTCCATCCTTCTTAGGCACAAACAATACTGGTGCTCCCCATGGCGATGCACTAGGACGGATAAATCCCTTGCTCTGAAACTCCTCCAATTGTAGCTTCAACTCGTCTAACTCCTTCTTCGCCAATTGGTACACATTAGAAGATACCGGTGCTGCTCCTGGTACTAGCTCAATGGTGAACTCCACGTCTCTATCTGGGGGTAAGCCTGGCAATTCGTCGGGGAAAACATCCTCGAATTCTGCAACTATAGGTGGGGGCACAATCTCCATAGCCATGCAAGTCCCAGCTGTCTGTCCTACTCCTTGTTCGACGGTCCCTCGCATGTACTCGAACTCCGGTTGATCTGGTGGTCTAAAAGTGACGCTACCCTTCCGGCAGTTCAGTATGGCGTTATACTGGCTTAACCAATCCATACCTAACACAACATCAAAGTACGGCATAGGCAATACCAAGAATCGCGCCCTCATCTCTCTACCATATACGACTACCGAGCACGTTCTAATAGTGCTGGTAACCGGCACGATACCTCCTCCGGTAAGAATCTTCCAACTCCTAGGTAAGGGGGAAGTCGCTACTCTATGCATTGCTACAAATCTACTAGATATGAATGACAATGTAGCACCAGAATCAAACAATGTTGTCGCAGGTAGAGATGCGACTAAAATGGTACCTGTGATTGCCTCTCCTTCTGTTTCCTCTTCGGTGGTTGCTAAGGCAAAGGCCTGTCCCTGTCTCTGTCCTCCTGCCTGCTGTCGGGCATGATCAAACTGTGCCTGCTGTGGGGGCAAGGGTGGTCCCCTCTGGAATCCTCCGGGTGTTGGTGGACGTTGGCCTCCTGGTGGGGGTAGTATCCTCGGGGCTGGTGCTGCTGGTCTCTGTCCGGCCTGTGGGGCTGTCTTCCTGCGCTGTGGGCAGTCTCTGGCAAGGTGCTGGCTGGCTCCACAAATCATGCATGTCCCAAGTCTCTTTCGGCAGTCCTTCTCGAAGTGACCTCTCTTACCACAGAAGTGGCAAGTCGGGAGTTCCTGGTATGGATATGGTGATGCTCTCTGCTGTGTCTGCGCTCCAGGACGACGGATGGGTCCTCCTGCTCCGGGCTGGACTCTAACTGGCGTGGTCGTGCTGGAACGTCTAGATCTTCTGACAATGGCCTCCTGGATCCCTGCCTCTGCTAGGACCTCCTCATAAGAAACCCTTGCCTGTGCGGTGGTGTATCTCTGTAGCTCGAAATTGAGACCGTGGTGGAATCTCTGAGCCTTCTCTAGATCATTGGGTATCAGGACGGCTCCAAATCTGCTAAGGCGGCTAAACTCTGCATCATATGCGTCAACAGTCATATTCCCCTGTTCTAGATGTAGGAACTGGGAGTATAGGGCATTTCTGACTGTTGCTGGAAAATACTTCGTATTGAAGTACTCTAAGAACTGTTCCCAAGTCTGGTTCTTACCTACACTGCGCTCAATGGAATCCCACCAGTGATGGGCGTTGCCTTTTAGTTGGGCCCTTACTGCGGTCATCCAAAGGTCTAGTTACAGTTGTGAGGCCTCTAATAGCATCTCCGTGTTGGCGATCCAATCGGAGATCTGTTCTGCAGTCTCATTGCCTGAGAAGGTATCTGGTCCCATCTGTCGGAACCATCTAACAGTGCCACCTGTCGGGGCTGGCGGAGGTGCTGGTGCTGGTGCTGGTGTCGTGATAGGTGTCCTCTCTAGTACTGCCATCAGACTCTGTCGTAATGTCTCTGTCTGCTGCCACTGTGCTTGTATCATTGCCTGGAAGAACTGAAGCATCTGTGGCTGGCCATCTAGCTGCGGCATCTGGGGCGGATAAGGTGGAGGCGGTGGTAGTGGAATCTCTGGTTGTGCAGTAGGCGTCTCCTCAGATGTCGGCCTCTCAGTCTGCGGCATCGGTGTAACTCCTGAAGTCTGGCCCTCATAATGTTGCGTGGGGATGGTCTGGGAAGTCTGTCCTTCAGGTGGTGGTGTAGGATCGCCCTGTGGTGTCTCGTGCCAATGTATCAGTGGTGTCTGCAGCGGGTGTTGCCCTTGGGGTACCTCATCTCCTTGAGTGGTGTTATCCGGCACCGCGGCACGGGGTGCTCCTCGTCCACTGCGCAAATTCATCTTGCTGCAAGGGATAGAGCTTCATTAAAAGAGTACGAGAACAAACAAACATGATGCATATATTTAGAAGCAGTATGAAGGAAGTTCAAAGGCGAATCAAAGTGGATGAGACCTAATAATTTCTATCCTATTGCAGGCTCGCTGGGCATGTTACCATACCACAAGCGAAAAAGTAGACCTGCATGGGCCACCACTAAAACCATGTCACGCCCCAGTCCCAAAATATATGGAACCAGGCCACGTGGCAATAGCCAGCTGACACGTCTCCGAGGATATCCCAATTTAATGGATCCACGAAGAGTGCTACGCTGTCCTATGATACTAACATGTCCAATATCAGTCAATAACAGGTAAACTAATCTCATCCACAATACAAAGAGCAAGAAACACTAAATAAAATGCTGGTTAATAAATACCAGTCTCAAGGTATCATAGTACAACTAATGATGTCTGGTGGGAACAAACCCACTACTATGACGAAATAAAGTACTAAAATGAGATATAAAGAAATGGCTATGGCATCAGCTGAGAGGATAATGATGCCCTCCATCTAGGCTAAAGGCCTACCAACTGGTCACGGAAACTCTGACGGCTGCACCTCCAACTCCTCGGCTGAAGCGAATCTCGTCTCCTGTCCTGGGCCGTATACTGTGGGGTAGTAAGCCTCGTCTAAATCTGGAAAGGTACCAGGTTCTCAGAGGGACGTAACAAGATACAAGAAAACAATATGCTATATATGAATACTGAATAAAATAAATACAATAAGGGTGTGCTAGCCATCTAAGTGAATGCAATGTGAGGTCAACTCTGATGCGTATGAGTAGGCGTAGGCATAGCGTCCATACTCCGAAGAAAATGGCATCTGTACAGTATATCGTCCATATCGCTCCGAAGAACGTGGCATCAGTATAAAAGGAAACTCATTGGACCCGGGTTCCTCCGAACTACGGCTCCAATGTGTGTATCCCATACGCCTCCTAGTTGTCCTCCCCGCCCAATGGAGATACGCAAGTCGACTACTCGACGTACATACCAAGAATCTATATGCCAAGTCACTAAATTATATCCTGACTACATGCTAGCCGTGATGTAGGATGTACGCAACGATAGCTAGTCGAGTGCGCAAGCCCGCATCCCAATATGAATGTATCTCAGTGTGCGTGTAAGGTGTCAGGTCTCAGACAATCACAGAGTATCGTCCAATGGGTTGAGTCTGCTAAGATTTAAGTCCATCTATACTAATCATCGACATAACCGTCGAATGCAACCGAGACAACTCGGACGCGCACAGTTGTACAAACAACAAGAATACAATACAACATATGCATATTTAAATTAGACAGTAAATATAGCAAGGTATCTTGCCTGTATCCGGAAGCTGTGAATGCCAAAAGCTGGTTCCTGCGATGTCTCCTGGCTGATCCAAAGGTCCTAAACACAAAAATATAATATAACAATCTAACATCAGACACTAACATACATAAGTAATTATGGCGTTGCTCCTAGATATTGTTACAGGTTTACTGCTGACCGATTACAGCATCACAGGTGCACGTAGCTAGGGTGTACCCATGTTCTGTCTTTGGTCAACGTTTTCCTTGTGACAATAATTATCGGTTTATGGTTGACAACTATTTCTGCTCTGCACGGAAACATGTCCTTGGTTTCATATTCAACCATACTTGGTTTATGTCCAGTGTCCGAATGAGATACTGGACCTAGATGACAGGTCTAAATTAAGTTATTCGATGGTTATTAGATGAGTTCTAACCCTGGTTAATTGTCATGCCATTTTATATAAAGATTAGGGTTAATAATATTGTGTCCAAGAATCCAACTCTCAATTTTGACGACACAATACTCACATATGAATATGATACTAGGGGGAAGGAGTATAGGCGTTACCTAGCGGCTGGGCGAGGTTCTTCAGCGTAGTCGTCTTCCGGTGGGTGGCGGGGCTCCGGTCAGCAGCCGGCGAGCAAGGCAGCGGCGGCAGCGGCTCGCAGCAGCGACTGCGGGTGATCGCAGCAGCAGCGCAGCGCTGGGCGGCGGCAGCGGCCTGTCTGGCGGGTCGGTTGGCGGGTCTGTCGGCGTCAGGCGGAGCGGGGGTGGTGTATGGCGGCAGCAGTAGGTCGGGGTAATGGCTGAGGGCAGGCGGTCGGGTAATGGCTGATGGTGGGCGGTCGGGTAATGGCTGAGGGTGGTGGGGTGGCGGCTAGTTGTGGTCTGGCCGGAAGTAGGGGAGGGGTCGGCTAGGGTTTGTAGAGGGTGGTGATGGTTTTCTCTAGGGTTTCAAGGAAGGAACTTCATATATATATACATATGGAGAAGTTTGTGGGCTGATCTTGGCTTGGGCTTGTCTGGTCTCATTGAGATGGGCTGGTCCAATGGGAATGAGTATTGGTGGGCTGAATAAGTGTTGCTTGAGGTGAACCTAGCCTTAATTAAAAATTTAACTAACAGTTTAACTAGATAATTCATCGTGTATTTAAACATTAGAAGCTATATTATGAGTGGTACACCAGTGTCGTGGCATACAGGTTTGAGGTAGACTGATACCTAAAATTTGGGTTTGGGTTGGGGTTCTACTCAGTAAGGTAATTGATTAAATTCATATTTTTAGACGAGGGGGTTTACAACACGACAGCATGAGATGCGTGCATGCATGCCTTCTCAAGGATATAAATAGTGAGCGTTTCCCAGATGCAAAAAAGGAAGACAATATAAACAAGGACCACCATCGCGAGAATAAGAAGAAGATAGAAGTGCCAAAGCCTCGTCAACCTCATTGGTCCCAGATAATCAACGGAGTAAAAGAGCCGCGGTAGTGCTCGATCTCCAATATCACACTTTTTTAGATTTTTTTATTGTACTTAGATCCTTCTGTGTTAGGGATTTTTTGAACTATTTTTCAATTCCCAATAAATAAAAAAGTTCGTTCAACTTTACACAAATCCTTTATTTTTTGGCGATGTCGACAAAAAATGGTGACTCGGCTGGGGAAGAGCTTCTCCTCCAACGAGAAGCTGGTGACACAATTAGACATGACCAAGTTAGGTTCGACTCAGAGGATGTTGGTCATTTGCTTTGACAAACAGGCATTCAAAGACATGCTGGATCAACCAAGATCTTCATTGAGGGATGCATGACTCCACAAGACTCGCAAGATTCGAGCCGCCAAGGCCGTTGTACCGCACCTGAGATCTGTAACCGATACATTATCATTCTCCTTCGTAGATGCATATGCGGTTGACCTATATCTAGCCGACAAGTCAAGTTCTTCAACAAGGCTCGTACGACCTCACAAAGCTCGTAAGATCTAGGTTGCCAAAGCCACAACGCCAAACCTGAATTATGTCTCTGAAGAGCCTCCAACCTTCATCGCTGACGCACATGAGGTTGATACGCATCTTATCTCCATCTCTGAAGCCGGCCATGAGAAGAACAAGGTCGAACCCCGAGAGACGTGCAAACAGTGCTATCCAAGCAGGAAAAGAAGCACTGTGCCTGAATATAGGTGCATAAAGCCTGCCACGAGGAAGGTTGCCTTCTACAATAACTCGTATAGTACTAACTTGGTTTCCCTGTACTATGCGCCAAGGAGCGTTAGTTCAAGATAACCTAAACCAACACGAACCATGCATTCTCGAGTGGTTGTGCAACCAGCCCGTCAAAAGCATATGCCGCAACTTGTCAAGGTACGCTGTTGACGGAAAACTATACACGGCTAACCTAGGTGCTCATACGCCAAATGTTGGTCAACACCTAAAGCCTTTCTGAACCTGCTTGGATGCTGCAGGTGCATCTAAACCAAGTCGAGGAACAAGCAATATAAGGACATAACCATTCGCCCAGCTTGCTTGCGCACATAAAGTAGGCTCGTCTAGCAAAAGGTCTTCCATTAATGATCTGGTTGCAGTTTCTGTGAAAAAACTTTGTCCTGGAGCAAGTTCTCCGTACTCACCTCCATGCACAAGGGTTGCCCGAACGCATGAAGTGGGGGTAAAAGGGAAACTTCTATCGTCTGATTTATATAACATGATTAGTCATATGCGTAAGAAGAGGAAAGTAATTCTTGTGCACGATGTGCCCCCTCATAGATACACCTATGCCAATATTATCATCAACTGTTGTTGCTCTAAAGTACCAGTTCCTCCAGCCAGACAGTCAGTGTTCTAGCGGCTACAACCTACGATGCCAACTCGACAATGTCCTCGGAGACCTCTATATAACGAGGAGGAAATGTATGTCATCTCATGTAGCTCAATATGAAGGTCTCCTCCAATGAAGTAGATCGTAAAGAAAAGCTCACATAACCTAACGGTGTTGGTTAGCATATCGCGAAGCAGTCCGAAGGATATAAAATTAGTACCTACCGTGGGGGTGTTCCAAGGCACACGCTCGAGAACAAGGGATGGGGGTAGCTATACCTCCCCGAATGAAGCTACGACCGAAGCTAGTGGTAGCAGTCCACCAGTGTTCCAATATAATCCATCCTTTCAAGAGGACAGTGAATCTTTGCACATATAAGACAGCTTAGTTGGGGGTAGTCATACACTCCAGGATGAGCCAACAACTGAGACTAGGGGTAGTAATCCCTCCAATAATGAAAGTAATATGACACTACACACTCCCTAAGGACAATAATACTCAGACATCGAAGGCGGAAAGTGAGGCGTCCACCTTCCCGTCCACCTCTTCCCACGTGATGCCAGCATACATAGTAGGAGAGGAGCAGGATGCAGGGCCTAGTAATCAACAATGCCTTGAAACACTTGAGGCCATGATGCAGGCCTTGAGCACTTTAATGCAGACTCTGACTCACACCGTGTTGGAACTCAGAGAAAACTTTGTCCCAACACAGTCGCAATCCCCTGGACGAACAAAACCAGACCAGAGAACAAACGAACAATCTGGCATGCAAGATCCAGCTCCTCAAGTTTCAAGCAGCCAAACTGTACATCGATCCTCTATCGCACTACTACCAGACAACATCCAGGACACTCTTAGGGACTTGCGTGCCCACGTTGATGCTCGCAATAATCAATATAGACTCTAAAATCTTAGGATTCGACAACCCTATCCTTCAAAATGGGATAATATGGTGTACTTTCCCAAGTACAAGACACTATCTCTGGCTCTATTCGATGAGAAGATATCGCCCCATCAGTACATAAGATATTTCCAGTCTATAATAGGCCATTAACTTCGGGATGACACCTTACTCAACAACTTGTTCGTCGGAGCACTATATGGCATTGCTTTCGAGTGGTTTTGTAGCCTCCCGGATAAGTGCATTTTCTCCTTCGAAGACCTGAATTATCTTTTTCTCGCCCGGTTTAATAAAGGAGGGATGGATATGAATATGTCCTCACTGATGGACATCACCCAAGGTAATAAGGAACTTGCACAAAAATTATCATGCATTTCGGCAAGCAGCATTGATATACCTCCTGGTATTCTCAAATCTTCGCTAAGGGACATATGCCGAAAGAACCTTCTACTAGCAATAAGACTCTGGACGGCATCTGGCCCATTCAGTGACTGGACGATATTATCATAAGTGTCTCTACTGCATAGAAGAGCGCGAAAGATACCCGCTTATTGGTATTCTAAGATCACATCGATAAAGACACGGGGAAGCATCCTTTTAACGTTAAAAACAGTCATGACAGTAAAGGAAAGAAAGCCTTGACAGTTAACTTTTCCAAAAGTTTGACCTCACATGTTACTAAGCCTACAGAGCCACTAAGAGAACAGGCGACTTATTCCTTTAATGATGATAATGTCATGGAACTCTTTGAAGTATTGATAAAGGAAAACACACTCCAGCTATCGGACATCAAATACCTTGACAAAGTAGGCAAGGAGGACAATCCCAAGTATTGCCACTACCATCTATATGTCTATCACGCCACACGAGATTGTTATATATTAAAAAGGTACATATAATGACTAATTGACTCCAAAGTCCTCACTTAGGACTACGAAGACAAGACTGTCACTGCAAATATGGTGTCTCTCTCCAGTTTGACACTTTTTTTAGTACTAAGACCCAAGACGATATTGTATCCATACCTAAGACAACCATAGAGGTCGTCAACCTTCCTCCAGCCCCAGCAGATGGGTTGGTTCCCCCCAGTAATCCTAGCGGCAAAGTCATGTGGGTTCACCCATACCTCATCCCCGAAATGACGTAATAAGCAGTGCCTCATTTTCTAAAACCAAGGAAAAGAAGACCAAGTCATGTCACGAGGTCTCTTCATCTACAGATCCAGAAGAGGATGATGAGTATCTGACCAAACTTTTAGAAATTGAACTAGGGGCTAAAAAACTGGTGTCACTATGGGAATTGCGATTCAAACAACGGGAACCACCCACTGAGGATAAATTTATATAAGTTGATTTGGGTGATGACGTTGCTCCTAAACCTCTTAATAGAAGAGTGTGAATCCCTTGTCTAGATGGTGAGGGAATACATCAACGTCTTTATGTGGAACTACGAAGATATGTCGGCTTGGACCCACAAATCATAATGCATAAACTTAATATCCTGCCAAAAGCCAAGCTTGTAAAATAGCAGCAAAGATGATTTATCCCAAAAAATATAGATGATATTGAAGTAGAGGTGAATAAGCTAATAGCAAGCATCTTTATCCTCGAAGAACAACATCCAGATTGGGTGGCTAACATTGTTCCCGTCATAAAAAAGAACGATAAAATCTGAGTCTATATAGACTTTCATGACCTAAATGCGGCCTGCTCAAAAGACGAGTTCCTTCTTCCAATCATAGACGTGATGATCGATAATACTTGTGGCTTCGAGCATATGTCCTTCATGGATGGGTTCTCAGGCTATAATCAAATCGAGATATTTTTCGATGATGAGAAGCATGTATCATTTGGGATGCCAATAGGTGTGTACTATTACACCGTAATGCCCTTCGGTCTGATGAATACAGGTGCTACATACAAACGAACCATGGGCAATATCTTTTGTGACCATCTGTGCAAGATAGTGGAATGTTACGTCGATGACATCGCTGACAAAAGTTATTTTCAAGACGATCATCTCCATGATCTTAAGACAGTATAAAGTTAATGCTAGCCCACCATCTCAAGTTTAATCCCACCAAATTATTCTTGGGAGTCTCCAGTGGCAAGTTTATTGGCTTTATCATAACTTCAAAGGGTATTCGTATTAACCCTGAGAAGACTAAGGCCATCCTGGACATGCAACCTCCGAAGAACCTATGAGAACTCTGTGGTCTACAGGAAAGACTAGCCTACATCAGGCAATCCATAGGCAATCTTTCCAGACGATGTCGACCCTTCAATCAGCTCATGAAGACACTACTAGAATAAGCGGGATTAGCAACGTTTTTTAGCGACTACATATAAAAATATCGCTACTTTAGCGACTCCCTGTGAAAACGTCGCTAGACGTCGCTAATTGGCGACATTTAGCGACGTTTAGCGACTTTTATTCAGTTTATAAAAGATTAGTCGATACAAGTTTAATTTACGTCGCTAAACGTCGCTAATATATTTTATTTAGCGACGTTTAGCAACGTTATTTAGCGACATATATATTTTAGACATTTAGCGACGTCATTAGCGACGTTTAAGACGTCGCTAAATTAGCGACTTCGTTATTGGAGTCGCTAAAAGGTCGCTAAATTCTAAATTAGCGCCGTCATTATTGGCGTCGCTAAAACGTCGCTAAATTTTTTACTTAGGGCTGGTTCTCCGCATTTCCTTCGATCTCTCCTTCTCCCTCTCCCAAATTTCAAACCGTCCACCTTCCTCCCTTCGGCGACCACCCTCGGCCGCGTTCTCCCCCTTCGGCGACCACCCTCGGGCGCGTCCTCCCCCTCCGGCTCCCCTCCTCCCTCCGACGCCCCCTCCTCCCTCCCGGCGACCCCCCTCCAGCCGCGTCCTCCCCCCTCGGGCCGCGTCCTCCCCCTCCTCCTCCTCCTTCTCTAGGTAAACCCTAACTCTCTCCCTCTCTCTCTTTTTCTCTCTCTCTCTCTCTCTCTCTCTCTCACACAAGATACACATGTGACACTGACACAGACATGACACACACACAAACATGACACACACACAGACACTGACACAGATACGACACACACACACACTGACACAGACACTGATCTGGACCTAGGGTTAGGGTTAGGGTTTTGATCAATTATTATAAAACCACGTGGTTGGAATTCTGATCGTCTCTATTCTTTGACAGTAATGCAATGATGCTCAAGTCCTGTCTATTTTTAGCTTTCTTTTCTTAACACTAAATGATGGACACATGATTATCTTTATGGTGATACCCAAATATTATATACTTCTAGCTCCCTGCATTCTAGCTTATATTTTGTGATATTTGTTCATTAATTATTTTGTAGATATATTATCACTGATAAGTCTCTATAAGAGACTCCTTCCAAAAGATGAAAAAAAACTTTATATGCAAATTCTGTCTTCTTCTTTTTTGTTCCCTCAATATACCAATTTCTAGGAGATTGAAATCTTTAACTAGTAATCGTGGCTCAAAAAATTACACAAATCTCTAACTTGTAATAGGCCATCAAGGACACAGACAAGGTTAGCTAAATTGACACTTGAATCCTTTTTATTTTTCCTTTTGACACTTATATTGTTATAATTATATACTACGTTAAAATTAGAGATAAAATCGTGATAGCTAGGAAGTCATGAAAAGAGTTCTTTCATGATGCACAGCCAAAACTGTATGGTTAAGTACGACCGTTAATAAATAGACCATCAAGAAAAACAAATTTTCTTCTAATAGTTTGACTCCTTTATGTTGAAGAAAAAGTACACCATATGTGAGTATTGTTTTTATGTAGAGGTAACAAAGAAGATTTTGGGCATGGAGATATGTAGTGGTAAAAATATTGGAACGATATGATTATCAAAATAAAAGGAGGTATGTTGAGAAATTTTGGAGAGATTTGGATGCATGGTACCAAACAAAAGAAAATGTCCATTTTCTAAGTATTTTTTGATTATCCCTTGATTATGCCCTACTATAAAGGAGGTGAATGATTATATATCTCGAGTACTATATGCCAACAAAGTTAGATCGTTGATGTATGTTGTGACATGTGTATAGGTGTCAAAAAACAAAGATCTCGAGTACTTATATTTATTTTATAAGTTGAAGTGTAGTTATTCATTTGGCAAGTGATCAAATATAACACCAAAGAACAAAGATATTGAGTTAAGGTATCAAAAAATAAGGGAGAAGATCTGTGAAAGAAAGATTAGTTTACTGAAGATATATAGATATTATATTCATAAAGTCAATCCCTACAGAGAAGTTCAAGTCTTACTTAAGCTTCACCAGAGTACTACAGTGTTGAAGAATTTACTCAACCTAAGTAAGGGGTTGTGACAGGTACCGTGAATGAACAACTACATGCTCAATACATATTGTATTTACTTCCAAGGTGGCTATTAAGAATAAAAACAAGGTGAGGATTGTTAGATTGATATCTTGCATTGTAAAAGCCAATCATATAATTTTAGAAATATAAATTTATTCGAATTTGATTTAATTACATATATCTGAATTATATTTTATTACCTAAATATGTTCAATTAGATTTAGTAGGAATTATTCAATGTGAATTTCAAAATTCAGTTTGGACTTATATTTCAAAATCTAAATGATTCTTGTTCTAGCCGCGGGAAGAGGGTAGTCCCATATTAGCTGTGACATGAACAGCTCTCTTAATATATATATATATATATATATATATATATATATATATATATATATATATATGACAATTTTGCATAATAGAGAAGTGGATTCCAAGATTCTAACTAAAAGTTCAAGCCATAGCGTCCATGCTATTTATTGAAATAATATAGATCTTCTAATTAGCCTTAATCTCATTATAAGGATGTTGCCCCAAATAAAAATACATCAAAGGACCTCTCAATTATCAATTGGGAGAACAAGTAATAGTGAAATGTTATCTTTCATCTGGTCCTTGGAGTTGGTGTATGAATCTTCATGCTTGTATATTACTTCCACCACACGAGTAAAATTGAGAACCAACATGTTAAGATGCTTTCATGAAGGCAATGGGTTAAGCCACTCCTTATTGACGTCTTTCCATGCATTTTCAATCATTTTGTTAAGCTTGGCAACTGCCTCTTACTCCGTGATTCCTTCATCTCTCACGCAGATCTGCAAGCTCGAGTCTACATGCTTCCTCTTTTGTTCAAACTACGAAAAATAATTACTAAAATTATTATCCGGCAAGTTGGAACACATTATTCTTATGAAGGAGACAATAAATGCATGTCACTACTAACCTCAGATGAGACTGTCATCTATTAGCCTACAAACCACGCTAGAGGCCTTCATAATCTAAGGCACAGTTAGCATCCAGTCTAAAGTATCTTTGCTTAAATCTTCTGCCAAAAGGCATAGTGCGACAGAAGTAACCATCGGGTATGCAACCGGTCAATACCCGACCCTTCTCTTATTGGAGAAGCTTGGATAATTGTGCTATAGATTTGGCAAGAAAGCAAGCAGTGGATATATTCACTCTGAGGAAAGAAAGCAGAAACTTGAATCACATCAAAAAGTGTTGCTTATCAAATTCATTTTGACTTAAAAATTCATTATTTTTTTAATTTAATCCTACCATCTTATAATAAACTTTAACAATCCTAAACCAAGCCTAACAAAAAAGAAACTACAGCTTCTGTCCTGGCCTAGGCTGGGATTTGGGTTTGCTATAGTTACCAGGATCTAGCATGTTGTTGTCCTACAAAATATTGTACCTACACTGGTGTGCACACACTTTGCACAGGATCTAACATGCTTCTTTATGTGACTTCAAATATAGATTACCTAGCCAACTAATTGTTATCTTCTTCTTTAGAGAATCATACTGTATGTAATAATACTGTCATTTTTGCAGAAGTATCTAGAAATGGATATGAATTACTATTTGCGTCATCGTTCGTGGATGTACAACTGTCATCCTGATGACATGTGCGGTGTACGGTATACGGGATGAATTCATTGAGGGTGTACAGCAGTTCCTGCAGTTCGCCAAGGTGTTCCCTCAGTACATGGACGGTACCAAAATTAAGTGTTCGTATGTGAGATATCGCAACAGGAAATATCATCCAGAAGTGGAAGTCATATATCATTTGTACTCGAAGGGCTTCACGCTAAATTAGTATCAGTGGTGTCACGCCCCAGTCCCATAAATACGAAGGATTAGGATACGTTAGCATGCCAGCCGCATGGAAATGGCAACTCCAATATATGGAAGCCAAAACCCATGCGTACGCTGTAATATGAATATCAAATCCACAAGTGGTATAAATCTATCACAAGTCACAGGGTATAATCTAAATCTTATCTACGAAAATTAAATATAAATAAATAACCAGTATCTATAAAACTATATCTCAATACAAAGTATCTAAGGATGATAGATGGATGGAAATAAATCCACTACAAAAATGGAATAGTACAACACAATAAACACAATATAAGAATACCAGCTAACGACCACGGGGCTCGAAGAGAAGACATCCTCGAAAAATATGTAATTATCTGAATCTGTGCTCCTGCGAATACTCAAGAACAGATACACCTGGAAGGGCCAGGTCCTCAGAGGGATATAACAAGATACATAAAAGCATGCCAATAAAGTCCTCAAAAAAATATCCAATGGTCGCCTAACCGTCTAAGTGAATATAGTTTGAGAACAACTTTCTAACAAGTGGGCTATCTAGCTAAAAAAGAGATTGGCATGACTCTCTCGGAAAATTAGGGGCCTCAAAGCATACTATCTTTTGAACGGCAGAGGCCGCCAATTGTATAGGGGTCATCACCGCTCGTATCTCCAGCTGAGCTTTCGGGTTACAATAAAGAAAGTGTAAAGGAGCCCAAATGCGGTACTTGTTGTTCTTCCCACCCCATGCTCTAAGCATGTCACATCCATGACACAATTTGCTTCATAGACTATTCTTAGTACCCTAGCCCAACCCTGCAACCAAACAAGGACAAGGATTGGACCACCGTACTACAATAGGCTATGTCCATGGACCTCTAATAACTGCTAAGTCTTTTAGCATAGAAAGTTTTGATCAGTAGTTATCCCTAACGCACGTCCCACACGTACCAATGATCAGTCAATACGTACGTCCGTGATCTATATGAGACTCACAACTCATGTAAAAATATATCACAGTCAAATGAAACCTAATGATGCTACATGAAAATGGGGTAGTCTCATAAACAAGGTCAATGCAAATACATAAATAAAAATATATCGCAACGACACTGTCGCGCGCATTTTATATAACAGTAAAAATATATGAACTAAAGATAGAAAATAAAGATGCATGCAATATATGGAATATAAATAAGAGTACAATGGCAAGGTATACTTGCCTGCTCTGAAAAAGAATGATATTCCAACTCAAGGCGTCGTCCGATCTACCCGTCACATAAATTAAACAAGTTAGGTTACAAAAGTGGGTGAATATTTTTTGCCATTTTAATCCATTTTAACTCTGAATAAAATAACCTAAAATAGTATTTTTAATCTTATTATAATATGATTTTATTATTAAACTCTAATTTTGGTCTAAAGAAAGTCAAGTTTACGATTTGTGATCCGTGGCACGCAAATCGAGGCAATCCGTTGACCAAAAAGTCAACCAACACAAATCATGGATTTGTGTGTGGAATCCTATAGATTTTAACGCTACATGAACGCTAAAATTGACAATTTCATAAAATCACAAGTCGGTAAAAAGTTATGGCCACAAGGGCGCACATATGACAATTTTTTGTGATTTCCTATTTACGTCTACGTTGCACAAATTTTACAGTAGAGTAAACTTGTAAATTAAATTTTAGAAAAATAATTTTATGTAAGTTAATCATGTCAGATTTTTGAAACTTTAAACGGCTCATAATTATGAGTTCAGGACCTCCCGAAATCTCAAAAATTTGAAAATACGTCTGATTTTGGACAACTGACACTTTCGGAATATTCTGGAAAAATAGGATATGAAATTACTGAAATAATTTATATATTCAAAAAATTAACCTTGATATGGTTCTAACCAAAAAAAATTTGGAGCGCGTTTTGAGTCCGGAGCTAGGAGATATCGTCTTTTTAAGTCGTCATAACTACTAAAAAAATGAGGCTGAATTTATGACGAATTTTGACTGTTTTTGGACGAAAAAGAGAGGAGTTTGGGGAAGAAAAATATGAAAGATTTAGGTATTTATAATGGTGAAGACTACTTAATTGAATACAACTAAGATTGGCTAATTTGGATATGATTAGGATCAGTTTAAATAAGGATAGGATATGCATGAAGTTGCTTTCCTAGTAGGCTTAGGATTTGAATTAATTTAAAATAGAGTTTGAGATTATCTCAATAATTTATAATCTTTAAATAGAATTAAAGATAATACAAATAATTTATATATAATCTTATTCATATCTATTAACACTAAATTAGCATCTATCTAATATTAATACTATATATATCCAAATAAATCCTAATTAATTTCAAAAATCTAAATAAATTTCTTAAAATCCTAAATAAATTGCAGAAAAATTTAATTAAATATTTTAACCTAAATTAAGAATTTGGCAGGAACAATATGCAAGTATGGTCACATAGTAAATTATGGAAGTCCTAGAACTTTATATTTCCTATTTTTTAATTACCTAAAAATTCTAGAAAAATTCTCCAAAAATCTAAAATAGCCTAAAAATGATTCTAAATAAATATTTACATAAGTAAATATATTAAGAAATTTATTTTCTAATTAACTAAGAGAATACTCTAAAGAAATTCAACATCTATAATAAATATAATAATATAAAATATACATAAAATACCTATTTTGTGTGAGGGGTTTTACAATCTATCCAACTTAAAATAATTTCATCCTCGAAATTAAAATAAGACATAATTTTGTTAAATTCTTCACATTCGTACATAAGACACGTCAATCACAATCTCTTTGCGATAATTTAAAATCTAATCAACTCCATCGTAATTACCTTCAAAATTAAATTAACCATTGTTTAAATCAAAATTCAACATATCGTATTATCTTCTCGATTTTTTTTAAATAATCAATCATCCAAATCTAATTCAAATCTATATGACATCCCACATCAAAATTTACATTGCAATCTCCAACTATCATAATCTCCTCTAGAAAATAATTCAAATCAAAATTATTTCTAATTTTAACTTAGGAATTTTATACTCTTCAAATTTAAACTCAATTTTTGTCCTCAACGTTTCGAATAGGTGATCCAACAATCAAAAGTTAACTTTTAATTTAAAGCCTTAAATTGTGAAATTTTAATCTAATTCACCAATTTTTCAAGTCTAGATTTCTATATTTATCCTCAAGGTTTAAATCGATGATTCAATCTTAAATATTCAAGCTTTAAATCATGTGCTCAAAGTAAAATATTTTGTCCTCAATATAAAGATTTCAAAATTTATTAAATCTTCATCATCTTAGTCATTATTAAAAATTACCAAAATTAAAATGACTTAAATCTCTCAATTTAATCTTACTTGATCACTTGATCACAATCTAAAAAATTTACCTCAAGTTGACAATGCGACTTCTACCCAACTTAGAATTTACCCATCTATCACACAAGTTATACATTTAAGAAAGGTATTCCTCAAATTATTTAATCATGTTATTCAATTCTCAAAACTTTAATATCAAATATATCACATATGATATGTCCTTAATTACGAAAAATAATCATCAAGTATTATGATTGGCCTATGGGGTATATCTAGTACTATCTGTGTATCAACTTATACGAAGCACGAGTGTTCGTCTTTCCGAAATAGGGGAAGACGAAGAATAATAATGAAGAGTTCAAGGGGGAGGTAATAGAATACAAGTATGGGGATCAAGGCATTTAAGGAATTCAAATAGGAATTGTTAAGGCAGTTGTGGATTGAAATCTATTTGGTAAATTTCTATTCACATGCTCATATCAGTACAGTTATATAACAAATATGATATGCTTAGACATATCTAGGGGTAAGTATATTCGTTTAAGAAGCTAAGGCAATTTTATCTCAATCTACATAAGTAGTCATGCGAAGGGCGAACCAAAATGCACTAAGGTTGATCAGACCGTAATACACTGATTCTGAAATGTATTAGTGTGTCGACCTAATAATACATATGTCATGAACAAGCTCGATAAAAGATTAAGCTTGCAAAACTAGGCTATAATAGCAACATAATTTGAGGTAGCACAAAAAATATAACGCTGGATTATGATGAGAGAAGTTACAAAATAATTCAAGTTCACAGAAGAGATAAGGCTCCACAATCTCAATAGTTATCATACTAACTCCTTGTCTAAGTCATTAGTCGACCAAATAGGGGCATGGACCTCTAAATTCTACCGTCTGAATAAATACTGTCATCATTTGCTAGCATATAGGTAATGTCATTCAGTTACAATTCAATAATGGGTCAAAAGACTATGTGATGCTATGTTGTGAGGTATACTACCCGACTTATAACAATAAACTAATACTGTGACAGTCTTAAAGGAAATTCTACAAGGTAACCTTGTACTTGTAAATAAAGTAGAACTCTTATTAGGGTATACGAGAAAAGATCGTGATACTTATTAGGGTATCCTATTGCATTATATAGGTAATGGTTATCTTAAGTCTTAATCATAGTGCTTATAGAACAAAGGTGTCAATATTAAGAATAGAAGGGTTACTGGCTCTATATGGAGATATGGGTACAATTACGTGATTTGTAACTAGAGGATAATCATCAAGTAGCAATCTAAAAGAAGCAACTCAAATCTATCAAGTTCTAACTACAAGGCACATAATTTCAAAGTTTAAGATTAGCAAACTATAATCCTAACACACTATATATCCTAACATAAAAGAATCACTTGGCCTACAATCAGAAGGATTAGGTGGCACGACTGGAAAGAAAAGAAAAGATAAGAAAAAATTGTCGTCTCACAAATAGCGAGCGCTAAGGTTTCAGAGGAACCAGATATAAAATTAAAATAGAGGGACTCTAGATAATATCATAGTTTCTTAAGGAAAAGGGGGTATGCTAATCTTTGTGTTCGAGGTATGATCAAGAAAAATATTATATTCATTCCTCTTGGCTTTCTAAGGTACTGTTCTGCTAGTATCAAAACAAGAATCTAAATTTATAGTTCTCTAATATTATCTTACTATGAAAGTTAGGTTTAGTCCTAATATTCAGCCTTAGATTTCTATTGGTTCCTCTATACTAGGGTCAAACAATATGGTCAAATTTCTAACTAGCCATAGTAGTGTCTATACCACTCTAAAGTCATCCCTAATTATCAAGGGATAATGGTCAATCAATCTATAGGTAAGGGATGCTAGGGTTCATTAGGAAGTAAGGAATGCCAGGGTTCATTAAGTATTCTAACTTAGTGATGTATCAATATTCTAGTAGTATTCTTCTTAGGAATATTACCCTAATTATTATCCTAACAACAGGGATTCCTATATTCTAGGAGAGGCTATACTCAAGGAACTATTAGGGAAGCACATGAATCAAGCAGGATGCAGTTATTCAAATAGAACAGATTGGAAGGAAGATGAGTCATAGTCAAGTGTGGATGAGATCCTATATTTTAATCATATTTGCAGGCTTGCTCGGTACAGTAATGTAACCGAGACAATATACTCTCGACCTGCATGGCCCTCCACTAAAAATATGTCATGCCACAGTCCCACAAATACGAAGGACTAGGATACGTAAGAATGCCAGCCGTAAGGATATGGCAACTCCAATATATGAAAGCCAAAATCCATACGTATGCTTTAATATGAATATCAAATCCACAAGTGGTATAAATCTATCACAAGTCACAGGGTACAATCTAAATCTCATCCACAAAAATCAAATATAAATAAATAACCAATATCTATGAAACTATATCTCAATACAAAGTATCTAAGGATGATAGTTGGATGAAAACAAATCCACTACCAAAATGGAAAAGTATAACACAATAAACACAATATAAGAATACCAGCTAACGACTACGGGCTCGAAGAGAAGACATCCTTGAAACATATGTAACCATCCGAATCTGTGCTCCTGCGAATACTCAAGAACAGATATACCTGGAAGGGCCAGGTCCTCAGAGGGTCATAACAAGATACATAAAAGTATGCCAATAAAGTACTAAATTAAATATCCAATGGTCGCCTAACCGTCTAAGTGAATACAGTTTAAGAATAACTTTCTAACAAGTGGGCTATCTGGCTAAAAATAGGATTGGCATGACTCTCTCGGAGAATTAGGGGCCTCAAAGCATACCGTCTTTTGAACGGCAGAGGCCGCCAATTGTATAGGGGTCATCACCACCCGTATCTCCAGCGGAGCTTCCGGCTTATAATAAGAAAAGTGTAAAGGAGCCCAAATGTAGTACTTGTTGTTCTCCTCACCCATGCTCTAAGCCTGTCACATCCATGACATAATTTGGTTCATAGCCCATTCTTAGTACCCTAGCCCAACCTTTCAACCAAACAAGGACAAGGATTGGACCACCGTACTACAATAGGCTATGTCTATGGACCTCTAATAACTGCTAAGTCTTCTAGCATACAAAGTTTCTATCAACAGTTATCCCTAACGCACATCCCACACGTACCAATGAACAGTCAATACGTACGTCCGTGATCTATATGAGACTCATAACTCATGTAAAAATGTGTCACATTCAAATAAAACCTAATGATACTACATAAAAATGAGGTAGTCTCATAAACAAGGACAATGCAAATACATAAATAAAAATATATCGCGACGACACTGTCGCGCGCATTTTATATAAGAGTAAAAATATATGAACTAAAGACAAAAAATAAAGATGCATGTAACATATGGAATATAAATAATAGTGCAATGGCAAGGTATACTTGCCTTCTCTGAAAAAGAATGATATTCCAACTGAAGGCGTCGTCCGATCTATCCGTCACATAAATTAAACAAGTTAGGTTATAAAAGTGGATGAATATTTTTTGCCATTTTAATCCATTTTAAATCTGAATAAAATAACCTAAAATAGTATTTTAATATTATTATAATCTGATTTTATTGTTAAACTCTAATTTTGGTCCAAAGAAAGTCAAGTTTACGATTTATGATCCGTGGCACGCAAATTGAGGTAATCCGTTGACCAAAAAGTCAACCAACTAAAATCCTATATTTGTGTGTGGAATCCTATAGATTTCAATGCTATATGAACGCTAAAATTGACAGTTTTATAAAATCACAAGTCGGTAAAGAGTTATGGCCACAAGGGCGCACAGATGATAATTTTCTGTGGTTTCATATTTACGTCTACGTTGCACAAATTTTACAGTAGATTAAACTTGTATATTAAATTCTAGAAAAATAATTTTATGTAAGTTAATCATCTCAGCTTTTTGAAACTTCAAACGGCTCATAATTCTGAGTTCGGGACCTCCCAAAATCTCAAAAATACGAAAATACGTCTGATTTTGGGCAACTATCACTACCACATTTCCAGATAAGGGCATTTGGATAATTTCACTATTTGGAATAATTATGTGTTTAATTAATCTGCTGAGTTTTTGAAACTATTTATTTGTTGTTGGTTGTGTTGGTTTAGGTCAAACCCTAGAAGTCAGTATGGCTAACCTTAGTTGAAAACCCAATTCTAGTGAAACCCTAGAATTCAAACTTTAGGTTTGGACCTCAAACCCTAAAATGACTAAACCCTAGTTAATTAGGTTCTTCATGACCTAGCTGGGGGGGGGGTTTAACCTAAAAACTATGCATTGAAACCCTAAAACCTAGTTTATTATAAAAGGGAGCCTCCCTCAAAACCATTCTTCATGTAGAAAGGAGAAACCCTAGCCTCCATCAAGAAAACCATTTCCCCACCTCCAGATTTCAGAATCCAGACCTAGGAGATCCCTCTTCCTCCTCAAAAGCAAAGAGAAGCAAGAAGTTTGGGTCAAGGAACCTTGGGGAAGAAGAACTTCCATTGGAGAACCATCTATATAGGTAAAATCCAATTTTAATTTATTTTATTTCTATTTTTCTGTTGTTCATGCCCATTAGGAAACCCCCTATGGTGTAGATCTCGAATCCTAGGGATACTACAAGAAAACCTAGGTCGAATTAGGTTTTGATTTTCCAACGAGGGTTTTCCCCAAATTCGTGGACCCTAGATCATTAAGGTTTGCAAGTATACATGACTACATCTCCTACATGTAGGTTAGATCCCGATTTTAGGGTTTTGGTTGAGGATTCATGGGTTCCAATGTGAAACCCGATTTTAGCCCTAGGTGTTTGTAGGAATGCCTTAGGGATTTACCTATCTATGTGTTTTAATACTGCATGTTTAATTTATATATATATATATACACACATATATTTACCTATATTTTGACTATATATTGGGTGATTGGGGAAGAAATAGACTGTGGGGGATCTTCCCTGTGCACAGTCGGGTTGTGTGTTTGGTATCATGTGCAATGTCTAGATTGTGTGCCAGTTAGAATTTTGTACTGTGCAAGTGATTCAGTGTATGCAACCTGTGTGTGTCTCAGAATTTCCCAATACCTGAGTGTATACCTCTGTGTCTATATGGAACTATATGTATGGATCAGTAAATCTATTAATTTTTCTGTGGAGCAGTGTGTACTTTGTGTTAGATACTTGTGTATGTGCCTGTAAGTATTAACTGAGTGTGAGGGAACTTGACCATTCTAGTGTATCAGCAATGTTATGTGTGTGTGTGTCAGTTCAGAGCTGTGTGTGTGTGACTCAGATTTTTCCCAGAAATCTGAGTATGTGTGTAGGTATGCCAATACCTGGGTGTTCTCAGTGTGCAGGAGGTTTCTGTTCAGTGTGAGGGCCTGAGTAATATGAACTGTGCTGTGTTGTGCTGTGTAACCTGTGCGTGAGTGAGTGTTAGCTGTGTTAGGGAGTTGTGTGTTTATCTCAGAACCTAATGTATCTGTGAGTTAGAACTGTGTGTGTGTTTCAGTGAAGTGAAGCCTGTGTTTGTCACTACCATATTCCGAAAATAGGGGTATTTTCGACTTTTTGCAATATTTAATATTTTTGTAGTTACAATTAAATAATTGCATGATAGTATATTTAATTTAAATAATTATGTGTGATGTGTGATTTAAGTATAGTATTAGATGCAGTGTTCATTTGTGTTTGTGATGGTAGACTTGACCTAGAAGCCAGTAGATGAGTACCTGTCAGAATTATGGAATTTTGAGGTTAATTGTTTTATTTTAGAATTAATTTATTGGAGCTGTAATTAATTACCGTATTTTATTTATTTACGCATTGCCTTTGCTTCGATATTTGGAGCAGTATCCTGACTTCTGTCTTCCGACAAATTTCACAATCTTGCCCTAGACATGCCCGCCTTCAATTCTGCTATTTTTGCAACTCATAATTATGCTCTTTGTGCATTATTTCTAGCCGCACAAAAATTGTCGCGGACGTTTATTTTATAAATCCCTATTTTTCATCGTTATGCGTTCCAATCGAAAATTGGAGGCAATCTTGACCTATTTTTCGTGCGGCCCAAATTAGGGTAATATCCTGTTCTGAGTCTTCTTCATTATTGGTATTGATGACCTGACCTAATTTTGGCCCCATGTACTCCTAATTAATTATTGAACACAACTTGCTTTTATTTCTATTTAAATTGAGGATACTATTTAAACCAATTCTGAAATTCCAATTTTATTCCAGTGCCCTGCTAATTGAGCCCGTACCGATCATACAGCGCCCCCTGACCCTACAAAACACCGGAACCCGAATCGCCCGCCAAATTTTCGTCATTTTTGTGTTTGTGCAATTTTCCAAATTTAAGGGGGGCCAAATTGCAAATTTGTATTTTTGTGTCAACACCCAATTGTTTAAACAATGGGGGAACCTAATATTTTAATTAAATCTCTCACCCTCATCCCCCATGAATTATTTTTCTCTCCATGTCTAATCTGGACCACTCATTCTAGGGGTTCAATCCTCACCCTCCATCACACCCTCTCTCTCCCTATTTAATATCTTGTCACCATCAACCCTAATCCCTAGACAACCTAGGTTTTACCCCACCTCACAAGCCCCCACCTCTCTCTAACGTAGGATTCTTCTTCTCATCTCCTTCTTCTTTTCTTCTTTTTCTTCCTTTCTCCTTCTCTTTCTTTCCTTCTTCTTCTTCTTCTTTATTAGTTTTGAATTTGAAGGAGAAGAAAGGGGGGAACACTGTTCATCCCCCCCCCCGTACTGTTCACCGGCGGCGTGCTCTGTGCAGCCCGACTCCCCTCTGTGTACACCTCTCCGGCGGTCAGCGCAACCCCGGCCCGGCGGCTGCTGCGACCTCCTCCCTGCTGTGAACTCCCCTCCTCCTCCTATCTCTTTCACCCGATCGAGATCCTCCCCATTCCCCCTGCTCTCCGACCGAGCCGAGTCCTCCCTCCGGCGGCCGCTGGCAGCAAGCTCCCCTGCACTCCGGCGCCGGCGCCCACGGATCCCCGACTTCACTGCTCCCTCCGGCGGCCCGGTCAGCCACCCGAGCTCCTCCCAACTCCCATATCACCACCACCTCCATCATCTCTTAGACCCGACCTCCTCTGTACTTCCTCCGGCGGCCCTCGGTGTACCCCGGCGAGCGGCCAACTCTCCTCCTCGATCTCCCACCGGCCTCCCAACCATCCAGGCCCCCTCTGAACTCCAGACGGCCGAGTACCCCCGCAGCCCTGATGTGTACAACCGAGCCCGACTCCCCACTGTCCCCGTCGAGCCGACCACCGCTCCTCCAGCTCCACTCTCGAGCTCCTCCCCGACCTGCTCCGGCGGCCAAGTCCGGCCAACCACAGTAAGCTCCTCCCCTTTCCTTCTTTATATATATATATATATATATATATGTATATATATATATGTATGTATATATATATCTAATGTAATGTATATGATTGAGTATATATTTAATCTATGTGTAGACACATACGTATATACGTATATGTATATAGTATTATTTAATTAATGTTTTAAATACGTGAACATGTATAGTATGCAAATAATTGGTAATGTATATCGTTAATAAATGTACATGTATTTGTATGTATTAAATATGTGTATGTGTACGTATTAAATAATATATTTTTAATATGTATATTTTGGTATATATATATATTGGTATTTTCTTATAAGTTGTATTTAATAGAGTTTATGTTTAAAATAATTGATAATACTTATTTAGTACGTATTTAGTATTAATTGGTATACAGGTATGTATATATATATTAAAATCAATTTATATATATTTTTGGTATATACTTAGTATATGTATGTTTTAAAATATGTAAATTGCAGATTATTTATTTATTAGTAATTAATTGTATAATTGTGGTATGTATAATAAATTGAGTAAGTATGTAGTTAAATTAATGCACATGTATATATATGTATATTGGTATATATTTTGTGTATGTGGATATTATTATACATGTATATAGTATAATTATTATTTTGGTATACAAATATATATGTATATAATAAGATTTGGTATATATTCAATAACCGTATTTTGGTATCAATGTATATAGGTAGAGTTATATTTTCGTATTGGTGTAAAACCTTAGCATATTTTTAATATATATATATACATATATTTTGTATGTGTATTTAATTTGATGTATATATTGTAAGTACATATGTTAATTAAGATGTGTATAATTATGTATCTAGCTATTAGGTGACCAGTATCCTACCTAGAGTAGTCCCAAATTCTGTATTTCTTCTGTGTGTTAGGGTGGCATCTGATGCAAGTGTTATAATTGTGATATATTTATAGGACTGTTGGTTTACCCAGGGAATACTCTGGAACAGGACATCCATAAATACCAGCTAAGGACCCAAGGCAAGTACATTCTCTGATAATTTCCAATACTTTGATAATTTCTATAAGTTCAACAATCATGAAATGTTACAACTGAATCTTTAACACTGTGCTACACGGACTAGTATAGCTTGGATCTGCAGTCATGAGATGTTACCTTGATTATCGTATTGACATTATACACGACATTGACATTGATATTAGACATTGATATTAGACATTGTACATGATAGACTTGACTTGCTCGTGTATCGTGACGTGTTATGATTGGATCCACAGTACTAGTTGGGGGCGGAGAAATTGCTAGTGAGAAATGTGATCAAATACCTATCGTACAAGTTTATATTATTGGTGTTAATCATTTGCCTCACGCATGATTAGCCAGGCCATGTAGCAATCGTACAAGTCCCAAGCCGATCACATTTCGAAACTACAATTTCAAACACTTAGAATAGTTACAGTTCTCTATTTTAGATCATATACTACATCATCGTATATGATACTGCTCCTTGTTTCTTTTCATTTTCATACATGCACTGACTGTATCATATTGCCTATTGCCTGTCTCTTTACATTGCCTGTTTCACTTAAATTGTCATTGCATTTATTTCACTGTCTTCTCAGTAGCTAGCATGACATGTTTTATTATATTATAGACATTATCAATTAATGGAACTGTTATTTGAGAGTGTTGCTTTGCTCCTCCCTGACTGGAAATATTTTTCCAGACTATGCCTTAGATGAGCGATATCCGACACTTGTGGACCATATGGGGAGTAGCTGCAGTGTACCAGTATCAGTGTGGCAAGGGAGAGTGTTCAGTGAGAAGTTTATCTGTGTGTGGGTATGGAAGTGTTGTGCTATATCAGTAATCAGTATGTTAGTCCCAGTGTGAGAACCCACATGCTAGTGTGTGTGAGGTAACTGTGTAGGTGTATTAGTTAGGTTCAGTTAGTGTGTGTGGATACTTGTGTGTAGTGGGGAACCAGTGTGCCTGTGAGTGTTACTGTCAGTGAGTTCATTGAGGTAATACCTGTGTGTAGGTATTTAAGTGTCAGTATATAACTGTGTGGGTGGGTGTCAGTGTATCAGGAGTGTGTGAGAATGCTCTGAGTGTGTGTGCAACTTGTGTGACTATGTGTAGGTGCAGTCTGAACAACTTCAGACTGTGTAACTGTGAGTGGTTCACTATATCAGTTATCATTCTGTGAAATTGTGTAGTAAGTGTCAGTTCTAGACTAGTGTATTTTGTTATCAGAAATACAGTGCAGGGCAATGCAACAGGGTATGGGGGTAGACATGAGGCAGTGTGGTAGAGCAGGGTCTCAGGAATTTTGGTTGGTTGGTCTAGTTTTTTACTAAATTAGCTAGTTGTATATTGTTAGGAGTACTGGTTTATGAGATATGTATATATACCTGTGTAAGTTATATGTATTGGTAGTATCTAGTATAGCTCCATATTAACCTAGTTAGTAGTAATAGCTAGTACTGTCTTGTATTGTCTAGATTGGCCAGATAAACCCTAGTAAACCTAGTATAGCCAGAGCCATGACCTAGAAGCCTCATTTCTTAATTAGTTAACATGTTATTTCCTCAATTCAATATCTGACATTATATTCCATAAATAGGTCATTGTGATCCCACTTTGGACACCGATCCTCACACCTTGCTCAGGACCACAGGCGAGTACATTCTCTGACAGTTTTCATTGTTGATTATTTCTATAATTCAGTTGTATTACATACTTGATTCCGACACTATGGATACACGGGTTAGCACCCTAGATCCCCATCATGAGAAGTCGTGATTGGAATCTATCATGCTAGCTAGGGGATGGGAAACTATTAGTAGATTATGTGATCATATCCAAATATTTACATGCATCATAGCTCACCCCACCTCTCACGTCGGGTGCGGCCTGACCATTTACATGCATCATAGCTGTTATATATGATTAGCCTGACCACTACATGCATCATAGCTAACCATATGGTTAGCCTGACCTACAAGAATCATAGCTAATCATATATAACCAACCTGATCTAGTCCCAAGCCGATCACATAATAAACTGATATTTCAAACACTTAGCTAGATGTCTATTCTTTACTCAGATTCACTTGTTCTAGCATTCACTGTTTATTATTCATTGCTAGATGCTCTATTGCCTATATTCATTTTCTCCAGTACTTCACATTTTCAGCATATATTCTCATCTTGTATTTCTTACACTGTTTATAGTCTTTGTCAATTTAATGAAACTGCTGTTAGTGCTTGTGCTTCGCTCCAATCCTGACTGGATAACATTTTTCAGAGGACCTGGAGAACCTTTGCCCCACTCATTACGGCCCAGGTTCAGAGGAAGATTTCACTCCGGAAACCCCAGAAGAGTTGCCTATCCTAGAGGAGATCCTACCTGGCTGTTCTTAGATTATTTTTCTGCATTTATTGTTTTAGACTGAGACTGAGTTGTATTTATTATTTTGTGACTTTGTGAGGTCATCTAGACCAAGATTTGAGTTGGACTTATTATGGTTGGTTTATATCAGAACTTTTTTTCCATTCTCATCGTGCCCATTATTTCTTATAGCTTGTGATTGAGTATATTTATAGAACTGTGGATTATTTATCATTGTCCTCTGTGCGGAGTTGAAACTATTGACAGGACATATATGTTATGTTGAGACCTAGACAGCGTTCTACCGCCGATGTTGCGGCGTAGGCTGGACGTACCCACGACTCATGCCCAAATACCGGGTGCGGGTCGTGACAACAACTGACACTTTCGGAATATTCTAGAAAAATAGGTTTTGAAATTACTAAAATAATTTATATATTCAGAAAACTAAGCTTTATATGGTTCTAACAAAAAAATGGAGCGCGTTTGGAGTCCGGAGCTAGGAGATATCGTCTTTTTAAGTCGTCATAACTACTAAAAAAATGAGGCTGAATTTATGACGAATTTTGACTGTTTTTGGACGAAAAAGAGAGGAGTTTGGGGAAGAAAAATATGAAAGATGTAGGTATTTATAATGGTGGAGACTACTTAATTGAGAGGATTGGCTAATTTGGATATGATTAGGATCAGTTTAAATAAGGAATGGATATGCATGAAGTTGCTTTCCTAGTAGGCTCAGGATTTGAATTAATTTAAAATAGAGTTTGAGGTTATCTCTATAATTTATAATCTTTAAAATGAATTAAAGATAATACAAATAATTTATATATAATCTTATTCATATCTATTAACACTAAATTAGCATATATCTAATATTAATACTATATATATCCAAATAAATCCTAAATAATTTCAAAAATCTAAATAAATTTCTTAAAATTCTAAATAAATTACAAAAAATATAATTAAATATTTTAACCTAAATTAAATATTGACAGGAATAATATGCAAGTATGGTCTCATAGTAAATCATGGAAGTCCTAAAAATTTATATTCTCTATTTTTTTATTACCTAAAAATTCTAGAAAAATTCTCCAAAAATCTAAAATAGCCTAAAAATGATTCTAAATAAATATTTACATAAGTAAATATATTAAGAAATTTATTTTCTAATTAACTAAGAGAATACTCTAAAGAAATCCAATATCTATAATAAATATAATAATATAAAATACACACAAAATATCTATTTTGGGTGAGGGGGTTTACAAGTGGACCGCGCACGGAGAACTTGTATCTCTAGCATCGGAGTCAGAGCCCTATGTAGAGCCGTATATGGAAGTCCACGACCACGATTCTTACGACGACGGGTTGGTGAACATGGTTTATGATGCGGCAGGACCTAGTTTCAATCCGAACAATTATGATGCGGCGGGACCTAGTTTCAATCCGGACAATTATGATACAGCTGAGGAGGCACCGAATGCCGATGCTGTAAAGTTTATGGAGTTGCTAGAGAATGCAAGGACTCCACTATATCCTGGTTGTGGGGATCATTCACCGTTGGAGGTGGTTACAAGATTATTAAGTATGAAGTCCGATTTTAACATGTCGCAAGAATGCTATAATCGACTGATCGATTTGATTATAGAGATCTTGCCCGAGGGTGCAAAGTTGCCTAAAGACTTCTATCGATCTAAGAGAATATTGAGATCACTTTGGATGGGATACGGGAAAATCGATGAATGTCGCAACGGGTGCATGTTGTACTACAAAGACGACAATAATGAAGATGCGTGCAAATTCTGTGGTGTTGAACGCTACAAGGTCACTGTTAGAGGAAAGTCTGTCGGTGCAAGAAAGCCTACCGATTCGATGCACTACTTGCCTTTGACGCCGCGGTTGCAGCGGTTGTTTATGGTTAAGGAGACTATCCACATTTTGCCGAAGATTTGCGTAATGTCAGATTGGGGCTCTCCTCTGAGAGTTTTACCCAATTCGGACTTTCAGGCTCCCATTATTCATGTTGGCCTGTGATCGTCACTCCGTACAATCTACCGCCTTGGATGTGCATGAAGACTCCGTATATGTTCCTAACCGTTATTATCCCGGGTCCGAACAATCCGAAGAGGAACATCGATGTGTATTTACAACCATTGATAGATGAGTTGAATCAGCAGTGGAAAGTAGGTGCTAATACGTACGATGTTTTCAGAAAGCAGAATTTGTAGATAAATAGTTCCAAGTGTAATAGTACTCCAGTATATCGATCACTCACATCTCCGACTGTTGGGACGAGCAGTTCCAAGCGTGATAGTACTCCCTCGTCTAGCGTTCCTCCTGCTGACGGAACCATGGGGACAAATGAGCATATCGAGGAGGTCGTGCCCATATTGTCCCAGCATTAGCAAGATCCTCCAGGCGCACCTCCGGAGGAGACGAGGACAGAGATTTGGGCCGACGGTACAAAGTAAGTCAATTAGGTGGTTTATCATAATATATATCGTGTATTTCTTTATTCATCGTATATTGACTTTTTCGATCAAAATAATTATCTCTGTATAGATATCGTCCATCGTCGGTTCAGAGACGTCTCGGCCAATTTCTGAGGAACAACTACGGTGGCCCTTGGATCAACTACTCTAAGGCTCCGGAGGAGAGGAAGGCATTCTGGTTTGTGCACTTCCAGATAAAAATATATTAAATAAATCCTCTAATTTATGCATATTATATAACTTATCCGTGATGCTCACTTACTAAATTATTTATTGTAGTAAACGTATTTCTATCCTCTGTACCGGGTCGAATTGATCTAGCGGCTCTTTCCTACCGTTGTCGCCAAGCTTATCTGAGATGCTCTGGATGACCAGAAGGCTCGTGATCGTGCTGGAACACCCATCCAAGGTTGGATCATGCCTGAGAAGTGGACTGCGATGAGGGCTAGATTCGACGATCCGAGCTACAAGGAAAGGTCTGAGAAGGCCAAGGCGGCTATGCGAAATACGGCCAAGTGGTGTGGTGGCTCGATTCCGATTACGGAAGATTTTCGTCGTTTGGTATATTTTTTCTTTTAAAATATATTATTTTAATGTAAGTACCATAAAATAATAGTAGGAAAAAATGTTTAAGTTTAGTACTAAATAATATATTTTTAACAGGTATAGAGGGGTGAGGATGCAAACATGGTGACCGTCTTCTTGGCTACCCATCGCAAAGACGAAAATCTCATTAATGAGAGGGCCTCGCAGACCTATGTAATTATTACTTTACTTTGTGTTAAATTTAATATAACTTAGGCAATTATCGAGTTTCCAAACCTTTCTAGGCCGAGTATCTTAGGTTGCGTGAGCGGGCGACTACTAGTGCACCTACACCTGGAGAGGCTGGTACTTTCTCGCAGCCCGCTCCAGCTCCGTCGGCGGACGACCTGTAGGTGACCGCAGCTGGTGGTCTCCAGAGAGGTACGTACTACGGTACAGGATCCTATGGCGCCCTGGTTAAGACACAGTCATCTAGGGCCTCCCCGACAGCTGCGTATTCTATACAGCCCTCGCAGTCGTCAGCTAGAGTCCAGGAGGTCGTTGACCGTCAGATTGTGTCTCTCCGTGACGAGTTGCTGCAAAGGATGGAGGAGAAGCCCCGATCCCAGTCGCAAGCAGATGATCCCATGCTCATTGTACGATTCGATATGCTCGACCGTAGCATCACGGAGCTTCGGGATTTGATAAATGATATTAGAGCCTCGACAGACCGCAACATCATGGAGCTGCAGGCATCACAGCTATCGATGGGCGAGAGGCTGACGATGATGCAGGATTCAATTGTTCATAGCAGTACGAGACTGCTATCTACCATAGATTCTTACAACCAGTAACTCACAGACTTGGAGCGGGGATGGCCTTCTGGTGGGCCTATATCGACACAGAGTCCACCGACGTCACTGCCTTCTCCATCGACATCGGTGTAGATTCCGCGGAAGCAGTATGAGCTGTTCTTATCCTTCATGCGTGCCGGTGGTCAGCCTCCTGCAGATCTGCGGTAGTATAGCTAGTTGCTGGATATTTATATTTTTATTATTATTTATGATGAGATTGTATGGATATATATTAGCCGTATTCTTTACGATAAGATTTGCTGGATGCTTTCTTTTCTTTAATTTTTATTATATTATTCATATTAAATATGTTATTTTACCAGTGTTGAGTGTTCAACCCAAGGGGGTTGGAAAACCCAGAAATTCAACGAAGGGTTGCTCTGGGTCTATTTGTACTGATTGTGATTTAATAAACTGCCGGAATAATAGTTTGGACATAATTCAGAATTCTTTTTTTTATTTTTTTATAAAATTAGAGACATTTTTAGCGACATTATTAGCGACGTTTAGCGACGTGTAAATACGTCGCTAATGACGTTGACTTAGCACACATCGCTAATTCGCGACGTTAGCACACCTCGCTAATGACGTCGCTAAACATGTCGCTAAAAACGTCGCTGTACATTGCAAATTGCTGACATGGCAGTATTGCCAGGTCATTAAAGACGTCGCTGTAACGTCGCTATATAAGTTGCTAATTAGCGACGTTTAGCGACGTTAATTAACATCACTAATTAGTGACGCTGCGTCGCTAAATGTCGCTAATTTTAGTGACACATTTAAGTCGCTAAAAAATGTCGACATAGCAACGTTTAGCGACATTTTTTCCTTTAGCGACTTGCTTTTTTCGACTTCTTTGAAATGTCGCTAATTACGTCGCTAAATGTGATTAGCAATTTTTTCTTGTCATTTAGTGACATTTTTAAACGTCGCTAATTTGACTTTTTCTGGTAGTGAGAAGGGAGTCTCTTTCGCTTGGACGAAAGAATGCCAGCAAGCATTCGACGATATTAAGAAGTACATCACGAACCCCCCGGTATTGGTAGCCCTAATCGTAGGAAACCCCTTCTTACTCTAGGACTGGGCAAATGATCATTCTCTTGGCGCTCTTCTGGCCCAAGACGAAGGCTATTAGCAAGCTATCAACTACCTCAGCAGAACAATAATTGACGCAGAACATTGATACAATTTGGTCGAGAAAGAGTGCCTTGTTCTGGTATTCCCTTTCTAAAAGACCCGCCATTACTTGACAGGGCAAACTATCCATATAATCTCTCGAGTTAACCCCCTCAGAGTCCTCATGACCAATCCTGGGGTACTCAACTCTCACCTAGCCATATAGGCAATCCTATTATCTTTCTACGACATGGTGTTCATCCCACAAAAGACTGTCAAGGGCTAAGCATTGGCTGAATTTCTGGCAGCTCATTCAGTACCGAAAACTTCCAATCTCTACTAGAAAATCCCCGATGAAGTGAGTCTAAAACTACCATAATAGGAGGATCAGTTTGGTGAATGTTCTTCAATGGTACTTCCAGAATAGGGCCCAAAGGTATAGTCGTCAGAGTAGGGATAATGTTGGTCTCTCCTGACTACCTAGTCATCCATTGTGCATACTCGCTTACGGAGCCATGTTCTAACAAAGTGGCAAAGTATAATGCTCTCATCATTGGACTCCAGGTGGCTAAACAATTAGAGGTTGACCTCTTAGAAGCCTATGTTGACTCCAAATTAATAGTTAGCCAAATACGTGGAGAGTACGAGGTTTGCCACGAGGATCTACTCCCTTATCACTAAGCAAGCGGCTGTCGACATAATTTTTATTTTTTTACAAATTCTTAATAGAACATGTGCCACAACTGCAAAATATCGAGGCTAATGCACTCGCCGGTCTTGCTACTTCTTTAGCAACTCCAATTAAAACCCACCAATTAATCACAGTAGTAGGACAAGAGCTGGTATGTCCAAGGAACAACTTATGCTTAAGTCTAAGCCACTCTATGGACGCAGATACCAATGTCAAGTATTGGAGGCACCTATTTATAGACTATGTTGTCTATGAAATCCTTTCAGATAAAGTAAAGGAGGCCACTTCTGTTAAAAGACTATCCCTCCTGTTCTACTATGATACAGCTACTAAGATGTTGTACCGACGTTTCTATGACGGGCTCCTGCTGCGATGCCTATTAGACACCGAAGAAAAGTAAGCTCTCCAGGAAGCCCATGATTATGTTTGAGGTGCACATTAACTCGGTCCTAAGCTACAAGATCGTCTCCGATGCATGAGTTATTATTGGCCAACAATAGTGGTAGATACCGTCAACTATTCAAAAAAGTGTAGGATGTGCTAAATCGATGCAGACTTTATCCATCAACCATCAGAGTTCCTATACCAGACCATTACATCTTGGCCATTTGAAGCCTGGGGTAGGGATATTATAGGACCGATCAATCCACCTTCGTCTAAGAGGAACTGGTTCATATTGTCTATCAAAGACTACTTCTTTAAGTGGGCAAAAGTCGTTCCCCTCGTAAAAGTAAAGATATCAAACATGATTAGTTTCCTTAAATATCACGTCATCTACTGCTTTGGCTCAAAGGATTATTCATGACAACGGTCCATAATTTGTCAGCCACTCTTTCTTTCGGTTTTACGATAAAAACCGAATTCATAATGTAGCTTCAACCGCCTACAATCTAGCAGCAAATGGGTTAGCTGAAGCATTCAACAAGATAAATATCAAGCTCCTCAAAAAATTTATTTCTACTAAAAAATGTGATTGGAATAAAAATATGGTTATCCAAAGGACTATGGGCCTATCGTACAATGGTCCAAACTCCAACTGGTAGTACGTCATTGTAGAAGCATGAAAAATACGTTGTAGAGTTATACGCAGTATTTCATTGCTGGGCAACGTAAAATATGACTTCAGAGCCATCGGCGTACAACAGGGCTTCATCGCTAGTACAGCATAAAATATAAGCCCCAGGACAATCCGCGTAATACAGTATTTCCAGACTGTTTTGGCGTAAAAAGGTTATTACATCGCTACTTTGGCGTAAAAACTGCTAGCTTTTAATGCAGTGGAAAGTTGTACGGGAAACTCTTCGTATTCCTCGAATGAACCTGTCAGATCATGAAGTGAACCTGACTCCTGACAAAGAGTACTGCACAACTATCCAGACGACGGCTGTAATGATGGTGTGGCACAGAGATCCAAACCGTCGTTTAGTAATATTTCCCTGATACAAAGTGCTTTTACGCATATAAGGGAATACGCTGCCTAGTTTTATACAGGCAGATGTGAGCTTTTACGCTCAGCAGAAGACAAAACAAACTGCCACGTCAAAAGCTGCTCTTCGTACAGAGCTCGAGGCACGTCTTTGCATTTAATGCTCAGAATGGGGGCAGATCTCTACATTTAATGTACGAGATTTGGTTCTATTTTCAAATACTGGGCGAGCCATAATTACGGCTAATACGTCCACATCATCACCTCTGCATATTACGCCATCAGGCTATTTTTAGCTATAGGAGCACGTTGTACGCTATCTCCTTGAAATAAGCCACCGGGCTATTTTTAGCTATAAAGAGTACGTCGTATGCTATCTCCTCGGAATACGCCAACTCAGTCTATATTTGCATTTGTGCGTGATAAGGCTATTTGGTCCAAAATACGCTTAAGACCTCAGTCAAGGAAGGAGGATCAGCTATCTTTTACGCTAGCTACCTATCCATGCAGCATCAGGCTTCCACGCCTATAAGGCTTCTACGCCTATTTGGCTTCAATGCCGACTCGACAACTACTTGGCTTCTACGCCAACCTGACAACTATTTGGCTTCTACGCCATGGTGACAGTTATTGGCTTCTACACCAACCTTTTCTACGCAAGGGGCAGTTACCTACGTGGCTTGCATGTCGTGATCTTCGCAGCAGTTATACGTATTTTCTTATCATGGGACACGCATCATATGCAGATTCAGAAGGTCATCTATACGTGGGTGGCAGTTATTATAACCGCCGCATAAAAAGTACCATACTCTCCATTGTCCGGATTCTACGTCGACTGGACGATTACTGTCACTAAAACCCTATAAATAGAGACCCCTATTGACAGAGGTCTAAGGTCGAAAACTCGGAGAATAGAAGTCAAAGAAATCGAAGAACAGAGAGAGAAGAGCTCAGACCGAGAGTAATAATCGACGATTTTGGCATCGAGTATCCACTCCCTCTTGCAATCTTTGAAGCATCTACTTCTTCTACAACACTTCTTCATCATCGTGTGGTCCAAGGAAAAAAGTGATCGACCGCAGATCAGACTTCTATAGCAATATTTACCCAGATTAAATTTTGTACTTAACATCCTCGCATAGGATTAATAGTACTTCTTGTTTGTAAACCTAAGAAAGGGTTTCGTATAAACCTAGTTTTATTTCTTCCGTTTATTATCAAACACAAGATAGCAACTCTGCTGGGGACCTCTTTCTCATCGGACGAGAAAGCAATTGCTCAACACGATACAGTATCAGTAGGATCAATGAAGAAGACCTTGGTCGTCCAGTTCGACCATTCTGCTTACGAAGATATGCTTCGAGCAGGGGGTAGCTCTCACTCTCTCTCTGTCCAAGACAACAGGAAATTACGTAAGGTCTGGATGCCCCGGACATCCCCTACCGTTCCTGTCGACTCTCTGGTTTCTTCGACCAACAAGGTTGTAGCTTTGCGACCTCCGTGCCCTGCGCGTAAAATTCAGTCTCCCGTCTGTGACGTGGCAGACAAGATTTTTGATAATGCCTCAGGGCCAAATTAGAAATTCCAAACGTGCTCTGCGCGTAATAATGCATCTGCCCTCTATAGAAAATCAGATGGTCCCTGCAATCTACGCAAGGAAAAACAAGTAGCGGACTTCTCAACTTCTCGGCCTTTACGCCAGCAAGAGAAGAATCTGCTCGCTCTCCAGATTACGCGAGAAGATGATGGCCGATTAAGGGCTTCCTCAGTTTTATGCCAGCCTGAGCAGAGCTCCAAGTTACGCCAGGTTAAGCCCCTCAGCATAAAGAAAACCCGGTTTGCGGAGAGACACACTCCTCGGGGATCATCTGCTACTCAGATGGCTGAACTGCTGTATATAAGTGGCAGAGGAAAAGTTATGGTTCCCAATATACGCATGCCAACTGATGTAAACAAGAGGAATAAGCCTTCTTCTTCTTCTTCTATAAATCCTCCTAACTTGCATGAATATCTGATCCAGTAGCGCAAGGATAGGGGATCTTCCAGCATGTCTATTACGCCTCCTAGGGAGCACTATTGTAATTGTCATAGGATTATAGTTAATTATTGTTGTTCTGAAGCAAAATGGTCCATTTTTGACCGGTTGAACTACTCTCTGTCTTTTCAGGAAGAAGAGCCTACACATGCATCAGAGAACATGGCTTCACACGTTCCTAGAGGAAGGTCGAATTCAAGACGTCATCCCTCTAGAACTCTAAGCCAAAGGAGATTCAATAAACTCCTTGAGAACATTGAAGCTGGGGTGTTCCAAAACACCCGTTCGAGGTCACGACAACCGGCTACGTATTCTTCTGATTCCGACACTGGGGGTCACCAGTTTTCTGAATTAGATGCTAAAAGTATAGAGTTATTCTCTACAGAGACCTAAACTAGCCCTTCACTGACATCCAGAGAAATAGGGTCTATGCCATTGAAGATGAACACGAAAAGGCTTCCTCGTTAGGAAGTACTGAGCAACGCATCGTTGTACTGGAGACATCTCTGAAAGAGATACAGTCCATGATGGAGAATATGCACCAGATGATGCTGACTCAACACAAAGCTGTTATAGCTCAAGCATCGGTCCCTCCGACTCAAATACGTGTGGGGGTGGACTTACCACCATCCAATGCAAATAAGGAGCCTGTTCTAGATGAAGAATCAGCAGCTCCCCCACTTCTTAACTCGGAGAATGTATTGCCTCCTGTTGAAGTTGCAATATAACCGATCTCTCACCATTCTACGGTCCCTCTACCTGCTGAAGATCCAATGTAGGCAGTGCAGGAATTGAATGCCTAATTTGATGCTTTGAAGGACAAAGATCAGTTCAAGAAATTGGGAATCAACCAGCCGTACCCAGCTATCTGGGACGAGGTCCCTTTCCCTCCTAAATACAAACCACAGACTATGGCTTTGTTTGAGGGAAAGACATCACCGAGCCAGTACATGAACTACTTCAGTATGATGACAGTGTTATTATAAGGGAATGACGCACTTCTCACTCGAGTGTTCAAATATTGTCTCTCGGGAGTGGCTTATCATTGGTACCGTAGTCTTGCGGACAACTGTATTACTTTCTTTGAAGATTTCAAGACTTTGTTCTTCGTGTGATTCTATGAAGAAGGGATGGACATGTCTATGTCCTCTCTCATCGAAGTAAAGCAGAAGGAAAAAGAGAACGTTCGTACTTTCATTGAACATTTTCGTCAAGCCACTTTGCAAATGCCTTCAGGAGTTCTAGACTCAACATTGGTGGACATTTGCAGGAAGAATCTTCTTCCAGAGATCTTGGTGTTCATAGGACCATATTAGTTCCATGATTGGACCTCATTCATCATCTCAGTGGTAGCCGCTGAAGACAACAGTCGAAAGGTGCGTGATAATGGAATTATGATATCTACCTCTGATAAAGGCAAGAAGTCATCCTCAAACAGCGACCATCCCCATGGTTCCAAAGGAAAAGAAGCTCTGGCGATCAATACGTCCAGGCAAAAGACTACAGCAACCACACAGACGAAACCTGGGACTTCCAGGCCCATTGAAGTGTACTCTTTTGACGACGACGACATTCCGAGCATATTCGAGTGTCTCGTCAAAAGCGGCAAGATTACCCTCCCTGAGGTGAAGCGGCCTAATGAAGTCGACAGTACCAATAATCCCAAGTACTGTATTTTCTATAGGTACATACATCGCCCCACAAAGGCGTGTTATGTACTAAAGAGGAAAATTTAGGAGTTGATCGATGCTAAGGCCATCACTCTGTGCAACAGTGAGAGACGGTCAACATAATCTCTCTTCAATTTGGCAATCTGCCTCCTCAAGAAGTTCTGGATGGTGTTGTATCTATTTCCCATACAATGATGAACATTGTTAATCTTCCCCCAGCCAGGGGTCAAAATCATGACCTGGTACCCCTGACTACCCAGCGCTGCGAGATTATATGGGTTCATCTAGATCTGGTGTCAGAGATCGAGGAAGAGACTCAAGCTGCTAAGGCTAAGTCTAAAAAGAACTCAAAGCGTAAACCATGTCATATGGTTACGGCATCCTCGATATCAGAAGAAGAGGTATTGTCTACAGGAACCCGTTCAGGGAAAGCCTACCTCAAGGACTATGGAGGAAGTCAGGAAGATGCATCGGCAGATGCTTCAGCTGCCAAGCCTTCAGAACCTGAATCCGTCGTACTAGAGGCAGGTCCTTCGAGACCAACTTAGGCGGACAAGGGCAAGCAAAAAGAAGTGCACTTTGATAAACCTTTAAAGAACATACAAAACAAAGGTTTGGAGAAGCCATATAACTTCGATATCCTGGCCCAGTTGGCCAATACACCAGCCAGATTGTCTATTTTTGAACTACTCACGCTCTCTAAGGACACTCGTCAAGCCCTGAGTGAAGCATTAATGCAGGCGGATACATACCTCACCCAACTCAAGTCCCTTGATGAAGAACCTGTGGCATGTCCTCAATGCCATAGTGTGATGGAGGTGGTCCCGAATATCACTTTCACCCAAGATGACATGCTGTTGAAACATAAAAAGCATGACAGACCCCTCTATTACACCGGATATGTCGGTTCCATGGAGGTTGATCGGATTCACATAAATCCGGGATCGTCGATCAGTATCATTCCTCATAGCCTGCTCAGACCGCTAAGGATTCCTACAAGCGAATTGGCTTACACTACCACTACAATCGTGGGTTTCAACGCCAGAAAAAGTAAGCCGTTGGGGAAGATTCGTCTGAGGATCCAAATTGGCGACCTCATATCAGTGGCTACGTGCTATGTCATTGATTCAGAGGTGTCCTACAACATTCTGCTGGGCAGACCATGGATCTACGACTACAAAAATCGTTCCTTCGACTCTACGTCAATGCTTTAAATATATAGATGACCAAGGAACAGTATAAACGGAGTTTGCTGACCTTAACCCGTTTAAAGGAGTAGAATCTTACTACTCTGATGCCATGTTGTACACCCAAGATTATATGGAGGAGGTGTCAGGCAAGACAGATGAGGAATCCCACCGTGAGCCAGAAAAACCCTCTGCCGAGCAACCTCTATCAATCAAGGTGAAAGGGCGAACTACTCGACCGAAAGTCATAGAACCCCTGGCTGTCCACCTGAACTAAACGAAGTCAGGAAATAGAGGTGATCCTCTAGTGATCACTTTGAACCAGAAGCCTCCACCCTTGGTCATCAACTTCGGCGCAATAAGCAGCCGATTGATGTAAATACAACCAGGAACGTGGTTTTTGATGATAATAAAGATCCTCTTTTTCAGTACATTAACGCTCAAATTCCTGATCAAGAATCCTCTCCCCATAACGATATAGAACCTATAGCACAAAGATTATTGAAAGCTATAGATTCCTATCATTCGTATGTGTGGGAAGTAGCGTCACCATCTAATATCATCACGATATATGGGCCACATGAAGATTCTATCTTTATTGTCCTGCCTACTCGCAGCAGTCAGCGTCCAATAGTCTTCAGTCGCATGCGCAATGAACTGACTGTACCAGAAGATTCTCCAAATGATGATGTTGGTAAAATGCAGGTTCACAGATATAGTCTACAAGCTTTGAAGATTATACAAAGTATGGGTTATGACTTGAAGCTGGAACCAGGCCTTAATTATGGGAAAGGCAGGCGAATGTCGTTGCACGGTGATCCCCACTGTCAACGAACTCATTTTGTGTTAGGGTATACCATCTCATTTGCAACTTCTGAGTCAAATGAGGATATCTTTTCCCAAGATAACTTATCGTCCTTCGGCTCATCTGAGGATCTCGAACGAGCATTATCAGTAAATACAGTATTGACAGATTCTCTCGAAGTAGACGAACAAGAATCTGAACCATTTGAGAATAACTCGTGGGCTCAGCAAATGGATACACAGTGGGAACTCAGGTTCGAGCAGAGAGAACCCCCCACTGAAGATAAAGTTATCCAGATTGACGTTGGGGATGAACTTTCACCAAAGCCGATATTTATCAGTAACAATCTTTCCGAAGAAGAAAGGAAAGAAATAATCCAGCTGATAAGAGAATATATCGACGTCTTTGTGTGGAATTATGAGGATATGCCAGGTCTTGATCCAAAAGTGGGTACTCATAAGCTCAATATATTACCCAATTCGAAGCCTGTGAAGCAACATCAACGTCGGTTTCGTCCAGACATGATGGACGCCATTGAAGCTGAAATCAAAAAGTTGATAGCCTGCGGCTTCATCCGGAAAGAACAATACCCCGATTGGGTCGCCAATATTGTTCCGGTCATGAAGAAAAATGGCAAAGTACATGTCTGTATCGATTATCGAGATCTGAACGCAACCTGCCCCAAGGATGAGTTTTCTCTTCCCATTACAGACGTCATGATCGATAATCCATGCAATTTTGAATGCATGTCTTTCATGGATGGATTTTTACGATACAATCAAATCTAAATGCATCCTGAAGACGAGAAGCATACTGCCTTCAGGACACCGTTGGGGGTATATTGCTATATGGTTATACCCTTCGGACTGAAGAATGCCTGGGCTACATACCAATGAGCGATGAGTAACATATTCTACGAACATTTACGCAAAACAGTGGAATGTTACGTAGACGATATAACTGTCAAAAGTCGCTGCAAGGATAATCACATCCAAGACCTGAAGACAGTGTTGGAGTTGATGTGCCAATACCAACTCAAAATGAATCCTACAAAATCCTTTCTTGGTGTATCCAGTGGCAAATTCGTGGGATTTGTTATCACCGTCAAAGACATCCAAGTAGACCCTGATAAAGTCAAGGCCATCTTAGAAATGCGACCACCCCATAATCTGAGAAAACTCATGGGATTTCAAGGTCGTCTGGCTTATATCCGGAGATTCATATCCAACCTCTCAGGAAGATATCAGCCTTTTTCTCATCTCATGAAGAAAGGTGTATCCTTTGTATAGGACGAAGCCTGTCAGCAAGCGTTTAATAATATCAAATGCTACCTCACTAATCCTCCAGTTCTGGTGCCTCCCGTCATAGGAAGACCATTCTTGCTGTATGTTCGAGCAATGGATCATTCTTTGGGAGCTTTCCTCGCACAAAAGAACGATGAGGGTCATAAATAGGCTATCTACTACTTAAGCAGGATGATAGTCGGAGCTGAACACCAGTACAATCCAGTGGAAAAAGAATGTTTGCCCTAATGTTCGCCATTCAGAAAACGTGACACTATGTCACAGGCCAGACTATTCATATCATCTCCAGGATCAATCCTCTTCGGGTATTGATGAATAAGCCAAGCGTTCTTAATTCCCGACTCGCGACTTGGGCGATATTATTAACACCGTATGATATGGTGTACGTCCCTCAGAAGTCCATCAAAGGCCAAGCATTGGCTAATTTCCTAGCTGCTCATCCGATTCCGAAAATCTCCAAACTATACGAGGACATTCTCGACGAAGTTATAGAATATAATTCAGTAATGGAAAGTGTTACATGGCAGCTATTCTTCGATGGTTCCTCCAGGACTGGTCCCATGGGAAACATGGTTTCAGGAGTAGGAATTGTCTTGGTTACTCTTGAGAAACTCGTCATCTATCGAGCATATTCTCTTAGCGAACCCTGCTCTAATAACGTGGCAGAATATAACGTCCTACTAATCGGGCTCCAAGTCGCTAAAGAGTTGGACATCGAATACCTAGAAGCTTTCAGTGATTCTCTACTGATCGTCAATCAAGTCAGAGGAATATATGAAGTCCGTAGTCCAGACCTCATTCCTTATCACCAAGCAACGATCGAGATAGCCATGTATTTTAAAGGGTTCTACCTAGAGCATGTGCCACGATCTCACAATCTGGAAGCTGATGCCCTGGCCAGTCTAGCTGCAGATTTAGCTATTCCTATAAGAAGGCAGAATTCAGTGATCCTTTTTAACAGAGATTTATTCTATATGAAAAACAACTTTCACATAGAACCCAGCCACGCTGTGAACACAGATCTTCCAAAGAGAGACTGGAGAACTCCCTTTATAGATTTTGTAGCATACGGAATCTTACCGGAGGATCCTAAAGAAGCAGTATCCGTCAAAAGACGATCATTACGCTTCTATTTTGATGTGTCTTCACAATGTCTATATTGTCGGACTTATGACGGACTATTATTACGATGTCTCTCTGGTGATGAAGCACAGCGGATTATCCGTGAAGCTCACGACGGCGTATGCGGAGTGCATCAACCCGGTCCTAAGCTACAGGATCGTATCAGAAGGATGGGTTATTACTGGCCTACTATGATCACAGATATAATAAAATATGCGAGACAATGCAAAGCCTGCCAGGTTCATGCAGATTTTATACATCAATCTTCTAAACATTTATATCCTACGGTGGCATCCTAGCCTTTTGAAGCATGGGGTACGGATATCATTGGTCCTATTCACCCGTCTTCTTCCAGAGGTCATCGGTTCATATTAGCCATCACGGATTATTTCTCCAAATAGGCAGAGTCGATCCCTCTTATTGAGGTGAAGACATCTAACGTGATCAGCTTCATTAAACATCATGTTATTTATCATTTTGGGATTCTCCGAAGGATAATTCATGACAACGGGCCTCAATTCATCAGCCAAGCATTCCACCGATTTTACTATAAAAATCGGATACAAAATGTGGCCTCTACGGCATACAATCCTGCCGCTAATGGTCTGACGGAAGCTTTCAACAAAACCATTATCAAACTCTTGAAAAAGTTTATTTCTTCGAATAAAAGAGATTGGAATGAGAAGCTAGGAGAATATCTCTGGGCATACCGCACAACGGTTCGAGCACCGACGGGTTGTACCCCATTCTCACTATTTTACGGGAGTGAAGCAGTTCTCCCCATCGAAATTCAAATTCCGTCACTCAGAATAGCAATGGCTAATGAGTTGACTCAGGAAAAGAATAACCTATTAAGGCTTCAAGAGCTAGAAGGATTATATAAGAAATGCCTTCAAGCCCAACAGCGCATCGCGTTCTACCAGGCACGCATTTCCAGAGCTTTTAACCAAAAAGTAAAGAAAAGAGTGTTCAAAGTTGGCGAGCTAGTTCTAGCCGTGAAAAGGCCAATGATCATTACTCACAAGAGTAAGGGTAAATTCTAGCCCAAATGGGAAGGCCCTTATATGATCGAGACGACGTTCTCAAACGGCGCTTACAGATTAGCCAAACCTAATAAAGACTTGTTAATGGCTCCTATCAACGACAAATTCCTGAAAAGATACTATGCTTAATCTTCGTTGCTCAATGGAGTATGATGAAGTTCTCATTCTGACAATACTACTTCCAAAGAACTAGTTGGATCATATTCTATCATGTCCATATAACCTCTGAATAAATATGTTTAACTAATTTGGAAACATCAAAACCTATCACATCCATATTACCTCTGATAGTGTTTTATATACAAATTTTAGTTGGAGCATATTCTATCATGTCCATATAACCTCTGAATAGATATGTCCAGCTGAAGCTTACCGAAAGTATATCACGTCCATATTACCTCTGATATCACTTTCACCCTAACCTGTCATTTATATTCAAAAAATGATGGGTCCACCAAAGTCAGATAAAGTCTCTTTATTATCTCCAGAAAGAGCAAATTACATATAAAAGCAAAAAGTACATCATTTGGGAGGAGCAGTTAAGTCGCGAATCTATTGCGCCAGAGTAACCATTCTCTCATCCCTGGAGTTCAAGACGTCGGTGCGAGCCCGCTCCAACCTTGTCGCCTCATTGTTCAAAGCAGATAGCTCGGACCGAGCATGTACAAAACCTGTATGGATGACACCCACATGCGTCAGGTTGTGCTGAGCAGTCTCCATTCGATCCTTCAAAACGTCGTGAGCTGTTGATAAAGAGAGAGCCTTCTCCTTGGCCTTAGCGAGGTCATCTTCTAATTTGCGGACCCTCGCTGCCTCTTCCTCATATTCGGCCTCGCACTGAGTTAGCTGGGGAATAACATACTCCAATACGGCACGATCTTGATCCATCTCCTGCTGCTGCTCCTGGACGGATTTGTTCAGAGATTCTATTTTCCCAGCAAGCTCTGCAGTTAAGGAGTCATACCTAGCTTGAACGAGACCGTCAATGCTGCCTCGAGATAACTGTAAATAATCGTTAATGGGTTATTCCAAACCATTAACTATTTGCTCTAGCGCATCAGCTCTGTCATTATCGTTGAAATATCTAATCTGCGCTATACTAAAGTTGGAGGACGTCTTCAGAGCCTCGAAGCCTAGATTTTTCTCCAGCACCATCAATATCAGCATTTTCAAAGTGGCATAAAAAATGCTTGAAAACTGCTCAACTAACATACTGAGATTCGAATGGACGTTGGGAGTGGCTGTGATATCGAAGAATCCCCCTCCAGGAATGATTGCAGACGATGTTGCCACAGTCGTCGCCTCAACAGATGGCGCGGCAAAAGTAGAGGCACCGACAACGGCCGAAGTGGCTGGCGTACTCAAAGGAGGCATAGTCGTAATGACAGGCTCATCCTTCTCTCGAGATATCGAAACCATTTCGGGCCAGCCAGCACCCAAAAATGTTTCCTTTTCGAAATCGGGCACCTCCGTATCATCGACAGGAGCTGAAACAAAGCCAAAAGTTGCGTCGACGCTGCCCTCCCCGTAGATGTCTTCCCCTAAAAAGAAGACAAGAAAAAATTAATATCAACATGATGTTAATTTTTCTAAAAAAGACGTAAAGACGATATTTACCCATGGCCGATGGTATATGTGGCACGTTTGCAGCTAGTACAACTAAATTATTTCTTAATGATGCTAAGTGAGTTGTCATACCTAGAGAAGGGGGTGTGCCAACTGATACAGGCAGGTATTCAGCAGGTATTCTTCCAGGTCTTCACCGAGATCAACTCGAGACTCATTGGGTGGAATCTCGTTGGGTATACTTACAGGCATGGCAGGGGTTTCTCCCGTTGCTGGTCTGGAAAAAGATATTCTTATTTGGCTTGGCCCCGAAGGCGATCTCGTACCACTACCTGAAGCCGTAGCAGCGACAGCAGCCTCGAGAAAAGATTCACCGACACTGTCAGCTGAAACTGTAGAGGTTCCCTCTCTAAAAGGCGAGGAACCTCTAATCAAAGGATCGTCCCCAATAAGGGAAATAGCAGGCTCACTCCTAGGAGCCTCATGACTAGAAATCCTGACAGGACCACTAACAGTCTTCTTTTTCTTGTGAGGGGAAGTCTTCTTCAGAATAGGAGCCCTTCACTTACCAGGGATAACCAGAGGCTCTACAGGCGAAGGTATTTCTTCTCTCGGTACTGTCAGCAAAGGCTCATCTGGATTGACAGAGTCTTCACCGTCGTCAGAGGAAATTGATGGGATTTTATCTCTTCCCGCGGACTTAGAAAAGGGCATCCTAAAACTTCCACGCATATCAAAAATTATGATGGAAGATATTGATGGCCACGTAAAACTAGGCGTACGAGTGGAGGATGCGCAACTCCATGGAGAGTGAAGTCGCGGGCACAGTAAAAGCTGCTCCACTGTAACCCATTATAAAGTACCGCCATCCTCTCGCTCCATCAATAAGTCCACCCCTGGACTTGAAGCTGGTGATGGCATTGCCCACTTGCAATTGATTATACCCAAACTGCCTAGCGAACTGACTAGGCAGGTAGGGCTCTAAAAAGCATTGGTCTTTACTTTTGTACAACAAATGGGAAGGTCTAATACAGACCAACCAATAAAAAGCTTCAGGAGAAAGAACGGTCTTCCTTTCAACTGAATCCTGAAGTATAGTCCCCTGTTGATTGAGATGTATAGTGAGGACGATACAGAAGAGCTTCCAGCTGTGAGCAAAATTTAATGCCTGCCGACAGTCTACTACGTTGGTCACGTTCCAGGTAGAATTCTTGTAATTCAACAAGAAATTATTCCCCGAACTACTGGCAGAGCCGGGAGACATCACTCTGAGGTTATGAGGAATTAGCCATCCCATCAAATACAGGAACGATAATTCTACCCTGGGAAAGGTGCCACGTCGTGTTTTATCGACAAGCAGCCCATCAGTAATGGCCCTCAGGCCAGCTTGTATCCGGCATACCATGGCAGGGAGCAATCCCAGTCTTGCCCCAAATACCAAACACACTGCAGGCCATAAGGTGTTACGGTGAATGCGATCCGAAGATGCAATGCCTGGTACTACCAGTCGGCATAGCCATACAGAGAGGAAGCCAGCCAGTTGAGCTTCCTTTGACAGAGGCCTGCGATAATGCCTCATATAACTGTAGGCTTTAGTGCCTGTAGGATATTTCCCTATCTATTCGTCGAGAACTTGATCTGAAGCCCCAGCGTCTTCAATAAGGTCATCGACTACTTGAGCATTAAGCACGCTCAAAAGGCTCAAAGGCCTATCCCTACTATCCACGACTTTGTCGGGCTTAGCATCTCTAGCCTGATGGAAGAAGAGGTAGGACGCCCATTTGTTAGTATAAGCCAGATCAGAGGGCTCATTATAGAAGGTGGTGCATGCAAAGTAATGGCTCATCAGCTCCTGGTACACAGCCACTACCCGAGGGTTTCTATCCCCCAGCTCCCGGTTTATGGGAATATACTCTTCATAAGGAGTATCCTCCATTGGCAGTCTTGAAATCTCTACTATTTCATGAAGGGCCAATCCTAACTCCCCCAGTGGAGTGGCAAAAGTCCCAGTGAGCGAGATATATCATTCCATCAAAGCCAAGAACAGGTTGGGGTTGAGAGGTAACCTAACACTGGTAGCACTCACAGCCGCGTATAGACCGATGCTCTCCAGCTCTGTCTGAAAGTTCTTCAGGGCCCAGGCAGCTAAACGAACCCATCGAAGATTTGTAGGGGTAAGCCACCCATTGGTCCGAGGATTAACCTTGGGGTACACTCCTTCATGCCCCATAAAGTTATTGCAGAAAGTCGGCAATTGGACTGGTTGGAGCAGTGAAGTGTCTTCACTCGGGATACTACCCGGATAAAATCCCCTGAAAGGCATTACAGGGCCTGAAGGGCGGCTCATAAATGATCCTTGGTCGGAACCTTTCTAATAAAATATCTTCCCCGGCTAGCCGTGAAGATTAGGGGTCAGGGTCCACGACATCCTCCTCGGATGCGTAGCATGGAAGAATGCCGAGATAGGGTAATCTCTCAGCATCTTGGGCAGGTACATGACCATGCCCCTAACAGTAAAAACTCAGTCTTCCTTCTTGGGCTTCGTCTGGGATTGTTTATCGATCATATCCCCGAAGAGGAAAGCTGGTTTTATGTATTTTGCCCCGTCTATATACGTCAGGGATTCTCCGTTGATCATGCTCAACAGCATCCGCTCTCCTTGAGACGATATCAGGATTCTCCTTCCTTCAGGATACTTGGGTCCGAAAATAGGAAATGTCACGTGGGACAAATCCTCCAGGTAATTGGAGTTCAGCATTCCAGCAGCAGAACCCATCACCTCAGCCAACGAAGATATCTGCAAGTTAACTACAAAGTGCAAGAAAAATATGTCAATTTCTATACTAGACCTCACAATCTTGCAGCTTATGCCAAAGAGCAACAGTCTGTGCTTTTATGCCAAGACTGTAAAAACTTAAGTTTTTACACTGGAATCTCATTCCGAGGCGTAAAATCCAAGATTGGCAGTATATACAAAAATCTAGCAGTCTGTATTTTTATGCCAGACTGTCAAAGTTTGAGTTATTACGCCAAAATTTTCATCTAGAGCGTAACACCCAAAATTTATAGTATACGCCAAATTTTGACAGTCAAAGATTTTATGCCAGACTGCGGAAATATGGAGTTTTTAAGCTGACACATTAGGAATATGGGAGTAAAAGATAAAACATCTCCGTACATCATCTTTCTCAAAGAGGCTCTCAGCACAGAAGATGACCTAGCACGTTCACGTACAACGTGTGCGAAGGATTTTCTTCATTTTTTTGTCCCAAAAGCTTTACCTATAACGTCCGGTGCACAGCTTGACGGTAGAACACTTCGTTCCGATCGAGGTTCGCTCTGCCCGATGGGAGTCGCTCTCGCTTGGGCAGAAGAGCGAAAAGAGGAGGCAGCTTTCTTGCCCTTGGTGGTGGAGGATTGTTTTGGTGCCATTGCTAAAAACTTAGAGTGCTCAGAGAAGAAACGAAGAAGAGCTCTCAAAGAGACGAAGGTTTTTCTTTTGCAAAAGACAGATGAAAAGTTTTCTCTCTGAAGACCATGAGGTATTTATAGAGTTCAGATAAACTCTTTGAATTCCTAACCAAATTCGATATTTAATACTCGATTATGATTGGGGTCTACGTCAGCCTATTATTCAGAGAAGGCGGACAGTCAGCGAATTCTAAATGTTTTCGTGCAGAGCAGATTCGTGATTTTACGCCAAGGAGCTTTTTACGCTCGGGAAGCTACAAATCTACGGTTTTACGCTCAGAGGCTATAAGTCTATGGTTTTATGCCCGGATGCTTTTACGCTTGGTAGCTTTTACGCTCGAGAGGCTACAAACCTACGATTTCACGCTCAGAGGCTACAAATCTATGATTTCACTCTCAGATGCTTTCTTAAGCTCATAGGCGACAAATCTACGACTTCACGCTCGGAAGTTTTCTTTTCAGAGGCTATAAATCTACAGTTTTATGTCCGGATGCTCTTATGCTCAGCAGCTTTTACGCTCGAGAGGCTACAAACTTACGATTTTATGCTCATCTACACTACGGATCTATGACTTTCCATAAATCTTAAAATACGCAGGCCAGAGTATGCGGATATCTCAACAAATCTCAAGACGATCAATTACAAGGGTTCACGCAGAAGATGCTCTTTCTTGGTCTCAAAATATCCCAAGTACCCAAAGCATACAGAGTTCAGCATTGAAAATAACTTTTCTTCTTGGGTCGATTGGAAGTTCATCCAAAATCCAGTCTGAATATTTTCTCTATAGTTCAAGATGCGACACAGTTTTGACAGCCATTTCTTGCCCTATTTTTAAGGGATTTTTGGGAAATTATTCTTGAAGATGATGGTCTGAACAAGAATTCTTCTTATCAGAGAAGTGACAGTTCAGAATTCTATGTAATTCCTCGTTCAAAATAGCAGGACAGTTCGAATATGCGACTAAAATGCTAAGCAACTTCTTATGTATTTCCATTTACGCGTAAAAGACACGACAAGATACTCTTTTTATCAGAGTCGGTGTAAAGTTATTTAGACATGACGAAGCTACACATATTCAGACTTTATCACATCAAAGAATATGACAAATCATCAGATGCATAAAAGAAGACAACTTTATTAATTATGATTACATATGAGGGAAATCCAGTCTACAAAGGGTTTTTCATCTTAATGATTACATATGAGGGAAATCCTGTCTACAAAGTGTTTCTCATCCTCATTTTAAAGATCACGCCCAGAATCTGTTCTGTCAAGTTCTCGCATTGGTGGAGATCTTTATCCGTCTTCTTCAGCAGTTAGTCAGTTTTCGCGGCCGATTAACAAAAAAAATGATTAATGGCTGGAGGATACAAAACTGGGCTTGTTTAAATTATTCAAGAGCCCATCCTCTATACGCCTTGACAGATTGAGTTAAGATTTTAGACACCACTCAATACTGGAAGACAAGGCTAGTTTGTCTGCCCTCGTCCACCAACAACGGAAGAAAATATAGCTTGCAAGCTGTGTGGTCGAATGTGACCCTTCCTCTCTCCTGGACAAATTTCCATATAAAGTTGATAATTATCCCGAGCAAAGGAAGCTATGATATCCTTTCATGATCCATCGTTGCAGAGGACATTTGCTCGAAGATGCCTTTTTTTTGGCTTCTTACATGCTGGAAGAACATGATCTTCTTCTTCCTCAAGTCGACCCGACGAACTCCGACAATCATCTCTGTGTGGTGAAGGAAATATGGAAAGAACAAGTTAACTCATCAGCCTTTTTATAGGCAAAAGATAACACACCGAATTCCAACAAATCCCCAAAAATCTGCCAAGAATTCATCCTCGAGGAACGAGTCAGACTTGACCATTTTATGATTCATTCAAAGTGTTTCAAATTATGAAGAATTTAAAAACTTTGAAGGGGGTCTTGTAGAAGCATAAAAAATACGCTGTAGAGATATACGCAGTATTTCAGTACTGGGCGGCACAAAATATGACTTCAGAGCCATCGACGTACAACAGGGCTTCATCGCTAGTACAGCGTAAAATATAAGCCCCAGAATAATCCGTATAATACAGTATTTCCAGGCTGCTTTGGCGTAAAAAGGTTGGTACATCGCTACTTTGGCGTAAAATCTGCTCGCTTTTAATGCAGTAGGAAATCGTACGGGGAACTCTTCGTATTCCTCGAATGAACCTGTCAGATCATGCAGTGAACCTGACTCCTGACAAAGAGTACTGCACAACTATCCAGACGACGGCTGTAATGATGGTGCGGCACAGAGACCCAAACCATCATTTAGTAACATTTCTCTGATACAAAGTGCTTTTACGCATACAAGGGACTACGCTACCTAGTTTTATACAGGCAGATGTGAGATTTTACGCTCAGCAGAAGACAAAACAAACTGCCACGTCAAAAGCTGCTCTTCGTAAAGACCTCGAGGCACGTCTCTGTATTTAATGCTCAGAATGGGGGCAGATCTCTGCATTTAATGCATGAGATTTGGTTCTATTTTCAAAGACTGGGCGAGCCATAATTATGGCTAATACGTTCACATCATCACCTCTGCATATTATGCTATCAGGCTATTTTCAACTATAGGAGCACGTTGTACGCTATCTTCTTGAAATACGCCACCGGGCTATTTTCAGCTATAAGGAGTACGCCGTATGCTATCTCCTCGGAATACGCCAACTCAGGCTATATTTGCATTTGTGCGTGATAAGGCTATTTGGTCCAGAATACGCTCAAGACCTCAGTCAAGGAAGGAGGATAACCAAATTCTTCCGTTTATTACCTAGTTTTATTTCTTCCGTTTATTATCAAACAGTCATTCTTCTTGGTCTATAAAAGTAAAGTTGTACTTCCTTTGAATAACCAAATTACTTCTCTCTGGGTAGCTCCTACACACCAGCTGACTACCAAAGACAATTATCGTCGATGTCTACAATAATTGGAGGCACTCAACGAAAAGTGCCTCTTGGCTCAGCAGCGCATCGAGCTGTACCAAGCACGACTTTTCAGAACCTTCACTAAAAAGTCTAAAGAAAAGAAATTTTAAGTAGGCGACCTAGTCCTTGCAGTAAGAAAACTAATGGTCATGACCCACAAGAAGGCAGGAAAATTCTAACCCAAGTGGGAGGGCCCCTTTATGGTGGAGACGTTCTACTCCAGCGTCGCATATAGGATCGCTAAGCCCAATGGTGACTTGCTTGTGATGCCCATGAATGAAAAGTTCCTGAAGAAGTACTAATCCTAATGGTGACTTTCTTATGACCCACAAGAATTATCACTACCATTTTTCTAGGAAGAGTATTTTGGTCATTTTATAGTTAATTAATTTATGTGCTTGTTGAATATTTATTTATTGTATTATTTAATTATTGTTAGATGTTAGATTTGATTTTGGACTTGTGTTAGTGAACCTAACTAGATTAGACTAGACTCATAGACCAACATTAATGCTAGTTAAATTAAGCCCAACAAACAAGCCCAATAGTTAGCCCATTCATTAGGAGGATGATTTAATTAGTTAAACCAATTAGATTAGAACCTTCCTTCCTTAATTAATTCCTTCATGAAAAGCCCCAAGGGTTATTATAAACTTTTTATAGTAACTTGGAGTAGGGGCAAAGCCGGCCATAGGAGGGAGGAGGAGAAAGACTCTCTCACTTTATCCATTCATTTTAATTCTAGATCTAAAATTTTCCTTATCTAAATTCCTTCATCCCTACACCAATCCCTACCCAAATTCTCATCCAATTCCTTCTCTACTCATTATTGGAGGCTAGTGGAACAAGGAAGAGACAAGGATCTACAAGGAGGAAGAAGGATCACAAGTTGAAAGCTCTTGACCCTCATTTGGAGACTTGTATTGAGAATCCATCTCCTAATAAGTACAATTCAGTTTTTCTCTCTGATTAGACTCTAAATCTATAGTTTAATAGAAACCCTGTCATGTACTAAGGCTACCCATAGGAAGTGGAATTAGGTTCATAGGAGGCCTATGGAGGAAGTTATTGTATATTTTATACTAATTTTAAGGGAATTTTGAGATTGGCACATCATGTGTTTGTCAATAGGTCAATTAGACCAAATTGACATATGTTTGATTGTATGAGACTAGTGTCGTATCCATAATTGGATACGTGTAGGCCGTATCACGATAATTTGGTGATAC